>CAMTDV010000013.1:50923077-51433487 GCA_947069175.1 Scalesia atractyloides | reverse complement strand
CAATCATATGAAGACATGGGCTAGGCCCAATGACACGCGTACAAAGCAGGAGGACATGTGAAGGGCGAGGCCCGTTCACACACGACCTAAGAATGACAATATATACATATTTGAGATATATATGTATAAAAATATTAATCGAACAAACGAACTACCAACACTATGATAACATTAAAAGTTGTTCTTATGTGATAAATATATACACAACAAGAATTTAAGATGAACAACTAGTACAAGGTCCAATGAAACTTAGGTGTCTAATGAAGTTAATACACATGTAGGTTACACACGTGTACGGACACCGAATTTGATAAGTGTGACGTACGGAACGCAAATTTGTGAGTTCATGTCCCTCCTTTCAATTATTTCAAAATTTTGTATTACCCCTCGAGGGGAAATACATGTCATAACAAACGATATGTTAGCTATGGGGTTAGATGATAACACGATCAATGTGCGTAAGTAGGATGATGACAAGAGTAACCATTAATCACTTAGTGACCAAGGTGCAAAAGGTATAGATCTATCGAGTTTAAGACGCGCTCCACTCTGGTTTGTTAACCCTTTAGGAGTGCTTTTGTGATCCCAATTGATGTCAAGATTTGTCTCGGTTTGGTTACTTACTTATGTCACATATGTCAGGGCGCTAGCTAATAACATACTAAGATTTCATTACTAGATTACAAACAAGACATCTCATACGAAAACAATAACTACATGAACTCGCCAACTTTATGTTAACTCTTAAAACTTACATGTATTTCAGGACGCAAAACTTGAGCCGGTGAAAGACTACGGGAAGTGGGAATGAACATGACAATGAATGCCTTTTTGGAGGATTTGTCTCTTATATCCCAACCTCGTATGGGTATAAAGGGGTCAAAACCTCAACATGCTTTTATAATGAAAACAATCTTTTGGTTTAAAGTGTAATGCAACTCAAAAACTATACTTTGGATAACATTGTGAACTTGTCTGAACCTTGTAACTTGTTTTGGGAACTTGTAAACTTTGGTTGCAACTTAACATATATGGCATCATTATTGATTTATTGTTGTTTACACAATTGGTTGCAATGATTACCTCATAGTCACACTGTTAGTCCCGAAATTGGATCTAACATGGTATCACAAAGACTAATCAATTGCGGAATAAAGATTAAAATGAAAAGAACAATATGATCTTCAATTAGCCAACTTGCATACACCAAAGGTGTCTGATACAAGATTTCAGAAAAACTAAAACTCACTAGCAACCAAAATATTAACCCTAACACATATATTTATACTAGTCAGGAGACCCATTAAGTACAACCCTAGGCCCATAAGGCTCTAGGAAGCCCAATCCCCAAACTTAGCCCAAATGCAACACTCATGTGTAAACCTTTTAGTTATGGGCCCAACAATCTCCTCCTAGGTTTACAACATTAGGCGTTTAATCCTTTGGTAGCGCGTCGACTCCCATTCTTCCAGCTATTATCCTAGCAACTACTGCCGTCCAATCCTTAGCACAAGCTTCATATAACTCTGCAGCTTGAATTTGATTCACGGCTAGAACTTGCAGATCTTCATCATGAAAACTCACTAGATCAACCACGTTGTTCACTCGAAATGCCTTCTCTTTTGTAACAATCACCACACTCCTAACCTTCGGATCGTACATCTAGAAAGTAAAATTCTTCAGAATACCTCTTGGAAATGTTGGAGCGACTGGTATCACAAGTTCCTTGTCAGTAAGAGGCCACATGACGGATTTAAACCTTTTACCTGTTCTTGCATCACAAACACCCTTAGCAGCATGGATATGGTTCCGCGGTTTTCATTGTCTTGAAACATGAGTGAACCAATGATAGACCGGTACATGGTTGGATTGACAAGCGTTTCTTCAGCGTCTTCATTTAACAAAGGTCGTTCAGCGATAGGTGAGGCCATAGGCTTTGAATCTGTAAGCTTGAATTTGGCAAGAACGTCATTGACGTAATTTCCTTGATGGATCAAGATTCCTTGTGGGCTTTGACGAACTTGAAGTCCCAAAAAACATAGTCATCTCCCCCAATGACCTCATCTCAAATTTCTTCTTCATGACCTCTTCAAACTCCCGACACAACCCATCATCCGTAGAACCAAAAATAATATCATCGACGTAAATTTGAACAAGAATGATGTCCTTGTCAACATGTTTGATGAACAAAGTTTGATCAATGGTTCCCCGAGTATATCCATGAGCAAGCAGATGCTCTGTTAGGGTTGCGTACAACGCACGAGGCGCTTCATGCAATCCATACAAAGCTTTGTCCAATTTGTATGCATAATCTAGCTTATCAAGATCAGTGAAACCCGGTGGTTGTGCCACGTACATATCCTCTTTTACCGTGCCGTAAAGAAACACAGTCTTGACGTCCATTTGATAGACTATGAAGTCTATGTATGATGCATATGTCAAGAAAATGCGAATGGCTTCCAATCTAGCCACCAGTGCGTAAACTTCACCGTAGTTCAACCCCTCAATCTGGCGGAAACCCTGAACAACCAGTCAAGCTTTGTTCCTCACAATCACACCAGTGTCATCCTGTTTGTTGCGAAATACCCAACGCGTTCCAAGAGCACATTTTCCCTGAGGAAACTTCACCAATTGCCATACCCCAAGTTTCTCAAACTGATTGAGTTCTTCATGCATAGCGTCAACCCAGCCTAGTTCCTGCAAGGCGACATCAATGCTTTTAGCTTCAATTTGTGAGATAAAACAAGAGTAAAGACATGTATTGATATCTCCTGATTGACTGCGAGTCTGAACTGCAGTAGTAACAGGACCAATAACATTTTCAATCGGATGATCGCGCTGTAGACGTTGTGGTATTGGCGTAGAAGGAACATGGAGATCTGACTGTAAGTTTGTAAAGCTCTTCGATGCGACTCCTGTTAGCTCCCCCTCATTGGTTGCATCAGTAGGAATGTTGACGGATGAATCAACAGAACAGTCTGGTGGTGTAGGCTCAGGAAACAGAGATGAGCCTAAGACATCAGAAGTTATAGCTCCTTCATTTGCCATGAGAGTTTTTGTGTTTGGAACCTCAACTTCAGGGGAACCCGTCTGAGGAATCTGTTCGAAAACAGTTTCCTGATTCTGCGGTGCTGGTGAAGGTGTAGACACAACTTCATTGAATCCAAGTGGATCCACCCTCAGCTGCTTGAAAGACTCTTGTAGTTGTGTAGCATCTTCATTATCCTCAGTTAAGGTAGGCATCGGTGTGTCACACCATGGATTTCCAACCCAAATCCATACACCGGTGGGCCCGGGTAGGGAGTATCGTGACGTCAGTTGATAATCATCATAGTCTTGGAGTAAAGTTACTATTACAAACCAAATGTTTGAAATACGAAATATTATACAGGCTCGTAATAGAAGATCCACAGGCAGATCATTAAAATGTACAAGAAAGAATACAAAACAGACTTTGTGCAGATTTAGGATTTGCAAGATCCTCTATCACTACCGAGCACTTCCAGTCTATTTTCGTATTGTACCTGCAGTTTAGTCTTTTGAAAATGCGTCAGTTTACGCTGGTAAATACACCCAACTGACTCATTTTGAAAACATTCCAAAAATGTTTTAAGTGCGTATCAGCAAAAAAATCTTTTTATAACTTGGGTTAATTGACCGTCCAACCTTGTTAACAGATTTACATGTTTGTCATACATACGAGTCTCGGTACGGAGACCGAGACACAATTAACATACACACCACTTTGGACTCACGAAGGAGTCAATTCCTCCCAACCTTGTGGGAATGCATAATTGAGCGTCTATCGGGTGTATGCCTACACCCGCGCTAAGGGCGTGGCCATTTCTATTGTAATGAGCCGAGGATATCTAGGACACGGTAGTTAACCCTTGATGTTTAAATTATCAAACAAAACTGATTAATACAGAATATGCGAATTTATTATCCCCGAACCGGCGTTCGATTGAATCCCATTTCCAACAAGCGGTAATAATTTAACGTAACCCAAGCCCGTATGGGGAAATAAGTCGAGAGTATTTACGTCAGCTAGTCTTCTTTAAATTTTTAATAACTCAGCCGTACACAAAAGTACTAAGTGCAGATAGCATTTACCGGCAAGTCTCTAGTCTGGATTTGGCATAAACTAACCAATTAAATACTAACGGTCTTATTTAAGTCATAGACTTAGACCGACTAGCGTACTTGATCAAAACGTATGACGCTAGATTACACGATGATTGGATAGAATGTAGTTTAATCCCAACAAGTACCTTGACTTATATCATAAGGATAAACTATAAACATTCTGGATTTTGAGACTTAAATGACAAGGTTAAACCCGTTTCGGTTAATTTCCGTAAAATGGTTACATATACGTAACCGTGCGCATTTTAGCGACATCGGGTAACCGGATAAGTCATGGACAAGTTTTATATGCCATTATATTTTAAATAAGTTAAGATATCAGTGGGATATCAACTTGTATGCCCATTATGGTTTTAAAACGAAACTATGCCTCATAAGGGCATTTTGGTAATTATATACCGTATAAAAGGAACTTGAACATATTTTAAGTTTATAATCATGAGTATTCTGGAAAATTATTTTATTTATGATATAATATCAATAGGATATCAATTATATGTGTAATTTACCTTTTATGACCAAACTATGCACTGAAGGGGCATTTTGGTCATTTTACACATAGTTTATAAATTATTTGGGATTCTGAGTTTATAACATATACCTATTATAAATATGTTTAAAACAAGTTTAAATTAGTAGGTAACAAGTCTTGGTCCATTAATATGGTTTAAAACCATACTATGCGCCTAAATGGCGCTTATGTCGTAAAATGGCGTCTTTATGTGATTCTTATGAACACTGATGTTAAGTTTAGATTAAAATGTCTTAGATATGTTATTTAATATAATATATCAGTAGGTAAATGATTTACCTTGAAAAGATTTGATTAAAACCATTTTATAAGCCACAAGGGCCAAAATCGCCATTTATCGACATAGTTTAAGGACTTTCTTAAAAACTCAGTTTATAACTTGGTTTAACATCCCAAATAATCCTACTTTGATAGTATATCAGTAGAAACTCATTTTCAAGTTCATTACCATTTAAAACCTTGTTTTATGCAAAAAGGACATTTTGGTCAAAGATGGCATAATTATGGAACTTGTGCTTAAATTTAGATTCTGATTATGATCATGTAATATACCCTCAGAGGGTTATGCTACATAATATTATGATCATAATGCAACTTTAGCTTAGTAGGTAACTAATCTAAATCGGGTCAGAATCGAAAGTCAAAGTAGAAGTCAAACTTCGCGACTTTCGGTTGCGAACCGACCCTAGAACTGAAATTGACGAGCCGAACATGTTCTCACATGTTCTAGTAATTATTACCAACTTATTTAAGTGTCTAAACAGGTTTCATAACATATATAAGATCAATTTATGATTTTTCCGAAAAATGGCATGTTTGACTTTTTATTTTCATAACTTTGACCTGTCAATTGGTCTAGCAAACGTGATCTTCAGGAGGTGCCCTTTATAGGGATTAACAAGTACCTTATTATGATCACTTAGCCATGTTCATTTCAAACAATGGCTGAACCATAATGGTCTTAACCGAAAGTCAAAGCGTTTTACGAAAACGCTTGACTTTTTGCTATAAAAGCCTATAAACGAAAATGCAAGAGCAAGGAACACTTACAAGAGGTTCCTAGAATGCAAGAGAACTAAGTTGGATGCTCCTTTCAGCTAGGAACTTCCAGAGGAGGGAGAAGAGTTATGATTTAGAAAGGTGCAAGTTCAAATGGTGAATTTGATCACCTATTTATAGTTGGAGAACTCAAAGGAGGTGAAACCAGGTGTTTAGGGGTGTAAGAGGAAGCTTACAATTGTCCCAAAACGTGGCATAGCTGATTACAAGTCTATGGTTTCGAATTAATGGTTTTGGAGCTTTGTTTGGAGGCCAAGCCAAAACTTTCTACAGCAGAGCCTTTCTCGCGCCCCGTGAGAGACCCAGGCCTGGTCTCTCGCGGCCCGTGACCGCCCCTTGGCAACTTTCAAACTTTAACACTTTAGCCCCTTAACTTTAAAAAGCTTCTAAAAACCTTTCTAAACACCTTTTTGGCACTTTTAGCCCTCCGTAGCGAATACTTGGCATTCCCGGGATTATGCCCGAACATTGTTGAGCTCTCGGTTCGTTGAAATGTCACTCAGAGGTATAAATTAACATGTTGATGCTTTTAATCCCTCCATCATCCAATTTTCACATATTTACAAAATTGAACCCTCTCGTCCAACAAAAGGCGCGTATGAGAGTTAGGACTTCACAAAGGATCACTCAGAGGCTTACTAAAAGCATGTTGATTCCGATGTCACTCAAAGGCTGGGCATGTTGACATATCAGTCACTCAGAGGCTAAATTTCAAGCATGTTGACATATCAGTCAGTCAGAGGCTGTTATTTATGCATGTTGACATCGCACCGTCACTCAGAGGCTCAGATTGAGCATGTTGACGCCTTTAGTCCTTATTGGTCTTTAACAGACTTTATTTAAAATACCACACGTGTCACTATACTATTGGACACGATTTTACAGGGTGTAACATGGTGGGAGGTCAGAAGTTGTGCATGTACCTGCATTCACATTAGAAGAGACATCAACAGATTTAAACAAAGAGGAATAATCATAGAGCTAGTCGGGACCAATGCGTGCGTCCTTGGTATTCTCCTCCAGCCAACCCACATTGTAGGTTTCAACTACCATTTTCTTTGTCGTGTTATAGACACGATAGGAAGTATTCTTAGAGTAGCCGACGAAGATGCGTGGATCCCCGCGTGATTCGAATTTTCCCTTAGCATCCATGAGTAGAAGAACACAAGGGCAACCGAACTTGCGGAAATGCTTAACCGAAGGTTTGTGACCTTCAACCACTTCATACGACGTTTTCATGTGCCTTTTGTTGATTAGGGCATGATTCTGAATATAACAAGCGGTATTGACTGCTTTTGCCCAGAAAATGAGAGGTAGTTCAGTTTCGACCAACATAGTACGCGCAGCATCGATGGTTGTACGGTTTTGCCGTTCTGCAACCCCATTCTGTTGAGGAGTTCTGGCTGCATTGAACTGTCGATCAATACCCTTGGAGGAGCAGAAAGAATTCAAGATGGTGTTCTTAAACTCTGTTACATTATCACATTGAATAACCTTCACGGTGGTGTCTGCCTGGTTTTCCATAAGGGTGATGAACTGTTTGACTAACTCATCGGTTTCACTCTTTTGTGCCAGAAAGAAGACCCAAGTAAAATGAGAATAGTCATCAATATGCCTTCCCGCCAATGCTCAGAATATTTGTCGGACCAAAAAGATCAATATGAAGCAATTCTAAGACTTTTAACGTGGAGGGAGCGGGTTTCGACTTGTGTGGCCTTCGATGTTGTTTCCCACGAGCACATGATTCACACTTTTCAATTTGCATAAAATCCCGAACAGGTAGATCTCTGACTAAACCACCTTTTGCAAGTCTATTTAAGTTCTTCATGTTGATATCCTAGTCAACTATGCCATAACATTGCATCGTGCTCAGCGGTTGACGAGAACAGGCAGGTAAGCTTGTCGCTTGGGGCTTTATTCATGTCGATGACATATGCATTTCCTTTGCGTGCAGCTTTGAGAAGAATCCATTCATCCAGAATAATGAGGCCAGGTTTCAACACATAACACCCTTTCTTAGTAAAGAGAACATCCAAATGATTATCACAGAGCTGAGACACACTCAAGAGACTATGCTTCAACTCTAGAATGTAGGTCACGTTCTTGAAACTGAGAGCTCCATTGCACACCGTTCCTCTCATAGTTATCTTTCCTGTTTCACCACATGCGAAGGAGACAAACCCACCATCGAAAAACTAAATGTCATTCAACTACAAGATGTCTCATGTCATGTGCCTGACGAGAGTCCTCCAAAGCTGTTCCTGCACATTTCAACAGGTTTAGTTAGAAGCTGCAACCCAGGCCATTGACGATCTGGATGTGCATTTGCATCAACATAAGTAACCTCACGGAAAATTAAATTAGTTGAGGATGAGGTCGATGATGCTTTTGATTTGTCCGATTTTGGGACAGAAGACTGAATCTTGGTCAAGATCTTAGGCCTCCAGGCTAGCGAGTCAGACTTCTGCACAACTTTAGGAGTGCCAGAAGGATTCAGAGAACCTAAAGGTCTTAGAGATTTGTGATTTTGTCTCTTGGCCATGTTCCAGTCTTGATCAAAGGGCTTAGCCGTAGCAAATCAAGCCTGATGTAGGCGATTAGGCATAACATTCTAATTTTTCAAGAATAGGGCGTTGAAAGGCATAAATGCATTTTGAAAATTTCATGCAATATGCCTGGGAAAACCGCAGTTGAAACAGGTCTGCCTTTTCTGGAAGAAAACAGTCCGTTCAGCCTGGGAAATTCTAGGCAACTTGTCTGTCAGTTTCTTGCTTGCTGGTACTGACGGCTGGTGCAAGGTCTTAGTCTTGGTGTAGCCTGCTCAAAACCATCAGGACACTTGTATTTTTTATGATTTGAATTAGATAATTTGGAATGGTAGACTTAGGCACAAATTTAACTGATTTCTGTTCAGCTGGTGGCTTAACAGATTTAGTTTGGGGCTGCTGAGTCAATTTCTCAGAATGAGGAACTGAATCAGCAATCGCCTTTTCATTAGACTGAGGCGCTTGTTTGGTTTTCTTCTTTTTGGATCTACGTGTTCTTCGTTTCCTTTTATTAGTTTTCAAATCATTTTGTTTGGCGGATTCTTCAGAGGAGACGGGTGATTCAGAAGGGACATCCTTTTCTGTACTGCCAGAAGATGAGCTTTGATCATTAGTAACAAGAGGAATCTCTATATGTTGAAAAGTCTGAGATTCCAATTCAGATTCAGTTTCAAAAGTTTTATTTGAAGCAGCAGGGGGAGATTGCTCATTTTCTGTCATTTCAGAATCAGTCCGTCGTTCTTCATTCGAAGAATATGATTCGCCCGATTCTTCTAGTACTATGCCAGCGTCACTCATCACAAATTCAGTTGGTTGGTTGATTTCCTCATTGTCAACCCTAGGAATAGCATCAACAGACGGTAATTCATGAGAAGAATTTCTGGTCTCTTCAGTAGGAACTGAGGAAACCGAATCATCTGTCGACGCTGCACCTATAGCAAAATTTATGTTTTCAACACAAGAGTTATCACATTCATTATCAGGATTCATAACATCAGCATTAGATGAAAAACCAGAATTAAAAACGTCTAAGTTATCAATACAACCAACATTGTCTTAGAATTTAGATTGTTCAGCAAGAAAACGATTCAAAATGTCAAAAGCAAGTTTATAAAAGTCATAATCAGCAGCTGAATTGTCCGAATTTGAATTCAGACATTCTTCTTTATCACCATCTGTAATATCCTCAACTAATATTTCTTCTACTCGTGAAGTAGAAACGTTAGTAGTGTTCACTGAGTCAGTTTAAGGAGGATTTTCACGTTTTGATTCTTTAAGTGATGTTGCTGCCTCTTCTTTAGGCGTCCTTTTCTCCAAACCATCTGAATTACAAGAGGGATTGTCACCGGATCCTTGCGAACATGGTGTGGAAGTGAAGAAAATAGCATCCTTCTTGAGTTCAGTTGGCTTAGAAAACTTTGGGTAATAGGGCTTCCACGGTTTTGAAAAATAATCTGAGGGTTTACCATATATCATATTTTCTTCATTTTCTAGTTCTGCCTTAGAACTAGGCATTCGTGTGTAGTTATGATTATATGGTGGAGGAGCCCTATTATACCCAAGGCCTTTTGTGTAGTTTTTCTTATATTCAAGCTGCAGATCACACAAGTCTTTGACCAGCTTGCTGGAAGTTTCAAATTTTTTAATGTTTATTTCATTTTCTTTAAACTTCCCTGTCAAAAAATTTAGCTTGGCTAAGGCTGTTTGAAGTTCTACATCCTTTTTAGCTAATTTTAGCTTATAGTCGTATACCCAACATTGTTGTTGGTTCAAGTCAAGCTTTAGCTAAGCTATGTCTTGTTTTTGTGCTTTGACCTTTTCCATAAGAAGCTTGCTTATGTTTAAGGGCAATGTTCTATGATGCAGCTTGTTGATATTCAGCTACAAGAGTTGAATTATGGGCGCGCATTTGTGATAATTTAAAATGACAACTATCTTAAAAGAGAATGCGATTTACCATTTCTGAAAGATCAGGTGTCTCAGTTGTCTGCGCCATCATGCAGTGATTGTTGTTCTTGGAAAGATTCAGAGTCTCCATCTGAGCTGCAACATCTGCCCAGTTGAATCCTTCATGCTGTTCTGCCACCAAAGCTGTTGATTTCCCGCAAGAGCTGCTTGAGGAACTTGTAGTAGACATTGAAGGAGAGACTGGCACGAGCTGTCTGTCACTGCTCTGTATGTCTGCTACTCTGGATGAGACATATCCAGATGGTGCTTCTTGCATTCCCGTGCGAAATGTCCTGGCTCATGACATCTATAACACCTGAGCTTATCTTTTGTTAGCCAAGTCTTCAGATTTAACAATGGTTTCCTCCTGTACTTCTTTTGAAATTTGTTGACGCGGAAAGTAGCCATTGCAAGATTCCAGGACACGTCAATCTCGTCCAAATCATCCTTCATTATTTGATCTATTTTAGTTGGGAGAACAGATGGAGGAGTCAGGTCACCTGCTAAGAAGGCATTTAAACTGTTAATCATTGAGGCAGCTATGGCCAATTTCTCCTCATTCTCTTTTGTGAGAAAAGCATAGTTGGACACAGCTGGAGCAGGAGCCAGTGTGAGAGCAACAGATTGAGGAATGTCGTCTTGTTGAGCTGTAGCAGGAATGGCAGGACTGTACACCATATTAGGATACTAAGCATGATATTGTGTCTGAACCTTCGCCGCAGAAATCATAGCAGGAGTCTGAGACTGAAGACCATAGACATACTTGGTCTTCTGTGGAGAGGCGAGAGGACTGTACACCAAGTTTGAGCTACCTGGTGTGTGAGAGCTTCCTTGCAAAGGGCAGTAAACAAGATTTTGAGACATTAATGTTGCGTTTTGCCCCGTAATACCAGCCGCCATCAGACTGCTTTGATTTTGATGTCTCTCTGCTTATTATCTATCTCACATGATTTCATAGTTGCAATCATTTCTGTGAGAGTGACATCGTTCAGATTTTTTGTCTTCTTGATCATACCAACATCAGCATCCCAGCTCTTTGGCAACGAATTTAACAACCATTTGTTCATAACACTGTTTGTAAGAGAGATTTCGGATGAAATCATCTAAGAGACAAGCTTCACATATCTTCTAATTTGGTTCTCAATGGTTCCCCATATATATGGTTAAACCAGTTGAACTGTTGATTCAGCTGATTAACTCGGCTTGCCTTCATGTCAGCATTTCCCTCACAAAGATTCTGTAATTTGCTCTGCACTTCTTTAGCTGTCTTGCAATTTCTGACAGCTATGGAAATGTCGGGTCCAAGTGCCATCGTCAGAATAGCTGAGGCTTTCTCATCCTCTTTTATTATTTTCACATCTTCGAGTGTCCACAAGTGACTGGGTTTAGGGATCTTTGTATCTGGATCTTCAGGAGTGCTATAAACTATGGTTCGAGGACCATTCATGATACATCTCCAAACCCCAGGCTCTTTGGCCTTGCAGTACTGCTTAAACCTGAATTTCCACTCATAATATTCATCTCCGTATAACAGACGAGGCACCTTTGTAGAAGTGCCTATGACTTGGTCTAGCTCTTGATGAAGAGCCAGTGTCTATGATTGCAATACTGCCAATGTGGCATTTGTCAGGTCCTGAGCTTGCATATAATTGTTCATCATTAACTTTATTAAAAATTACCAGGTAAATTAAAGTTAATTTTAAATTTAATATGAACAGTGGTCCGAGATAAGATTCCAAGATCAGATCCGAGATGAGAATCCAAGATAAGTCCGAGATGAGTATCCGAAATTGTAATCCGGAAAGCTATCAGAGACAATTGCCAATCCGAGATGAGTGATAAGTCTGGAATGAAGATCAAATCCGAAATAAATGATGATCCGAGTTGCACGATATCCGAGATGAGATGATCCGAAATAGAGAAGCAGATCCGGAATGAAAGCTTGACCCAGAATAAAAGACTTATCCGGAATGACGGTCTTATCTGAAATGAGAATCCTTATCCGGAATCAACAGTATCCTAAAATTCCTGCAACAGATAAACACAGATTATTTCAAACAGTTATCCTTATCCAGAATGCGAGTACTCCGGTAAGGTTGTTGAGAAGGTTGATGAACAGTAATCCGGGATCAATCCGAGATGGATGATCTTCCTCGTGTTCTTCGGGATCTTCAACAGTTTCGTATCTGAAATGCTTGAACCTTCTTCATGTTCTTTGGAACAGTAACAGTTCGAGATGAAATCAGCAGCATTCTTTAATAGTAACAATCCAGGATGAACAACAACACGTCTTCCAACTCTGAAGAGTTCTTCGATCTGTGATACCGAGAGCCTGTATCGAACAGCAGGCTCTGATACCAATTGTAAGTCTCGAAATCGGATCTAACACGGTATCAAATAAAGATTAGAATGAAAAGAACAATACGATCTACAATTAGCCAACTTGCATACACCAAAGGTGTCTGATATAAGATTTCAGAAAAACTAAAACTGACTAGCAACCAAAATATTAACCATAACACATCTATTTATACTAGTCAGAAGACCCATTAAGAACAACCCTAGGCCCATAAGGCTCTAGGAAGCCCAATCCCTAAACTTAGCCCAAATGCAACACTAATATGTAAACCTTTTAGTTAGGGGCCCAACACACACGCTTGCGCTTTTGCTACGACCAAGGTGTGACAGATTGGTATCAGAGCTTCGATTGTAGTGAACCGGGGAAAAAACTTTTATTAAAGTTTGGTCTACAATCACTAAGGGCTCTCACATGAAAACAGAGTTTATAACGACACATAAATGTTTTTAGAATTATGATAAAAATGACAAAAGGTTTTCATTGTGTCACGGTAACATGAGGATCTATCACACGAGCACAAACATAAGTAATGAAAAAGGATCATACATGATTAGTCTATGAGAAATAGACACATTACATTATTAGTTCTATCGAGTTTGAGACACGCTCCACTCTTGGTTTGTTAACCCTTTAGGAATGCTTTTGTGATCCCAATTGATGTCAAGAGTTGTCTCGGTTTGGTTACTTACTTATAGTACATATGTCAGGGTGCTAGCTACACTCTGATAGATCCTTAAACTCCCTGAATGCTAATTACATACTAAGATTTCATTACTGGATTACAAACAAGACATCTCATACGAAAACAATAACTACATGAACTTGCCAACTTTATGTTGACTTTTCAAACTTACATGTATTTCAGGACGCACTTGAGCCGGTGAAAGACTATGGGAAGTCGGAATGAACATGACAACGAGTGCCTTTTTGGAGGATTTGTCTCTTATATCCCTACTTCGTATGGGTATAAAGTGGTCAAAACCTCAACATGCTTTTATGATGAAAACAATCTTTTGGTTTAAAGTGTAATGTAACTCAAAAACTATGCTTTGGATAACATTGTGAACTTGTTGTATGAACCTTGTAACTTGTTTTGGGAACTTTTAAACTTTGGTTGCAACTTAACATATATGGAATCATTGTTGATTTGTTTTTGTTTACACAATTGGTTGCAATGATTACCTCATAGTCACACGATTGCGCTTCCGTTACGACCAGGGTGTGACAGATTGGTATCAGAGCTTCGATTGTAGTGAACGGGGAAAACCTTTTACTAAGTTTGGTCTACATTCAGTAAGGGCTCCCACATGAAACCAAAGTTTATAACTTCACAAAAATATTTTCATGAATATGATAAAAATGACAAAAGGTTTTCATTGTGACACGATAACACGAGGATCTATCACACGAGCTCAACCATAAGTAGCAAAAAAGGATCAATACATGATTAGTCTGTTAGAAATAGACATGTTACATTAAAAGACTGTGTGTCATGGACATGTTACAAAAGATAGAAATCCTGGCTAGATGGGATTTTATGTGATTATATATATATAATTTATTTATATATTTGTTATACGGAATATTTTGCCAAGATCGAGATACCTTCGACTACGGATATTATTATTATCCTTGACTCGCACAATGAGAATATCGACCTCGTGTCTATTACGGAGCTTATGGCGAACGTGGTTCCTAAGTGAGACCTTAGGATCGATTCCACATAAGATGGTTGCTTTTCCTGGGATGCGGAGATGCCTGGCTTTGGTAGTGAGAAGAGGCGGAGGTGGTAGCCTTGGACGACAACTCTATTAGCAGGACGAGGTCCTTGTGACCTGTATTAATCATTAATAACGACACTCTTGTCCAGACAAGGAAGGTGAAGTACTAATCTTGAAGGTGCCCCTCCAGTTGTTATTGTTGCAAATTTCTCTATTTCTAAATTTGTCTAACGACTTGCCCTTTCCGCGAGTAATGTCAACGGACGATAGACGTGGACCATCACGAACATCCCTTCTATGTTGAAGGTATTTAGACAATAGCATCCTCTCTCAGACTGAGCATCGTCTTTGAACGGTAGAACACTAGGGTGACCATGCAAGGCAATTTATTATTACGGGGGCCCACGTAATAATAACTTGCAATAGATTAGAATCCTCCTGGGCTCTGCGGGTCAAGCTAATGACCACTACCCATTCGAAATGGTAAAGTTGTTCGAGTTTCTATCTAGTGGGACACTAACCGGGGTCGCTGCTATAACACCCTACGATATAGAAACACCACCCGTATTTGTTCGCATCAAACAAAAACAAACTGGTTGGCCACCCAAGGAGGATATTTCCTCAACGATCTAGAATTCTTGTATGTGGGTTGGTTCCATGGTGTCTATGGCACCTCATCTTATTTATTGGAAAGAGATTACATTAAACTCCGTCGTTTGACATTTTCTTATTCCAAGGGACGGTACGCTTTAACACCCTGATTGCAATCTACTCGATATCTGGAAATTATAACAATACAGCTGGAGCTCGTGGATCTCAAGGGATATCAACGTATTCGTCACACGGGTTGGTGTGGCGAAAGTTTTTTTTTCCTACTTTGGACGATTGAAGTATGGAATACATGCTATAAGGCTGGAGACGACCGTTTGGTTTCTCCTCCTCAACGAATTATTAGACATATGGCCGATACACGCAAGAGGTACTACGAATTTTTGGATTGTTGTTATTCACATTATCATTGTCTCAAACATGTATGAATAATGCAATCTTGAGGTTTCCATGACCGATGGAATTCTTTATTCATAAGCGCATGGTAGACTATATTTATCCAAATATATGTCTAGCTTCTTTTAATCTTGGGTATTAAGAAAAACAAGGCGCCAAAAGGAAGGTCTATACCCAAAAGGGGTTAGTTAATCCATGACTTACTGGGTAAGCCGAACTAGAGTTCTTATAGAAGGACATACGGTTGTGGAAAGCGCACGACAAGAGGGTAACTTAGTCGACACTAGTGACGAAACTAGTGGTACCGGTAGTTCAAATGGTTCGAATCCGAATAGATTGGGAACGAGTGGCAGCGCTACACCTGAAGATGCGATCATACAAGATTTTAAATTCTAAGGCTTTCCCGGACTATAAACCGCAAGACCTCATTGGTCCGAGAGGTGTGGTAGGTTATGCCCCTACATAAAGACAATGGAGTCGGTTAGCCGTGCTAGTAAATGCACTCCTGAGTAAACGACTAGGTAAACAAAGAGTCTCCTGCTGAATGAAGCACTAACTTGGTGAAATCCTTAAGTAGAAACTTTAAGGAGTGATACTACGAAGAGGTGATCATAGGAAGAACTCAAAAATCTTATGCAAGAAGAGTATTGCTCACTGACTGAATTCCAAGGGTAGAAACGGGATCCTAGAACTTGATCATGATTGCAGCCAACGTTGTTTGTTACACTAGACGCTTTCACGATCTCTCAAGGGTTGTTCCATACTGGGGAACACCTGAAATCAAATGCATTGAGCGCTATATTTGGGGTTTAGCCTCTAAGAACCAAAACATGACCACATCATCCCACCCTACCTTTGTCACTCAAATAGTAATTCTTGCAGTTAGTCTCACCAACGATGCGGTGAGAATGGGAATTATCAAAGAAAGGTGCGGAAAAGAAGGAAACGCATGTGGAATCTAATAGCGAAGGGAAGCGAAAATACTCACCCCTTAAGGCAGGATCGAGAATGAGTAACAAACGAAAGGGAACTCCCATGATGATAGAAACGTAGGCAATTGCTGCCATAATTGATGCTAGCACCAAGAACCCGAAATCCTAAATGTGATAAGTGAGTATTTCCTCATGAGGGCACTTGCAAAAGTGCCAAGAGTAGAAGTGTGGTGAATCAAGACACAAAACAGAAAAACCAATAAGTTAGTAAGACTCAACCAAGAACAAGGACGTGAAGTTGGCACGAAGTCCACTTCAAGCATGAACGTCTTAAGAATGAATCAGACAAGTGAATTAAAGTGTGAGTGAGCAGAAACTATGGATACCCCACAAGATCCTAATGTCGTTATGCGTACGTTCTACTCTACAATCATTACGTGTCAATTCTTTTGATTACCAACACCGAGCTTAGCTAGTGTCTTTAGGTGTTGAGCATATACTCGAATTAGAGTCATGTAAATTAGACATGTTATCAAGTTAGCTAATAGGGAATTAGCTGAGTCATGAGGAATCATTAAAGGTCACCGACACGTTTCCTATCAACCAATATCTTCGCATCCATCTTGTTTGATACCTGTGCTGATTTTAGTTCATCTCCATAGAATTCCAAATATACTTGACCTAGAGTCAAGTAAGATAGACGTTTCCTCATTCTATAGGATTTGCCAACGGTAAATTAATCAAGTCATGGGAAGTTATTAAAGGATGCACTTTGGAACTTGGAGAACGAGAACTTAATGGTGATCTTTTACCCATTTATCTGGGTTGTTACGATGTAGCTTTTGGCATAGATTGTTGACGTATAACCGAGCGAAAGTAGTTATCCTGAGAAAACTATCTGCATTCCCCTTCCAGACGAAGAAACACTTGTAGTACACGAAGAGAAGCACGAGTCGCCCTAACGAATCATTAATTACATGAAGGCAAGAAGTGCCTACAGAAAGGTTGCATAGCCTTTCTAACTCACGTAGTCGACAAGGAAACTGAGGAGCCAAAATTGGAGGAAATAACCGTTGTGAAGGAATTCGCTCGAAGTCTTTCCATCAAACTTTTCTGGATTACCTCCGCAACGACACGCCAACTTTCGCATTGGTTTGGTGCAAGGAGCAACACCAGTAGCGAAGCCTCCATACCGATTAGCTCCGTCATAAACGCAAAGACTATCTACACGACTTCAAAAGTTGTTAGAGAAAGGATTCATAAGACCAAATTTCTCGCCTTGGGGAGCTCCGGTGCTGTTTGTGACAAAGAAGGATGGAACCTTCTGAATGTGCATTGACTATCGGGAACTAAACAAGTTAACCATCAAGAATCGGTACCCATTACCGAGGATTGACGATCTGTCGATCAATTGCAAGGTTCGAGTTTTTACTCAAAGATTGATTTAAGATCTGGGTATCATCAGATGAGAATCCAAGAGGAAAGCATTCCTAAGACGGCGTTTAGGACTCGCTATAGTCATTATGAGTTCCTTGTTATGCCTTTTGGTCTAACAATCGCCCCTGCAGTATTTATTGATTTGATGAACTGGACATGTAAGCCATACCGCGATAAGTTTGTGATCGTTTTTATAGATGACATATTTATATGCTCGCGAACAGAGAAAGAACACGAACAACACTTAAGAACTATACTGGAGTTACTAAAGAAGGAGCAATTATATGCCAAGTTCTCGAAATGCGAATTTTGGGTTCGTGAGGTACAGTTTCTCGGTCACGTGGTGAACGAGAATATGGTACATGTTGACCCCTCGAAGATCAAGGCTATAAAGAATTGGGCCATGCCAAGAACCCGCACAAAAATACGACAATTTCTAGGTTTAGCGGGATATTACACAAGATTTATTGAGAACTTCTCAAAAGTCGCTCAGCCGCTAACCTCACTTACACAAAACGATAAAAAGTTTGATTGGGGAGAAAAACAAGAATAGTCATTTCAAGTATTAAAAGAAAAATTATGTAAGGCACCGATATTATCACTCCCAGACGGTACGATGATATTGTGGTTTATTGTGATGCATCGTATCAAGGCTTGGGTTGCGTGTTAATGCAATGTGAAAAAGTCATGGCGTACGCGTCATGTCAGTTGAAAGTTCACGAAAAGAACTATACCGGTCATGAACTAAAACTAGGTGAAATGGTATTTGCTTTAAAAATCTGGCGTCATTATTTATATGGCACTAAGTGTACCATATTCACATATCATAAAAGTCTTCAACACATATTCAATCAAAAATAACTAAATATTTGCCAACGGCGTTGGGTGGAATTGTTGAATGATTAAGACTGTGAGATCAAGTATCACCCAGGCAAGTCCAATGTTGTAGCAAATGTTTTGAGCAGGAAGGAACGAGTCACAACATTACGGGTACGAGCTTTAGAAATGACGATCCAGACGAACTTTGCGGCTCGAGTGCACGATGCACAACAAGAAGCTTTAAAACCAGAAAACATTCCAACGGAGTCGTTATGGGGAATGGAGAAACAAATGGAACCGAACAAGGACGGAACGTTATATTTCATGGAAAGGATCTAGATATCTTATTTTAGCAATCTGCGAGACTTGGTGCTGGATGAAGCACACAAGTCCAAATACTCGATACACCCAGGATCTGATAAAATGTATCAGGATTTGAAGTAGTATTATTTGTGGCCTAATCTCAAGGGAGATATTGGACCTATGTTGGGAAATGCCTAACTTGTGCAAAGGTCAAGGCTGAATACCAAAAACCATCTGGTTTATTACAACAACCTGAGATCCCTGTTTGGAAGTGGGAACAAATCTCCATGGACTTTATTACAAAATTCCCACGGACCTCTCGAGTCATGACATGATCTGGGTTATCATTGATCGGTTAACCAAATCAGCTCAATTCTCACCCATTCGTGAGAAAGACAGTATCGAGAAGTTTGCTGAACTATATCTTAAGGAAATCGTGGCACGTCATGGAGTGCCAATCTCGATAATCTCTGATAGAGATGGTCGCTTTGTTTCGCGGATCTGGCAATCATTTCAAACTTTATTTGGTTCTCGCTTAGATTTAAGCATAGCTTTTCACCCGCAGACCGATCGTTAAAGCGAGCGAACCATCCAAACGTTAAGACATGCTTCGGACCTTTTTGATGGATTTAGGTGGAAACTGGGATACTCATTTACCGTTGGTAGAGTTTTCCAACAATAACAGTTATCATACCAATATCAAGGCCACGTCTTTCAAAGCACTATATGGATGAAGTGTCGATCTCTTCTATGTTGGGCGGAAGTCGGTGACAGACAACTCATTGGTCCTGAACTAGTCAAGAAACCACAGACAAAATATTCAAGATCTGTGAGCGTATCAAAGCGGCTCGAGATAGACAAAAGAGCTACACAGATCGGAGACGCAAACCATTATCCTTCAAGGTCGGAGACAAAGTGTTACTAAAGGTCTCACCTTGGAAAGACGTAGCTAGATTCGGGAAGCATGCAAAACTAAACCCGAGATACTTTGGGCCTTTTGAAATTCTGGCAAAGGTTGGTACAATGGCTTACAAGCTAAAACTTCTAGAAGAACTCAACAACGTATACGACACATTTCATGCGTCTAACCTAAAGAAAAGCCCGACTAATGACATGGTTATCATCCCAGCAGATACATATTGATAACAAACTACAGTTTACTAAGGAACCCATTGAGGTTAGGGACTGGAAAGTTCAAAAGACAAGGAGAAGTTGAATAAAACTAGTCATAGTTCACTGGAAATCACATCACGGACCCGAGTATACGTAGGAACGTGAAGATCAAACCAAGACAAAATACCCCCACCTGTTCAAGAAGACTCCTTCATAGGATGCCTCAAGGTGAATTTCAGGATGAAATTACTTTTAACTAGGGGAGTAGGTGACAAATGACAAATAGCCAGTAATCCCGTACAACCTAATCACTACTTTTAGTACATAATCTCATGCATTATATCGTAATTTGATTACGTAACGGAGTCATACGTCATATCATAAGCGTAGGATAAGTGAATCATGCCATAACATATATTGGTTTCCGTTACGACGCAAAACAAATCAAACTATGCCCTAAAAGTGTTGGTAGAAAGTGTTGGGCGCACTATTCGCGGTTGCACTATTCATGTCAGCAAAACCGCTAAAACGAAACAGAACAATGAATAATGGCATGCTAATGTCATAAAGAGTCCATATATACATGAAAACACTAATGTGGGAACACATCTTGCAATTATACATAACTTTCCGGTACAACGCCTAAATTACAAAATTGTCCGTTTTGACTAAAAAGGTGACACTTTCAATTCGTCGGCAACAGTAATTCGGTATTTTCCGAATTCCAGAATTATAAAAGAACAATGATAAACAACCTAAAATAGTATGAGAATATTAGAAATACATAAAAGACATCGTTTCCGGTCGTACGACAAGAAGTGCACAACTTGACCGGAAAGCGACCGATTGTCGAACCGACAAAGATTTCAATGGTCGATAGCCTCATACATTAATCTAGAGAGCTAGTTAAGCTTCATTTGGGATCCGAAATCCCTTTAACTATCTTGAGGTCACAGAAACACAACTACCGGAAATGTTCGATGGCAAAATATATAAGTGTCGATATTGAGCGAATAATTCAACCGGAAGCGTTTCGGCCGTCCAAACTCAACATATACTCGACTAGTGAACTAGTTAATCATATTTCTATGTCAGAAGTGCTCTAAATAAACGCCATGGAACCTATGGTGGTCGAAAACCAAAGCTTCTGGTACGATACAATAAAGTTTGTATATTAATCGATATCGTACCGATGAGCAAACTAATGATGTTTTTGCCATCCAAAACTAATACCAATTAGTCAAGGGGACTAATTAAAATTGATTAACACTTTAAAACCTAATTACTTACTAATGAGGCAAGATCAACCCCTAATTACCATACTTAGCTTAAACCCCTAAATATCTATTTTTCAACACATGTTATAAATAATATTTACACTTAACCTCCTCCCTCATGTAGGTGATTCAAGTGGGTCCCCACCACTTGATTTATGTTGAAAAATAAAAGATCTAAGTATGGTGGAAGGATATGATTTGACTTGATGATTTATATAATATCATCAGGTTTCCTTATATCATTTCAAAAAGAAAACATAAGAAACTCTCTCAACTCCTCCATCATCCCAAGGCTCAACACCACCATCATCATTTCCCTTTTCTTCAACTTTAAATCACCAAAATCAAGCTTAGTTAGGCCACTACAAGATCATCCAAAGTGCTTGCAAGGATGGAGGATCATTAGGGCTTTCTTAGAGCTTCATGTTCATCCTAAATCTTCACTAATCTTGTGCAACTTTGTAAGATAATTTCTCTTCATATTTAAGCTTCTTATAATGTCTAGTTTAAGAAAGTACAAGTTGATCATCTTGAAAGTAAAAAAAATACAACTTCAAAACCCTAAACCTCACCTTAATAATAACACTAAATATAGCTTATTATGTGTTAATTATGTGCTTATTTGTTAACTAGTTAGCATGATGATGTTGATTATGATAAATTAAGGTGTTTAAAGTAGAATATCTTGTATGAATGATAATATAAATGATTTAGTTACACTTTCAAATCATTATTTCCACTTTAACCTCCTTTGTTTACTACACTTTTTAAGATTATTATAACTTAAATCAGGGTATTATTCATTATAAAAATCACACATGTGTAGTAAATCGTTTTTAAGTGTAGTAATCTTCATGGATCATGAGATTGATAGTCTTGTTTAGATTTAAACATCACCATGTTTTTAAAGGATCTAATAAAAATATAAAATCTCATTATTTTTCAGAAAAGTAGTGAAAATATATTTACAAAGATCATGGAAGATGAGGGTGCATAAGTTGTAAATAAAGCATGATAAAGTGGTATATGATCTTGAGTTGATAATTGATCTTGACTATGGGTTTAAACATGGTTTAAATACGTTTTTAAAACGTGGAAAGCGCCATTGTTTAGGGAAAACTATGGCGAAGTTTTCTGAAAAACTAATCGCGATTAAAGTGTGATTAACGGGGTGATTAACAAGACTAAACGCGAATAGTGACCTAAACCGTCATTAAGGAAGTTCTAATGACAAGGGTTAAACCCTAACCATCCAAGAGTTTAACAAGTATATATATATGTATATATATATGTATGTATATATGTATGTATATATATATATGTATATATATACATATATATACATATATATGCATAGATACATATATATACATATATATATATATATGTATATATATATAAGTTAAAAATAAAGTATTTATTACATACTTGTGGGAATAAAAACATATATATGCATATTTTGTCACCAAAAGTTATGTGTACATACATGTGTATGTATCTAGAAGTTTAGGGTATATACCACAAAATACCCAACTTATACTAATACTTTAAACACTAAAAGGATTACCAAGTGTAGATAACATAAAGCATGTACACTTTTACAATATGTCGAAACAATGATCGGACGAACGGAGTTATGCGGACGATGAGCGAATGTACACGATACACCGTCGCGTCGTCAACTAACGAACAAATCGTCAACACGAAGAGTTACTACGACGTTGGGTGATTTTCGATGCGAGAAAGTATATATTAAACGACAACGACGTCATGTCTAAAATAATATATTTTAGACACCTAATGTATACGTATATTAACAATATCAAAATCCGGAAAGTTAAAATGTATAAGAATTACTAAGCGGTTTTATAAAAGTATATGAACATACTTAAAAAACAATACGTAAAATTTATAAGTGTAAGACTTATAAATATTTGGACTCTTGAAAAAAATTGGGCTAGGCCCATTATATAAAAGACATGGGCAAGCCCAACTACACAAAAGCATAAGATACATGGGCTAAGCCCAAAGGCATAAAATACATGGGCTAGGCCCAAACATATAATTTAATGGGTTAGGCCCAAACATATAATTTCGTGGGCTAGGCCCAAACACATAAATTACATAGGCCAAATCACCTAAAGACATGGGCTAGGCCCAAAGACATAAATTACATGGGCGAGGCCCAATCACATAAAGACATGGGCTAGGCCCAATGACATAAATTACATGGGCTAAGCCCAATACCTAAAGACATGGGCTAGGCGCAATGACATAAATTACATGGGCTAGGCCCAATCACATGAAGACATAGGCTAGGCCTAATGACATAAATTACAAGGGCTAGGCCCAATCATATGAAGACATGGGCTAGGCCCAATCATATGAAGACAAGGGCTAGGCTCAATGATATACATGACATGGGCTAGGCCCAATGACATGCGTGCAAGGCACGAGGACATGTGAAGGGCGAGGCCCGTTCACACACGATCTAAGAATGACAATATATACATATTTGAGATATATATGTATAAAAATATTAATCGAACAAACGAACTACCAACACTAATTGTTCTAATGTGATAAATATATACACAACAAGAATTCAAGATGAACAACTAGTACGAGGTCCAACGAAACCTAGGTGTCTAATGAAGTTAATACACATGTAGGTTACACACGTGTACGGACCCCGATTTTGATAAGTACGACGTATGGAATGCAAAGCTGCGAGTTCATGTCCATCCTTTCAATTATTTCAAAGCTTTATTTTAAAACTATCAAGGGGAAATACATGTCATAACAAACGGCATGTTAGCTATGGGGTTAGATGATAACACGATCAATGTGCGTAAGTAGGATGATGACAAGAGTAACCATTAATCACTTAGTGACCAAGGTGCAAAAGGTATAGATCTATCGAGTTTGAGACGCGCTCCACTCCTGGTTTGTTAACCCTTTAGGAGTGCTTTTGAGATCCCAATTGATGTCAAGAGTTGTCTCGGTTTGGTTACTTACTTATAGTACATATGTCAGGTTGCTAGCTACACTCTGATAGATCCTTAAACTCCATGAATGCTAATAACATACTAAGATTTCATTACTGGATTACAAACAAGACATCTCATACGAAAATAATAACTACATGAACTCGCCAACTTTATGTTGACTTTTCAAACTTACATGTATTTCAGGACGCAAAACTTGAGCTGGTGAAAGACTACAGGAAGTAGGAATGAACATGACAACAAATGCCTTTTTGGAGGATTTGTCTCTTATATTCCAACCTCGTATGGGTATAAAGGGGTCAAAACCTCAACATGCTTTTATAATGAAAACAATCTTTTTGTTTAAAGTGTAATGCAACTCAAAAACTATACTTTGGATAACATTGTGAACTTGTTTGAACCTTGTAACTTGTTTTGGGAACTTGTAAACTTTAGTTGCAACTTAACATATATTGCATCGTTGTTAATTTATTGTTGTTTACACCATTGGTTGCAATGATTACCTCATAGTCACATGATTGCGCTTCCGCTTCAACCAAGGTGTGACATTTTGCAGCATTTGAATTAGATGGGGTCGAAGCTCAAAGTTGCTAGCATTGACATTTGGTGGATTAATAGCAGCTCCAAGATTACCGACCGTAGGTTGTAAGTAATCCATTAAAGTGCGTTGATCCCCCATGGGAAGGTTTTGGTCCGAGTCTTTTTGTTGATTTTTCGCTTTTAGTGTTTTTCTTAAAAAGCATCCGGGTTCTTCTAGTGGTTCTTTTATGTCTTTATCGAAGCTGGAGCTCATGCACAAGTTGAGTTGCTAGCGGAGTCCTGGTTTCTGTAACCAAAAACACAAAATTTTGTTGCTCAGAGGGTTCAACACGGCCCTGTGTTGGGTTAAAGTATTCTATTTTCTAGCTCCCCAGCTACTGGATGTCGGGCACGGCCCCATATTGCACCTCCACGCCCCCATGGCTGTCCCTCTGTAGCTTAAAAAACCAAAAATTTTATGTTTTAAACCAGGGCATGGCGCGTGTCTGATCTGGCATGGCCCTGTGCTACAGTCTGCAGAAAATGCAAAAACAAAAAAAAAACTAAAAAGTTGAAGAAAAAGATAAAATGGAGTAGGCCGTTAATTTTAAGCTTCCTTAAAATTCTTGTGTCCCCGACAATGGCGCCAAAAACTTTACGTGGTTGAGCGTGGTTATAAGTTTTGTTATATTTTAAGCACTTTTTACTCGTGGGTCAAGCTTTAAATTTATAAAACGCGATTCAATATTATCACTCTACACATGTTAGCACAAGTACACCCATCATAGACGTAGTATAGTGATGGTAAGATACCGAGGTCGTCCAAGGACACAAGAGCTTTTAATACCGGCTTATTGTTAACGTCTAATCTAACCAAATTTTGATAAAAGTTTCGAAAATTTTAAAAAATAAAAACTAAATGTAAGAATGTAAAGAAATAAATAAAAATAAATAGACAAGCAAGAATCACTTGGTTTCGACTCGTCTTTTATGTATCCTTTGTTGATTTCCGCACTTTCAGCTTTTTAAGGGATTATCTTAGTTATAGTGGTAGGACCCTCTTGTGAAAGCGACGTTACCCTCTGCCATATTAGTCTGAGTCAGCAGGGATACAGTCACGCAAGTCTGAAATATTGAAAGATAATTAAATAAGTTATTAACGCAAAACGTGGTAGGTCCCTCTTGTGAAGGCGACGTTACCCTCGGCCAATATGGTCTGAGTCAGCAGGGATACAGTCTCGCAAGGTAGGATAAACTTTTAATAATAGTTTATTCAAAAGGGATTCAAGTCGTTCTTACTTCCCCCAATTTGATGCTATCTACCTCAAGGAAAGTCCTAATAAGCTTGAACCAAGTCCTCGTAGGATCTATACACTGAATGAGGTAAGAACTTTACCCAAACACCTTTCTAACCCCCTTCCAGGTAGTTAACGCGCTTTATACAGACCGTAAAGACACGAATGAGTGAATAATCGAAACATCAAGAAATGTTTAACTAAAGTTCACTTTCAATATAAAAAACTAGTTATTAAAGTCATTAATACATACCCAATTAAAAAGTTGCCAAAGATTGGAAATCAAAAGTAATACATAAAAGATTTGTTTTCACCAAGTGATGTAAGAGATTAGCCAAGCATGGCTTTTGTTTGACAAGAACTCTTACAATAAATCTTGGATCCTGAGACTACTACATACTAAAGATGAAATATGGATGATTGTGGTGGGTGTTGGTGTTGTAGTGGTGGTGGAATAATGACATGTGTGAGAGAAGTGGTTTGCCAAGGGATGCCTTTCTCTTGAACCAAGCACCTTTATTTATAGCTGGAAATAAAAGGTAGACACAGCCCTGTGCCCACCTGGCATGACTCTGTGGCCATCTTTTTATCTCCCTTCATTAACTGTCAGGTCTTGTATTAACACGCCCCGTGGTGTCATGGCACGGCACCGTGGTCAGTGTACTTGTTGTACTATCGCAGATTCTACGAATCCTATAGTTGACCATGATCCGTGTTGGGTTAGCATGGCCCCATGTTGATTTTTCTGTTGTTGTCCTTTTCTACAGAGAATCTTGACTGGGCACGGCCCCATGCCTGGTGGGCACAGCCCCATGCCTAAGCTTCTTTCTTCGTTTATTTTGTTGTTTAAGATGTTGATGGGAGTTTGGCAGATCGTGTTAATCCTTCTTCTTTATATTTGTGTTAGTTTCTGCTGTTAATTTGTTTCTTTTATTCATTTAAGCTCTTTGAACCTGTAATTTAAAAGTAAACAAAGAAACATGCTTTTCCAACATTAGTACCAAAAAGGGTTGATTTTATGCCTTGTTTGATGTACTTTATATGTTGCATTTTGCGCATATCAATTAGATGTATTCAACACCAACATAAACTATACCAAACAACATATTACATCCTAAATCATCATTACATCCTATATTAATGAATATAACCATTTTTTATACAATATATACTACGAATATGTATGTTGTAACAATTCATGCACATGTGCACATCCAACATTTCCTTTACCAAACAACATAATACATCATATATTAACAAACATAACCATATGTAACACGTTATATATTACTAACATACATGAACAGTCAAATATATTTTAGACCCAACAACCACCATATAAAGTCAACCATAACTATGCACATGTGCATAAAACATAAGTCATTCCAAACACCAAATATCACTCGTTATCATTACAAAAGCTACCCACTTTTATCATCACAAAAGCTACCCACGTCACACAAACTACCCATGTAATACCGTCAAAAGACATCAAATCATAAAAGGACAAAAAAAAGAAAAAATGTACTTATGAGTTTCATGTCCACGAACCACGCACATATAACATTCGTACTAGTTCATAACCTCATACTTTCAGCACTTATTCTAATTTGTTAAGCATATTCCAACACTCCTCTTGTTTTAATGCCTTTTCATCTAACATCTCCTGGACTCTTTTATCTATCAACCCATGTATGTTTCTTTTGCTAGGTTCATATAGATCCGTTGTACACATTTGCCTCTGATAACAACAATTTTGTTGCTATCTTCATCCTCATGTTCTTAAGTTTCATATTTTGAATTTCTTTATGTGTACTGAAACCACATTCAAACTTTTCACCACTCCTTTTAACTTCTTCCTCGTCGGCTTTGCTTTCTCCATGCGTGATGCCATCGGATGTTTGACAACTTTCAAATACCCAATCACATACTGTTTCTGAATACATAACAACGCCAAATGTTATCTATTTTCATAAAATGATATCTATTCATAAAGAATATATTAAAATTTCTATACGTACCACTTTACATGGAGACCCTATCTCTTTAAACTTCGTTCCCACCGTCATCGTATAAAAGCCGCTATTACTAAGCATATTATCAATCACTTCAATCTTTGCATTTTCCAAATCGAAGCATATCAAGTAGAAATGCTTGTTTTCAATCATTGGGATTATTATAATATTAAATGCTTTTAAATCCAACAGTTCATTATAATATTCGACCACCTACTTCAAATGTGCTTTTAATGTTGTGAATGCTTTTTCCTGTGTTTTTTTCGTCTTCAAAGTAAATTCTGGTTGCCATTACGTTAATACATGTCACAAACAAATATAATTAGCCCAATTATGTTTTTTCGACATAAAATATGATACACTTACAACTGTCGATGTATAACAACATAACCGCCTCTTCCCTAATGGATTGAGCTTCTTCTCGTTATTATTAATAAGTGCCGCCCAACAATATAGCACATTTGCGGAATCCATCTTCCATCCTCCAAAGTATTTTCTAAATAGCCCTTGTTTTCAATCCGTGTGCAACATAAAATATGACACACTTACAGCTATCAATGTATAACAACATAACCGCCTCTTCCCTAATGGATTGAGCTTCCTCTCGTTATGATTAATAAGTGTCATCCAACAATATAGCACATTTTGCGGAATCCATCTTCCATCCTCCAAAGTATTTATCAAATATGCTCTTGTTGTCAATCCGTGTGCAGTTTCGAATATATTTTTCATGCATACATCACATATATTACATCAATTATTTCGTGTATGCACATGTGTAGCAAACATATTACATACATTATAAACAATGTTTATAATATAATAATGCACATGTTCATATGCCGTAATACACTCTGCATACATAACATATATTAAATCAAGTATCTCGTGTATGCACATATGCATAAGTCGTAATACATTCTACATACATCACCTATATTACATCAATTATCCCATGTATGTACATGTGCAACAAACATATTACATACATTATATACAATGTATATAATATACTAATGCACATATGCATATGCCAAAATACATTCTGCATACATCACATATATTACATCAATCATCTCATGTATACACATGTGCAACAAAGATATAAAATACATTATACGCAATGTTTAATACTGCACATGTGTGTATGCCATAATACATTCTGCATACATCACGTATATTACATCAATTATCTCGTGTATTCAAATGTGCAGCAAACATATTACATACATTACATAAAATGTTTATATTATAATAATGCACATGTGCATGCACCGTAATACATGTATTATATATCGTATATTATCAACCTAATACATCATTTGTCACACACAATAATACAATATGACACATCAATTTTTCCTATAGGCTACACATCAATTTTTCCTACAGGCTGTATATTATCAACCTATTACATCATCCGTCACACACAATAATACAATATGACGCATCAATTTTTGGTGCAAGCTGCTAAAAAATCCATAAATACCATACATAGCCAAACAAAAAAATATCACATGTTGTAAACTTACATTAAAGACAACTCGACCTCCTTCATCTCCTTTCCGATGTCTACAATCTAATCCTCCTCATTATCTTTCTTTCTCTCCGCCCTATAACACCAGTTTATAATTTTAAGTTATCATGACACATTTAATTTAACAAATCATAACATTAAACTATAATAATAAAACAAATTTCGACTAATACATTCATAATTACCTTTGTTTATCGTCAATCGTTGTCAACAAATATTGCCATATCAATTTTTCATCATCGTTCAACGGCTCATTCAAATCAACCTCGTGTATGCCTTCATCGCTCTCATCCACGTCTGATTCTCTGATTCTGGCGAACTTTGCTAATAATAAATTAAAACTCGGTATTGTGTTATCCACATTTTTATTTCTCTTTGATTGTCTTCTCTCATCAATAGTTGTCAACAAATATTGCCATATCACTTTTTCATCATCGCTTAACAGCTCATTTAAATCAACCTCGTTTATACCTTCATCACTCTCATCCACGTCTGATTCTGGTGAACTTTGCGACAACAACTTAAAACTAGGTATTGTGTTATCCACATTTTTATTTCTCTTTAATTGTCTCCTCTCAACAACCTTAGCGGTATTCACCAGTTAAATTGTGTTTAATCGCACTCTCAACGATTCTAAATCCTTCATCCACTCTCCTCCGTACCCTTTTTCCATCACTTACTTCATCTTTCAATACATCACCCAAATCACAACTTTCATTCGTTAAACCTTTTTTTAGACTTGTTAAACCTTTTTTCAACATGATAAACACCTTCATCCCACTCCTCTTACCGATTAAAACTGTATCTCTTTTTCGTTTTTATCACCCACAATCCCTTTATCCTTAGTGTCAATCTTATCCTTCCTAATTAACAGATCCGCCATTTTGAATTCACCTTTAAATGAACTATCATATTTCTTAACAAAATCTAAAATCTTTTCGTTTTTCGGGTATTTTCTTTATCCAATAATACCTTTTTCCTCATTGTATCATCTTAATCTTTCAATCCCACACATACGTCCCTGATTATTAACACATAAACGATGACAAAGATAAATAAAATATATGTCAATAATAACAACATACCATTATGCATATGTGCATCAATGTTAATTTTTTTTGTTCACATGTTCATCAGCTTTCTGTTCACTATTAATTTTATTATGCACACGTGCATCAACTTTTGTCATCCATTATGCACATATGCACTTTTATAAGTAACATGATTATATATACCTCAAACGAGACTGATTGATGTTCACCCTCTGCCATCTTTCGCAATCCCTCCCCACCTCTATCTCCAACATTCTTTCCTCTATCATCTATCACCATTTCATCCACATCATTCAAATCTTGAGTTTCGACATATCCTTCATGTAATTCCCCTTTGCCATAACCGCCATTCTTTATCTCAAACATTTCCCGCCTGCTTAACATATCTTTTGTCAAGAACGCTAGCAGGTTTATTGTTCGAATCCTATTAATATCCCCGCATAACGTTATGTCTACATAAATTAGCTGCACATGTGCACTATTACCATGACTGACACTTTTATGCCAAAAAAATCAATATATTCAATATTATTAACAAACGTTCGTATTTTTTGTACAAGATGCAAACATAATAAGTACCTTACCATCAAAATTGTAAGAGCTCCGTTGTAATACCTTGACGTGTTGTCCCGATTCCATCCATTCTTACTTGATTTAATCATGTCACATATGTATGCGCACCAATTCATGTCCTCTACTGCCATATCCTCATTCAAAAATTCAAGTATTTCTATTTTACATGATCCTTCCTTTTTTATCCCTACCATCGTGTTCATAAACAATGCTAAAAAGTCAAATTTGATGAATATCCCATCTTCATCTAGGTTATTTCCTATTCTTTCAACTAGTTTGCTTGGTGTTAATACATACCCTATGTACAAATATTCCCACTTATCAAATGTCCCATGTTCTTCATCCATTTCTTCATCTTCATCCACCGTGTCATCATTGTCTTCATTCATAGGTTGTTCTTCCTTCTTTATTTTTTAAAAAAAACCCCGCTATTCTGTATGCCCAACAAACCACTACCATCTCATTCACCTATACGTTACCTTCATTTAGTTTAATAACCATATTTTTCCGTCAAAATTATTTACTACATAATGTGCCAATTTCGCTGGTAGACTGTCTGTTCTCAACAACTGTAAATATACTTCCAAATTCCATATTTTATCTTCCTCCTTCTATTTATTAAATAATTTGTTTATCCCCATCAAAAGTTGATGTGGTGACAAACGTGTTCATTGTCACACCTAGTCGTAACGGAAGCGCAATCGTGTGACTATGAGGTAATCATTGCAACCAATTGTGTAAACAAAAATAAATCAAAATATGTTAAGTTGCAACCAACGTTTACATGTTACAAGCTTCAGATAAGTTCACAATGCTATCCAAAGTAAAGTTTTTGAGTTGCATTACACTTTAAACCAAAAGATTGTTTTCATCATAAAAGCATGTTGAGGTTTTGACCCCTTTATAGCCATACGAGGTTAGGATATAAGAGACAAATCCTCCAAAAAGGCATTCGTTGTCATGTTCAATCCCACTTCCCGTAGTCTTTCACCGGCTCAAGTTTTGCGTCATGAAATACATGTAAGTTTGAAAAGTCAACATAAAGTTGGCGAGTTCATGTAGTTATTGTTTTCATATGAGATGTCTTGTTTGTAATCCAGTAATGAAATCTTAGTATGTTATTAGCATTCATGGAGTTTAAGGATATATCAGAGTGTAGCTAGCACCCTGACATATGTACTATAAGTAAGTAACCAAACTGAGACAACTCTTGACGTCAATTGGGATCACAATAGCACTCCAAGAGGGCTAACAAATCAGGAGTGGAGCACGCCTCAAACTCGATAGATCTATGCCTTTTGCCCCTTGGTCACTAAGTGATTAATGGTTACTCTTTTCATCATCCTACTTACGCACATTGATCGTGTTATCATCTAACCCCATAGCTAATATACCGTTCGTTATGACATGTATTTCCCCTCGATTGTTTTACAAACAAAACTTGAAATATTTGAAAGTAGGGACATGAACTCACAGCTTTGCATTCCGTACATCGTACGTATCATATTCGAATGTCCGTACACGTGTGTAACCTACATGTGTATTAACTTCATTAGACCCTTAGGTCTCGTTGGACCTCATACAAGTTGTTCATCTTTAATTCTTGTTAGTGTTTATTTATCTCTTTTGAACAACTTTATTGTTTTTATAGTGTTTGTAGTTCGTTTGTTCTCTTATTATTTATATATATTTTACAAAGATATATATTTTGTGGTGTATTTATTTGTGTTTGAACAGGCCTTGCCCTTCATGTGTCCTCGTCCCTTACACGCGTGTCATTGGGCCTAGCCATGTCTTTATGTCTTGGGACAAGCCCATGTTATCTTGTCCTTGGGCTTAGCCCATGTAATCTTACCTTTGGGCCTAGCCCATGTTATCATGTCTTTGGGCCTTGCCCATGTTATCTTGTCCTTGGGCCTAGCCCATGTAATCTTGCTTTTTGGCCTAGCCCATGTTATCATGTCTTTGGGCCTTGCCCATGCTTTTTTTTGTATTGTGGGCCTTGCCCATGTGTTTATGTATTTGGGCCTTGCCCATGTCTTTTATATAATGGGCCTAGCCCAACTTAATTTTTAGGAGTCCATATTATTTATTTTCTTGCACTTAGTATTATTTACTAAATATAAAGATTATATGTATTTATTGCATACTTATATAAAATCACTTGTAACTTATATACATGTCAAGTTTCTGGTTTTTTGTTGTCGGTAATATATAAAATCATTAAGCCTCTAAAAATATATTACTTTTAGACGTGTCGTCGCAGTCATACAATCTATATATTTCCACATCGAAAGTCGCCCAAGTGTTGTAGTAGCTCTTCATGATGGTGATATGTTCATTGATCGTCGGTGAAATGGTGTATTGTATAAATTTGACCATTGTCCGAATAGTCCGCTCGTCCGATTATTTGTTTCAAGAATTGTGTAAAAGTGTATGTGTTTATGTAATTTATACTTGGTAACTTTCAAGTATTTGGTGTGTTGTATTAGTTGGGTATTTTGTATTGTATACCCTAGAATGCAAGATACATACACATACATACACATGTATTCTGACACATTCACTTTGCTGGTCACAACGTATATACATATATTTTTATTCCCAAAAATATATATGTAATAAATCATGCTCATTTTTAACTTGTAAAGATATATATATAAACTTATTAAATCCTTGGAAGGTTAGGGTTCAACCCTTGTCATTAAAACTTCCTTAATGACAGTTTAGGTCACTAATCACGTTTAGCCCTGTTAATCGCCCCATTAATAAGACTTTAATCGCGATTAGATTTTTAGAAAATTTGCCATAGTTTCCCCTAAACTATGGTGTTTCCCACGTATCAAAAGTGTATTTAAACCACTTTCTAATTTTCTAAATCATTGTTAATTCATCAAGTTCATCAAAAATCATATTTTCCCAAGGAATATGTACATAACTTTTCTTCAATATTTCATGAGCTTTTTATACAAGCTTGTCCTTATGTATTTTTATACTTTAAAGCCTCAAAAATTCCATATCTTTTAAGATTATCAAAATACCAAGATTTTCATGGACAACTTTTATAATCATTTTTATATAACTTGTGTTATATAAAAGTCAACTTTACTAGCTTTCAAGATCCAAGTTTCAAGTCTCATCATGTATCATACTTTTAAGAACCACATGAAGATCACGTATATATAAAGCTCATGAACATGAAGATGATGATCTTACATGACTTAAATGTATACTTGTTTAAATCACATTTTTAAGCTTAATATAGTAAGATCATCACTTTTGTAAAATACTACAACAAATAAACAACATGATCATCATAAATCCCATACTTTTATCTTGTTATATTTTAGTTTTTTTGGATGATTTCTTTCAAGATGTTCAAGATGAAGTTTACTTGTACTTTTGAAATCTACATATTATAAGAACTTGAAATCATAAAGAAGTGAACTTACTACTAGCTCTTAGGCTAGAGATGATTCAAGATTAAGATGATAGTGAGAAGATGAAGATCAAGATGATGAGAAAGCTCCAATGAAATCTCTAAAGATCCTCCATCCTTGCAAACTCCATAGGTGTTCTTGTAAGGGCTTGAAAGTAAGGATAATATGGTGTTTAGTGGTGGTTGTATGGTGGTTTACAGTGGTGGTGATGGGCCGAGAATGAGAGAGAGACTATAGGTGTTCTTGTTTTGATTTCCGAAGTGAAAAGAATGATATGAAGAATGGTGATGTTGATGTTATAATTATATAATCTTCCAAAATCAAGAATACTCTTCATGTTCCGTACTCCATCATCTTATCAAATCAAGCAAGTAAGGTGGGTGGGGGCCCACATAGGGGTGTAAAGTGTAAATATTTTTTTAATAAGACATGTGATGAATTTATTAATCTTTGTAGATATTTTGGTCATTAAAATAAACTTGGTTGATTAGAGGGTTAAAGGTTACTAACTAGTTCACTTGACTAGTTGGTATTTATATTGGATGGTAAAAAAATGCCTTTGGTTTGGTTATCGGGTCCATATCGGTAATTATATTTTATAGCGACCATTAATTCCAAAAATTTCATTTTCGCAACCCTAAGTTGTATGAAGGGGTTTCGGATCCCAAATGAGTGCTAACTAGTTTGCCGGACTATTGAAGAAGGCTATCAGATAATGAAATCTTTATTGGTTAGACAATCTAACGCTTTCCAGTCAAGTTGTGCACTACTTGTCGTAATATCGGAAAAGATGTCTTTTATGTATTTTTTTATATCCTCATATTGTTTAAGGTGCTTGTCATTATTCTGTTATAATTCTGGAGTCCCAAAAATGGTGAATTAGTGTTGCGGACGAATTGAAATTGTTGCGTTTATAGCCGAAACGGACAATTTTGTAATTTAAGTGTTATGCCGGGAAGTTATGTATTATTGCAAGATGTGTTCCCACATTAGTGTTTTCATGTATATGTGGACTCACTTATGTCATTCGTATGTCGTTATTCATCGTTCTATTTCGTTTCAGCAGTTTTGCTGACATAAATAGTGTAACCGTGAATAGTGTGCCCAACACTTTTGGGACATAGTTTGATTTGTTTCGCGTCTGACAGAAACCAATATATGTTATAGCATGTTTCACTTGTCCTAACACTTGTTATATGACGTACGACTCAGTTACGTAATTAAATTATGATTAAATGCATGAGACTATGTAATGAAAATGGTGATTAGATTGTACGGAATTACCGGTTATTTGCCCTTTTCACATACTCCACCTGTTAAAAAGAATTTCATCCCGAAATTCACCTTGAGGTATCCTCTGAAGGAGTCTTCTTGAACAGGTGGGGGTTCTTTGTCTTGATTTGATTTTCGCATTCCCACGTATACTCGGGTCCGTGACGTGAGTTCCAGCGGACTTTGACTAGTTTGATTCGACTTCTCCTTGTCTTTGAACTTTCCAGTCCATAACCTCAACGGGTTCCTCGGTAAACTGAGCTTGTCATCAATATGAATTTCATCCGCTAGGATGGTAACCGTGTCATTAGTCTGGCTTTTCTTGAGATTGGACACATGGAAAGTGTCATGAACGTTGTTAAGTTCTTTTGGCAACTTTAACTTGTAAACCACTGTACCAACCCTGCCAGAGATTTCAAAAGGTCTAATGTATCTTGGGTTTAGTTTTCCGCGCTTCCCGAATCTAGCTACGCCTTCCAAGGTGAGACTTTTAGTAACACTTTGTCTCCAACCTCGAAGGATAATGGTTTGCGTTTTCGATCTGCGTAGCTCTTTTGTCTATCCCGAGCTGCCTTGATTTGCTCGCGGATTTTGAATATTTTGTTTGTGGTTTCTTGGACTAGTTCGGGACTAATGAGCTGTTTGTCACCGACTTCTGCCCAACATAGCGTAGATCGGCACTTTCGCCCGTAAAGTGCTTCGAATTGGTGCGGCCTTGATACTTGTGTGATAACTGTTGTTGTAGGAAAACTCTACCAATGGTAAAGAGTATCCAGTATCCGGCTAAATCCATCACACGGCATGAAGCATGTCTTCCAAAGTTTGGATGGTTCGTCTTAGGCCATCGGTCTGTGGATGAAAAACCATGCTTAGATCTAAGCGAGATCTAAACAAAGCTTGGAATGATTGACAAATCAATGATGTAAAGCAACCATCTCTATTTGAGATTATCGATACTGGCACTCCATGACGTGCCACCATTTCCTTAAGATGAAGTGCAGCTAACTTCTCGGTACTGTCTTCTTCACGAATCGATAGAAAGTGAGCTGACTTGGTTAATCGATCAACGATAACCCAAATCTTTCATGACCTCATGAGGTCCGCTGTAGTTTTGTAATAAAATCCATTGAGATTGTTCCCATTTCCAGACAGGATATCGGGTTGTTGTAATAAGCCAGATGGTTTCTTGTATTCGACCTTGACCTTGCAAAAGTAGGCATTTCCCAACATAGGTCGCAATATCTCCCCTGAGATCAGGCCACCAATAATTATTTCCTTTAAATCTTGATACATTTTATGGGGTCCTGGATGTATCAAGTATTTTAACTTGTGCGCTTCATCCAGCACCAAGTCTCGTAGTCCGCCAAAATGTGGAATCCAGATCCTTCCCATAAAATATAAAGTTTCATCTTTGTTTGGCTCCATTCATTTTTCCATTCCCCGTAATGATTCCGCTTGAATGTTTTTCGGCTTTAGAGCTTCTTGTTGTGCATCGTGCACTCGAGTCATAAAGTTCGTCTAAATACTCATTTCTAAAGCTTGGATTCGTAAAGTTTTCACTCGTTCCTTCAATCTTAAAGCATATGCCACTACATTTGCTCTGCCCTGGTGATACTTGATCTATCAGTCATAATCATTCAACAATTCTACCAAACGCCATTGGCGCATATTTAGTTCCTTTTGAGTGAATATGTGTTGAAGACTTTTATGATTTGTGAATATGGTACACTTAGTGCCATATAAATAATGAAGCCAGATTTTTAAAGCAAATACCACGACACCTAGTTTTAGGTCATGAGTGGTATAGTTCTTTTCGTGAACGTTTACGGACATGACGCGTACGCGATGACTTTTTCTTGTTGCATTAACATGCAACCTAAGCCTTGATTCAAGCATCATAATACACCACGAAGTCATCGGTACCGTCCGGAAGTGATAATATCAGCGCCTTGCATAGTTTATCCTTTAATAATTGAAATTCCAATTTTTATGTTTCTCCCCAATCGAACTTTTTATCCTTTTGTGTAAGCGAGGTTAGTGGCTGAGAAACCTTCGAGAAGTTCTCAATAGATCTCCGGTAATATCCTGCTAAACCTAGAAATTGTCGAACTTTCGTGGGCATCCTTGGAGCATTCCAGTTCTTTATGGCTTCTATCTTTGATGGGTCAACGTGTATCCGTTCTCGTTCACTACACGGCCGAGAAATTGTACCTCGCGAATCCAAAATTCGCATTTTGAGAATTTCGCGTACAATTTATCCTTATTTAATAGCCCCTATATAGTTCTCAAATATTATTCATGTTCTTCCTTGGTTCGTGAGTATATTAATATATCATCAATAAATACTATTACGAACTTGTCGGGCTATGGTTTGCATACTCGGTTCATCAAATACATAATTATGATAGGCGCATTTGTTAAGACAAAAAGGCATAACAAGGAATTTATAGTGACCGTAGCGAGTCCTAAACGCCATTTTAGGAATACCTTCCTCTTGGATTCTCAGTTGATGATAACCGGATCTCAAGTCAATCTTCGTGTAGAAGCTCGAGGTATAAATCGTCAATCCTTGTTAATAGGTGCTAGTTCTTAATGGTGAGTTTCTTCAACTCTCGATAATCTATACACATCCGAAAGCTTCCATTCTTCTTCTTGACAAAAGGAACCGGAGCTCCCCATGGCGAGGAACTCGTTCTAATGAATCCTTTGTCTAACAACTTTTAAATTGTGTAGATAGTCTTTGCATTTATGGCGGAGCTAATCCGTATGGAGGCTTCGCTACTGGTGCGGCTCTTGGCACTAAATCAATGCGAAAGTTGGCGTGGCGTTGCGGAGGTAATCCAGAAAAGTCTGATGGAAAGACTTCGAGGGAATTCCTTCACAACAGTTATTTCCTCCAATTTTGGCTCCTCATTTTCCTTGCGACTATGTGAGCTAGAAAGGCTATGCAACCTTTCTGTTGGCACTTCTGGCCTTCATGCAATTAATGATTCATAACGCGTCTCATGCTTCTCTCCATGTACTACAAGTGTTTCTTCGTCTGGCAGGGGGATGCGGATAGTTTCTCAGGACAACCTACTTCCGCTCGGTTATATGTCAACAAGTCTATGCCAAAAGCTACGTCGTAACAACCAAGATAAACAAGTAAAACATCGATATTAAATTCTCGTTCTCCAAGTTCCAAAGTGCATCCTTATATAACTTCCCCTGACTTGACTAATTTACCATTGGCAAATCCTATAGAATGAGGGAACGTTTATCTTACTTGACTCTAGGTCAAGTATATTTTGAATTCCATGGAGATAAACTAAAATCAGAAAAGGTATCAAACAAGATGGATGCGAGATGTTGGGTGATAGGAAACATGTCGGTGACCTTTAATGACTCCTCATGACTCAGCTAATTCCCCATTAGCTAACTTGATAATGTGTCTAATTTACATGACTCTAATTCAAGTGTATGCTTAACACCTAAAAACACTAGCTAAGCTCGATGTTGGTATCAAAAAATTGACACATAATGATTAGAGAGTAGAACGTACGCATGACGACATCAGGGTCTTGTGGGATATCCTAGTTTCTGATCACTCACACTTTAATTCACTTGTCTGATTCATTCTTAAGACGTTCATGCTTGAAGTGGCCTTCGTGCCACACTTAACATCCTTGTTCTTGGTTGAGTCTTACTAACTTATTGGTTTCTGTTTTGTGTCTTGATTCACCACACTTCTACTCTTGGCACTTTTGCAAGTGCCTCATGAGGAAATTTTCTCTTATCACATTTAGGATTTAAGTAAGTTATCAGCATATTTCTTGGTGCTAGCATCATTATGACAGCAATTGCCTTCGTTTCTATCATCACGGGAGTTTCCTTTCTTTTGTTACTCATTCTCGATCCTACCTTAAGGGTTGAGTATTTTCGCTTCCTTTTACTTTAAAGCCTCTAAAATTTCCATATCTTTTAAGATTATCAAAACACCAAGATTTTCATGGACAACATTTATAATTTTTTTATATAACTTGTTTTATATAAAAATCAACTTTACTAGCTTTCAAGATCCAAGTTTCAAGTCTCATCATATATCATACTTTTTAAGAACCACATCAAGACCATATATGTATATATATTATATATATGTATATATTATATATATATATTGCATTATGAAACTTGACGAAGATGATGATCTTACATGACTTAAACGTATACTTGTTTAAATCACATTTTTAAGCTTAATATAGTAAGATCATCACTCTTGTAAAATACTACAACAAATAAACAACATGATCATCATAAATCCCATACTTTTATCTTGTTATATTTTAGTTTTTTTGGATTATTTCTTTCAATATGTTCAAGATGAAGTTTACTTGTACTTTTGAAATCTACATATTATAAGAACTTGAAATCATAAACAAGGGAACTTACTACTAGCTCTTAGGCTAGGGATAATTCAAGATTAAGATGATGGTGAGAAGATGAAGATCAAGATGATGAGAAAGATCCAAAGAAAGCTCTAAAGATCCTCCATCCTTGCAAACTCCATAGGTGTTCTTGTAAGGGCTTGAAAGTAAGGATAATATGGTGTCTAGTGGTGGTTGTATGGTGGTTTACAGTGGTGGTGATGGGCCGAGAATGAGAGAGAGACTAGAGGTGTTCTTGTTTTGAATTTTTAAAGTGAAAAGAATGATGTGAAGAATGGTGATGTTGTTGTTATAATTATATAATCTTCCAAAATCAAGAGTGATCTTCATGTGCCATACTCCTTCATCATCTTATCAAATCAAGCAAGTAAGGTGGGTGGGGGCCCACAAGGGGGGTTAAAGTGTAAATATTTTTATAAAATATGACATGTGATGAATTTATTAATCTTTGTAGATATTTTGGTCATTAAATTAAACTTTTGGTTAATTAGATGGTTAAAGGTAGTTTAGGATGTTAAGTATTACTAACTAGTTCACTTAACTAGTTGGTATTTATTTTGGATGGTAAAAAATATGGCTTTCGTTTGGTTATCGGGTCCATACCGGTAATTATATATAATACCGACGATTAATTCCAAAAAGCTGTATGAAGGGGTTTCGGATCCCAAATGAAGACTAACTAGTTCACCGGACTATTGTAGAAGGCTATCAGATAATGAAATCATTTGTCAGGTTCGACAATCGAACGCTTTCCGGTCAAGTTGTGCACTACTTGTCCTAATATCTGAAACGATGTCTTTTTTATATTTTTTGATACCCTCATATTGGTTTAAGGTGCTTGTCATTATTCTGTTATAATTCTGGAGTCCCGGAAATGCCGAATTAGTGTTGCGGACCAATTGAAATTGTTGCGTTTATAGCCGAAACAGACAATTTTGTAATTTAAGCGTTATACCCAAAAGTTATGTGCAAGATGTGTTCCCCCATTAGTGTTTTCATGTATATATGGACTCACTTATGTCATTTGTATGCCGTTATTCATCATTCTTTTTGTTTCAGCAGTTTTGCTGACATGAATAGTGTAAACCGTGAATAGTGTGCCCAACACTTTTGGGACATAGTTTGATTTGTTTCGTGTCGTGGAAACCAATATATGTTATAGTATGTTTCACTTGTCCTAACACTTGTTATATGACGTTCGACTCAGTTACGTAATTAAATTATGATTAAATGCATGAGACTATGTAATGAAAATGGTGATTAGATTGTACATGAATTACCGTTATTTGCCGTTTGTCACATTCGTATGGAGTGCCACTTGACCTCTTTAACAACTTTTTTGCCTTTTTACTTGTTTTCCAATGTCTTTACTCTTGCTGACACAATTGTTTTGCCTTTTTACCTGTTTTCCAATGTCTTAACTCTTGATGATCTGATTCCCTTCTTTGAATTTGTTATTCACACACAATGATGCACATGTGCAAACAAAAGAAAACATGTTATAAAATGTTCATACATAATAATGCACATGTGCATTTTAAATTTTGATTTAATATTTTGAATAACACATGCCAGCATTGTTGGTGTCCACCTCATATTTATCACTTTCATTTGTCGCTATGACTTTTGACTGTGCCAACCTCCTAGTCTTTATCATACGCACTCCATCAAGACCTTTATTTAGTGTTTCATCATGTTTTCGTTTACTCGTCCTCCTCTTTATGTTTTTATCCTTTTGCACGCCTAAATTTATGTATTTAATGTGTTTACATAAATTATATTATTTAAAATGAAAGTAATACAAGGATGCACATGTGCATAAACTCAAATTTCATCATAAAAACGAATAATCAACCCCTTTTTACCTTTTTGTCTAACGTCACGTAATCATCTTCCCCTGCATTTGGCATTCTTTTCGACCCTTCATCCCTTGACTTAAAAATAAATGTTACTTTCTTCAATTTTTCCATTGATGGTCTATAATGAGCATGTGCATTAACGTTCACTTTATCATCAACATATAAAATATGCACATGTTGCATCAACATTAACTACCTTATTAACTATTCTAGCAAGCTATGCACATGTGCATAACTATATATCACACAAAATAAAACTTAATACCGCATAAGGTGAAACGCCTATTAAACGTCATATTATAAGATAAAAGTACAAAACGAAGTTTGAATGGATGATTTAGCTGGCGATTAAGCATCATATTATCATATAAAAGTACAAACGAAGTGTATAAATGTACAAACGGTTCCGACAGTATCTATGTTACGGCAGTATCTATGTTATGTCGAGGCCGTCGGCAAGTCCGTCGTACGTTTGTGTTTCAAACACTTCGTGTTGCCCTAATTACGAATGGATGAAGAATATATGATCGATGATTATGTTCTTACTACAATAATATCGATTATACGATGAATTTTGGAGCACTAACCTCAATTATACAACGAATTTCGAAATTTCTGCTGGTAAACTCGCTATGACGAACGGTTTATGTTGTTCGCTATCGCTATGATGAAGACGAACTTTTGATGTAATCGAGACGAGACGAACTGTATGTAATTCGAGTGTCAGACGTGATTTTTGTAATAAATATGATTTAATTGTTGTTTGAAGTCAATAGGAGGATGAGGCAAGTAGGAGACGGTTAATTTAAAGTTGTTGTGTATTTACACTATGCCTACCTGTTCATATTGGTTCTCGTGATTCTCGCAATAAGAATGGTTCTCGCATGAACGTTACCCTATATATATATATATATATATATATATATTATATATAGGAGAAAGATCCGTTAGGAACCACTCTTTATTGCGAGAACCAATGTGAACACAACCAAAAATACCTAAAAAATCTAAAACACACACAAATTTTTTTTAATATATTTTTTAAAATCGCTATATTTTGTCACTAAAAAATTTCGAATAACAATTGTCGATGCACATGTGCATATTATTATTTATTTGACAAATTCGTAATATATTACCAATATTAGACAATTGCACATTTCATTTACACCACCATTAGTAATACACTACTTTTTACATTACCAATATGTGCATCTATATGTATAAACATGATATAACGTGTTTTGGTACACTACTTTGGATACACTTTCCATTTCATCTATCATATTGTCCATATTACACTAACATTACCTCCTACCATCGATTATACAATACCATTACCTCCTACCATCCATAATACAATACAATGCCATTACCAATATGTATAATATTTTCTTTTTATGCACATGTACATCAACACCCTTCATACCATCCAAACAACATATTACATCATAAAGTGACAAATATAACCAGATCATCAACCACTAGATATAGCTAACCAAAAAACATGTATATGGGCCTACTTCATCATTCTAAATCACAAACGTTTTGTACCTAAACACGTTATATTCATGGTTATACATAATGGTGCACATGCTCATTTTTAATATTGTTAATGTTAAAAGTAATGTATTATGGATGGTAGTTTAAAAAAAGTGTAATGGTCTGCTACTAGATCTATATTACGGAATTTGCCAAATAAATGATACATACACACATGTGCATTGGTAATTGTTACTTGGAATTTTTTAGTGACGAAATCTAGCGATTTTTTTAAAAAAAATATTTAAAAAAATTTGTGTGTTTTTCTATATTTTTTACGTATTTTTTTTTGGTTTACATTGGTTATCGTAGTTCTCGCAATAAGAGTAGTTCTCAAATAACCCTACCCTTTTTATATATTATATATATATATATATATATTATATATATATATATATTGGTATATATGAACTATACCAAAAGTTAGAAAAAGTTTCATTGCATATATCCTATACAACTTCTTTAGATTGCAAACCGTAAGAACCATTCCAATATGGTCCGTATCATGTTTTTTCAACTTTGTATTTATGTATTAAATATATGTAATACAGCTTTGAGATGAAGCTTTTTAAATTAACTCATTAAGAGAAGTTTTCCTATCATATATTACGAGGATTATTTGAGAAGAAAATTTAATTAAGAATATAAATAACACAGGGTATAATTATAAAACATTTAATAGTTTTTTCTCCATCTCATTTATTATTATCTTAATTAGTTATAAAAACTCTTATCCTTCACAATAAATTTTTTGCCTACACACATCAAAATTTATTCTATACATATCAAAATTTATTCTACACAACTCGTAATTTATTCTACACTCTCAATTAATTATTTTTTAAAAAAATATATATTTTAAAAATAAGTTACAAATTTTAATGCAGTTAGCTATTAGGTTGAACGAGGTGGGTTTGGTAAAGGATGTGGTAAAGGGTTTTTACCAGCGGGGTACACCGCCGCCATCGTTTAAGTCACCCCGCGGTGAGGTGAAATTCGGTGACTACTCACCGCACCAATTTTTTGACCGTTAAACCATTTTGTGACCATTGGAGGAGTTTAAATGCAACGGCTTTATAGCCGTTTTTTTGTAAAAAAAATTTAATTTATATTTTTTACACTACATAAACCCAACCTAATTTATAACAAATTTTCACCAACCCACCTTCTCATTTCTCTAAAATTAATCTCTACCCCTATTTTTTTAAAAATGGCAGATGTAATACCATTATTTTTCCACCCGATAGCAGTGACGACGAGTTAGCTTCAACTGGTAGTAGCATAATTTTTTTTCCAAAATCTCATCAAGCAAATCTAACTACTAGACACGGGCACATCTAGCAAGAAATGGTATGTTCGCCGTGATCGTGAGAGTGGCCACGAAACCCTTATGGCGGATTATTCTGTTGAGCACCCAAATAAAACCATAAAATTTTTCTTCGTAGGTTCCGTATGTCAAAACGTTTGTTTCTAAAAATTGTGAGCGACATGTAAGCGAAAAACCCATAATTTGAAAGGACGTAGATGCGAAAATGAAGAAGGGTTTTACACCGTTACAAAAGTAACATCAGCTATTAAACAACTTGCAACCGGTAACCCTCCGACCAGAACGACGAGTATTTACAAATGGCCGAAAGGACTTCCCGTAAATGTCTAGAATATTTCTGCGAAATGGTATATAAAATAGACGCTCCCGAGTTCTTACGTAGACCAACAAGCCACGACATGGCACTTTTGTACCAAGCTGATGAGGAGAAATTGCTCTAATTTGGTTATCTTCACCCCTATTTTAGGGTGTTTTATTTTCTGGATCTTTTTTCTTCTTTTTTTTCTTTTTTTTTTCTTTTTTTCTTTTTTTGAAGAACATATATATAAACTATAAACAAGAACTTTAATGATTCTACATGAAAGGAACTAAGTACAAAGAACACAAGTCAAATGATAATTTTAATCGAGTTTTAACACAAAGGTTTAAAAAAATAAAAAGGCTAAATTTGGTTAAGTAGGTGGATTAGTTGGGTAAAATTTGAAAAAAACATGGGAAATCGACTCAACAAGGTTAACTCTAATGTTGGGTGCGGAAAACACATAAAAGAAAAAGGCTAACACAAAAAGGTATCATATGTGCCTCTATCATATTCATACAATTTCACACATTTATGATCTTGAAAAGTATGCTAATGACAAGTTCTAAATTGCATATAACATTTGGCTTACTCATCTTCCGCAAAAAAAACAATCATGTCAGAAAAGCAGTAAAGGCTCAAAAAAAGCTCACGTAAACGGAAGGAATGGTGCAAGTGTAAAAATTAGCAAACGAGTCATTCTTCTGTTTGTTACGCTTATAGTTATCTTTTTCAAAATTAATGTGACTTGTCGATTTTGATCATATTAGATGCTTTCTAAAAAAACTAAATGTTTAGTTTTTTTTTTTTGCAAAATATAAATACCACAAAAAATAAATAAAGTGAGAGTTTTTGCAAAAACATTAAGGATAAACAAAGTTAACAGCGTTATCTTTTTCAAAATTAATATGACTTGTCGATTTTGATCATATTAGATGCTTTCTAAAAAACTAAATGTTTAGTTTTTTTTTTGCAAAATATAAATACCACAAAAATAAAGTGAGAGTTTTTGCAAAAACATTAAGGATAAACAAAGTTAACAGCGTTAATACCCTTCCCCACACTTGAACTTCACATTGTCCCTAATGTGAAACAAAAATAGTTAAGCGGTTATGAATAGCTAAACTATAATGTGAAAAAGGAGAATAACACTCCTCAGGATATTGAAGAAAACTTGAGAAGATCCATGGACTTGATTTCACCGTCCCCACGCTCCCGGGTGCATACTCGGTGTGTGTTCCATTTCCTTCAAAATGTGACATGCTAGACAAAATACAAACCATCACAACTGATCAAAGGATTAGTTAAATAACCATCTCATCTATTAGCTAAAAAGAAAATAAAATAAAAGTAGCATTTTTAATAGGAAAAACAAATCTGAGGGTTTTAATAAAAGATACCCAAAATGAAAACCCCAAATAAAACATAACAAACCGAAATAAATAAAAAATAAAATAAAAGATAGACACAGGCTGCAATGGCGAACACACACACCCTACTCGATTAAAGTACAAGATTTATACAAAAATATCAAGAATTGGGGTCTTGTTATGATTTATGAAGAAACCCTAAAATTTCTTGAAAAAAAATAAACATATAAGACAATGGACAATACTAAACATGAAAAAGACTAAAGAATTCATACCTATGGTGTGATTTAGTGGTGATTTCTTACAAAAAAACACAGTGATTTGTTAGAGGAGAGAAAAGGGAGAATGGTTGTTTACTATATGGTTTTTACTTTGAATATATATATTATATATATATATATATTTATATTTATATTTTTTTAATTATTTCTTTTTTTTGTTTTTTGTTATGTTTTTTTTAGTTTTTTTTTCTTTTTTTTGCGTACGACCGTGTGATTCATCAACGCAAGGGTGTGAGCAAATTTTGTCAAACAGTTGCAATTATGAAGTGCAAGGATGTGCGGACTAAGTGCACGGCCATGCAGTACATGTGTCTCTGCAGATAGAACTTGCAGAATCCTCCAAACTTGATTTGTTTTCATAAAAATCACCATTTTTACAAGATTTTACATGTTTGCAGACCATATCAATGCCCAAACTCTACAAGGCATGAATCACATCTACAAATTACTGAAACAATTAGTAAATTCAAAGAAATAAAGAAAATTATATAATATTTACAAATTTACCCATAAGCGTGTTAAACGCGCGTTCTAATTTTTTATTTTCGAGTCACAGCTAGACCCCCTTCCCCACACTTGTCACGTGTGCGAGGCATGTAGCTTGATTACCCCAACCTTGTTAGTTCGATAAAATAAATAAATAAATCTAAAACAATCTAAATAAATAAAATAAACAAACGAACAAATAAACAAATAATCAAACAAAAGTATATACAAACAAATAAACAAGTATTCACAAGTATGTACACTTGTAAAGGAGTGTTCCAAAAGCTCGCAGCATCCCCGGCAACGGCGCCAAGACTTGACGTGTCCATATATATACATAATTTTACAATGAATTTTACACACGAACTCGGTTATAATATTTATAAAAAATGATTTATACCATAACATTAAAACAACAAAAAAGGAAAAGTGTACCCTATCATATATGTAGTAAAGTATAGGTAAGAACCAGACGTCGATCAATGGACGTGGGCGGATGCATGAGTACTAAACCGTTATCACTGGTTTACCGGTATAAAGATAGGTGAATAAAGTTTTTAACTAAACTAATCTAAAACTATATTTAAAACATTAAAGACTCCAAATACAAAAATATATATTATCTTGTTTTACAAACAACCTAAGCATGTTAACTAAGTCAGAAAATGTCACAAAGGAACTTGATCAATCTTCCAATTATATAGACAGTTAGTATCCCTTTCGGGAATCCTAACATGACAATCCTTCGGAAAGGTAACGCGATAGACACACTTTAGCCACCTAAAATCGTTCATTAGCGTGCTATTGATATATTTTCATGTAAATCTTCTAAAGATAAGTTATCATCCGTTAAGAGTTTTCTAACCTCACTTAATCAAGGAAACTAATACCGATAACACAATTCAACAACCGAGACAAGAGTAAAGTAGATCATATCACAAACTATGCCATTTTACAAACCTTGAACACAAATCTACCAAGATAGTAATTTCAACCAAAACCACTAAACAAATATCATAAACCGTGTCAAGAACTTGTAACAACACCATCTAATCCGTTAGGGTCCTTACATGCAAGAAAGTACTCTTGATTAACAATTGATTTACCTTTTATTAAACCAATACTCATTTCTAGTTTCATGGTGTAAACATATTAACAAGTTAGTAGCTCACTAATAAGTGCTTAATTAAGGGTTTTCAACATATCTCAACTAAACATTTATTATCATCCAAGATAACCAAATATAATCAAGTATCCAACATCAATGAAACATGTTTGCCATATGATCATCAAGACTTAAACATGAAAAGTACCAAAGTTTCATACAAAGAAGATTAGCATACTAATGTTTGTTCATAAAACAAGTAAACTAGTGTTTTTGCCTATAGGCTACAATAATATAGAATACATCAAATTAATGCTTGAAATACAACCAAACTCATGTAAAGAACAAGGATTCAAACCATAAGCAAGCAAGGATTAGATGGATTGGATGATAAATAGGCTTCTTTACAACTAGGAAGCTTGACTCCGACCCAAGAAGGTTGTTTCCGGAGCCCCAAAATCGCCCAAAAGCTTGCAAAAATATCCAATAATGATCAGAATGCGTATGCTCTGTTTTATACAACTTTTGAAAAGTGCACGGCCGTGCACTTAAAGTGTACGCTCATGCACTGTACAAGTCTAATCATGATGTCAGCTGCAGGGTATGGGTTAAGCAAGTGGCTGATTTGGCGGCAAGAAAGAATTTTTTTTGTAAATCCTTAATAAGGATTCAGAAAATACCGGAACTCCCTCTACACAAGCAAATTGTTTACAAAATTCCAAAATAAGCACCTGAGGTGCACGGTCGTGCATGTCCGAGAAAATGGATGCACGGTTGGTCGCACGAGGTGTGCTTCCTAGAATCAGAGGGTACATGTGGGTGCAGCCGAGACGCATGGTTGTGCGTTACCGAGAAACTTTTGGTGCTTTTGACAAAAAGAACCTGCACGGCCGTGTAGTTGGAGTGCACAGTCGTGCATCACCTATATCTTTATCAGATTATGCTGTTTTCATCAAAATGCCTAGGAAACTCCTCGTTTTCTCCAAATTTGCCCTGAAAACCCAAAGGTACATGATTAAGAACCTAAACATCGAATTTTTAGTACAAAACGCGTAAAACGAATGTAAAATAAGGGACTAAAACTTGTACAATTTAGTGTATATCAGTTACTATCTCGTGGATGGAATCTACCCTACATGGTCCGTGTTTGTCAAATCATTTCCATATCCTCACCTACTAGACAAAAAAAGTTCAAGAAGCAACAATGAGGTGGCAAGAAAAGATGTGGAACGGGCTTTTGGTGTTTTGAAGTCAAAATGGGGCATAATGAATCGGGAACACATGGAGTTTCTAAGGTGAGTGTGGAAGTTTCCGGAGCACATGGAGCTTCTAAACACTTTGGTGAGCTCCTACTGCGGATTAGTAGCTGGACAAATTGGTAATATCAATTTAACCAGTGAAGACTATGCACAAATCGATAAGCAGGAGACGGAGTTAATTGATGTCAAATGGACGTTTGCAAGTGCAGTGAGAAGGGCAAAAGATTTTATGGAGAAAATAGGAAGAACTAATCTGGAAAGCAACAAGGATACTCCATATAGCTTTGATAAAGGAAAGTTACTTGTTTCAACTGTAGAGAAAATGGGCATTTTAAAAGAGAATGCGCGAAGCCTCCACAGCAGGGAATCAATATCCTTTCAACAGAAATCAAGCTACTAACAACGAAAGATCAATGGTTCCTGCAAACAAGTCCAACCAAGCGTTAGTAGTTCAAGCAGATGAGGGTTGTGATTGTCTATTCAATTAGGAAACAATGGTGGAGGAAGAACTGCGTACTATGCTGAAATTACAAAAAATAATAACGAAGGAGAATCGTCCAGATATAATGACAGTTCATGGGATAGCAACATTTCAGATAAAGCATAATCGACTTCTAGTGAAGAACGATCTGAAGATGTTAATGATGAAGTAGATGAGGTGATCACTGAAACTGAATCAACGATAGCATTTGGAGCATGAAACTGAAGGACCATCTGATGAGTTTTCCAAGCATCTCTCATCAATCGGATCTTCCACTCTTCGTGTAGCATTCATGACCCGTTTGGATTGCCAATTCAGGTAAGTTTTGATAAACCTATTATGTCCAAGTGTTTTGAATGTATACTTTAAAAGGTAAATACTTAGAACTTGAAAGAAAATTTGATCACACAAAGAAGCATCATCAGAGTTTGATTGTAGATCTAACAAAGTGCATTGAGGCAAACACAGCTCTTAAGAAAAAATGAAAAAGAATTTAGAACAACAATTGAAACGTTAAAGAAAGATGTTTCTGAATTAACAAATAATGTTTTGAGAGAACAAACATTCATTAACAATTATATTAACAGGATTGAAGAAACAAAAAAGGAGTTAGTTGTGCAAAGTGTGAACATGATGCAATCAAACTCAAGTTGGACAGTTACTCCAACTCAAGATATGTTTTGGATCACATCATCGATGTTCAAAAGAAGAAAGGTGATGTGAAATGCATAGATTTATAGGCTTGTCCCCCTCCGGTTAGGCACAATTACACCAAAATTCCAATGATGAAGATATGCCACAGTATGAACTCACCGTTCCATTGGATCTAGCAGAATTTACAGCTGGTTAGGGTTCACTAAGGGCACATCTTCAAGTCAAGGTCAATCGGATAACATCAATAACTCAAGGTCTATGAATGATCAAAATCCTCCCATTATTGAGGATTATGATGTTCGGATGACGAGTCAAATAAGGACATACCGAAGCAATCATATACGGTAACAAAAGAGGAAAATATACCTCACAAAAAGCACACTCGCTGTGATCCTCCATCGAAACCATGTGTGACTGCCAATGTCAAGCTTGCTGAAGCTCATGTTGAAACCTGTGAAAGCATGAACTTGCTTTATACGTTGATTGGTTCCGACAAAGTTTACTCAAACAAAGATTTTCCCATCAAATGTCAATCAATCCTTGGTTGATAAAGTTTTCGAGGATTCTACTAGTAAGTTTTTGGGTAATTCGAACTAAGAGTTATAGTAACTCAGTGTGCTCCTCTCCTAAAAACCAAGTTAGAAAGAAAAACGTTTTTTTATTGAAACCTCAAAACAATCAATGAAAGCAAAACACGCTAACCAGGGAAATGAAAAAAGCAAACAGAGCTAGCACAAGAAGAAAATTCAAAATGTGAACTTCATAAAATCCCGAGGGACTGATAAAATTGAATCTTTTGAAAACAAATCCAACACGGATTTTGTTAAACAAAATAAAATTTTAAAGAGAAACACTCAGAACAACTACACATAACACACAAATTGTTGTGATGTAGGACCAAGTACCTCAAGATCATGAAGTTCATCATCAGGCTACCACAATCTGAGGTTTGTTGAGCGGAGATCATGCTTTTAGTGTGGTAAGTATGGGCACATTGTTAAAAACTGTCCATATCTCACAAAGGGAAAAGAAAAAATTGATGCGCCCCGTGGTAAACATTACCATGCTAAATCTGTTTCGCCAAAACAGGACCCTCGTCTTGTTAAACAACGAGAAATGAAACAGAGAAAGAAACAACAAAAAGCTGTTGAAAAAACTTTAAAACTGGAGGTTGTCCAAACACTATCAAATGTTAAAATTGAGAAACAAAAACAGATTTAGAAACCAAAACCGGTAATTGTTTCAGGGGGAGCACAATCCATTCCGAATAATCGGGAAAACGAAGTTCAAATTCTCGATGATGTCAGACGACCCAAGTCAATGAAGGTTTGGGCCCCCATCTCCAACTAATCTTTAATGAGTGTGCAGGATGTTCCAGGAGGAACTATTGATAATCATAAAATTGTAGATAGTGGAGCATCCAGGCACTAGATCAGCGGCATGCGGCTCCAAAACATCATTATATCCAGGAGTTGTTGCCTTTGTTGGAGAGAAAGAGAAGATAATGTCCGATGAGTAAAGAAATTTTGGTGAATGAAGTTGATAACTTCGACAAGATGAAAAACGACCAACAATTTGTTTGTTTAAGGCTTGGATCGGATCCTCAGGCTTGTATTGACAGTTGGTAGTTGAATGAGGTTTGGTCTCATGTGTGTCATTTGCTAATTTTGCTTAAAATCAATCCTTCATGAAATTTTCAAATGAAAATTTCCTAAGGTTGATTAAATCCCTAGCAGTTATTCTCATTGTGCGTTTAGCCTTGTTGTGTGTGCAGATGTGACATCTAAGCAAACTAAAGGCAAAGAAAACGAGTTTGAAGGAAAGGTTATGGGAGAAAAGACACAACATGAATGCAAGCCATGAATCAAGAATCAATTCATGACTGACCACTTATAAACACCACAAGATATATTCAAGGGGGAGTTTGCTGATGCACCTCCTGACTATGACACGTGAAGGCATCTGAAGATCCAACAGTGTGAAGAACGAACCATCACGAGTAACATCTAAGGGGGAGTTTGTCGATGCATATTTGTGTGGATGCGGCTCAGTTCGGTTCGACTCAGTTAGGTATTCACGCCGGAAGATCTTAGTCTAAAGCAGGCCATTAGAAATGAAGACTGAAGACTAAGCAACATCCAAGGGGGAGTTTGTTGATACACTTTTGTGTCTGTCGCTTGTTCTTAGTTACGTAAGTAATTGTACGATCTTTGTTTGTTGGGTCTGTAAAGTTTGGTCGTGTCGATCAAATCAAGATATCATCGTATCTTGATTTAGTACGACGTTTAGTTTGTTCGTGAGAGTGAATGGTGCTCCGTACAAGCAAGTTGGTTGCTCATACGAGCCATTACATGTTCGTACGAGTCATTGCATGCTCGTACGAGTGACCCTGTTAAAAAGAACATTGCTTCTACGTACGAATGGATAAGTCATTCATACGAGCCATAAGCTGTTCGTACGAGCAACCATCTCTGAATGTTCTTCGTGTCTGTGTAGTGCTTCGTATGACTAGTGACATTCTTCGTACCGTTGCTAGGTGTTGGCACTATATAAACAGACATGCACTTCTCTGTAAAGGGGTGACATTAGAACGAGACACAAGTGACTAGTGGGTATAGGAGACACAGAGCACAGAGTGAGAACACTGAGAGTGTATAGAGAGATAAGCAGTTTATTCAAGAATGTATGTACTAGGTCTCTCTACAAATCAATATAGTGAACATTTGAAGATATATCGCTTGTTATATTGGTTGTGCTTTTGCTTTGGTTTGCATATAAACTTGGATTTCGCACTCGTGTGTGTGTTAAACAACAATGAAGTAGGTTATCTTGATCCTCCAAGTGGACCTACAAAAGACTAGATTTACCCCACCTATTGGTGGATACCGACAAATAGTTGGAATTTTATTTGGTTAATTTATTTTAGTTAAATGTAATTTTAATTACTTTTAATTTAATGTAATGTTTTTTTAAAATTTATTGTACTTTTATTTTGTTCAAAGTATGTTTTATTTATTAATTAATCGTTTATAAAAAAAGGAAAAAAAATAGTACCTCTATCCAAGAGAGGTGACCACCCCTTATGTTTTTGGGTAAGAGGGGACTTAGAGAGGGAATTAACATGGCAATAGATGAGTGGGTGAGTGGAAATTGTACCTCTTCCCATGAGGTGACCACCCCTTTTACCCTTGAAGAGAAAGACTACAAATTGAATATCTATGTAAATTTACCAATATACTCATAGAATAATATTAAATTTAACTACTTAATCAAGCAAAAAAAAGCATTCTTATTGGTTAAAATTTATTCTTCTTTCTTCTTATAAATAATTTCTTCTCATTTGAATCTTTTACTACATATAGGATTTTGGGTAATAGTACATATATGTTAGTTTTGGTTGTGGGGGTGGTGACGATAATAGTGGTGGTGGTAGTAATAACAGGAGATGATGTGCTAAAATGGCGACATCATAAGACCATGCGTAGTGAACATTATAGGGGCGTGAAGGAGCTTGATAACGCTCTCACACCGCCCTTTGGGTGTTATAGGAGCATGAAGAGGGAGGAATGTTTCTAGTATAACGTCAAATGATGATAAAAAAGGAAAGTAATGATTGAAAGGGCATTAAGGGGTATAACCATCACACATTTTTTGAAGGGGCATCATGATGTTGATGTCGCGGAAAATGCCTCTTAGGCGACATTAACCATTACAAATGGTCTAAATTACCATAATCGAATATCTTTAAAAAATGCTTTTTTAAATTATTACATTAGACGTATTTTTTAAATATTATATATATATATATATATATATATATATATATATATATATATTTATTTATTTATTTATTTGTATAATAATATAAATACTTTTTCATATTATTCCTATAAAAAAGTTGATTTTGGTTTTTACAGTGGATTGAATTAGTTTTCTTGTATTTGCATGGTTCGGTGTTTTGGGTGGCAGCATAATAATAGGAATTTTGTCCCGAAATTAAGGGGAAACCGTAAACAGTAATGGTTAGTATTAACCTTAGGAGCTTAAACTAAAATATAACCAAAGTGGGGTTAGGTTCAATTGTGGCGGTAACGTTCCTGGTAGAGGAATCGCTCTTTGTTGCCAGAGGTGTAGAAGTGAAAAGCGTCATAACACGGAGATGGCTCGTAACATGACAAAGATTTACTACTGAGTTGTAATAATACTCATAATGGTTGTTGGTGCATATTTGTGACAATAGCTTTTAGATTTGGTCATTGGATATCTTGTTATTTGTAAAACGATAAATGGTTAGCGGGTTTAGCTTTGTTATAGTTAGTTAATAGTGATTGGGCCAAACCAAACCCACATTGGGGGAATGGCTAGGCGAATTAGGCTTGTCCAATTCGCAGTCCATATGTGATGGAAACCCTAGCCAAAGTTAAAAGCTTGTACTATATAAACAAGGTTGTGCATTAGGGTTTAGGTGAATCACCTTAATAACTTTTAGAGAGAATTCGTGAGAGATAAAGGCTTGAATGAATTTGTGTGTATGAGGGATCTTGATTGATTGTAATCGTTTGATAGATAATCAATAAAAATTAGTTTGTGGTGATTTTTGTTTCTACTCGTTTTCTATGATAATCCGATCTAGAGGATTCCGAACTCTAGGTTGGATAGACGATTCTGTGCAACATCCATAGGATTTGGGGACCTACAATGGCTAACTAGGTTTTATTGTACCATGATAAGGGATTTTGAGAAGATCAAAGCGTCATAATGATAGAGTTTCATATGAAATCACAAAACGAAATTATCAACCACATCATTACCCAAATCATGATTGACACTACTTACACAGAATTTCCCATGACCAGTCTAACAACGCTTTTGATTATTTGATAAGAACATTATATATAGGAAGTACCAGCGGCATATCCACCATGTCCTTGTCAAATTTTCATTGGCTTTGTTATCAAATCATGATTAGTTCTACGTGACTCGTCCTAAAACATAACCAAACACAACAACCAATGCTTGAGTCTCGAATCCGAAGAAAGCAAGACTAAAAGAAGGTGGTACCTCTATCTTGTGTTATAAGGAAGTGGTCAGCCTATGAAAAAGTGAGACGTGACCCACTTTTCCTAAGTATGATGACATGAAATTAAATCGATGCAAAAATGACATGATGTGGAACGTAATGAAAAACAATTAGCGTAGCATAATATTAATTGCAATGATGAAAATAATATTAACTTGAAACGTTGAAACCCAAATTGATGACAATGGTAACTTGAATAGTTAAAACAAGAAACGAAATTGATAAAAACTTGGAATGGAAATAAAATAAATAACTGGAGCGGAGTCTTGTGCCTTCTTGGTGGAAAAGGGCTAATTAGGTTGTCCGTTCGCATCATCTTGGTTAGCTTCGGCAGGGTTTGCATTGATGTTATAGGCTCTACCTCTTGCTGGAGGGGGTGCAGGGTTTGCCTGATTTGCTTGATTAACTGGATTGGCTTGAGCTTGCATGTTGATAATGTTAACCAGTCTAGGGCACGCGTTCCTAAAATGGGTAGGATCTCCAAGTTGAAACAAGCTCTAACATTAGGTACCATGGGTAGTTTGGCTATTGGTAGGGTTGGGTCATGTATTGGGTAAGAGGGATAGTTTGTTTTGAGAGGCACGACAAGCGTTACTCAAATGAACATAACGCCCCCAATTTGCACACAGTCGGCAAGGACAGTGGGTTGATGGTGATAGCGGCAGTTGTTGCATTGAGGATGAGGACTAGTGTAGGGTTTCTTTTTTGGGTAAGCTGAATTGGGTGCCACTTGGGTGATTTGGATGGCTTGGAGAGGCACGGCTTGTGGGGTCGGATTAGTCAAGGCAACAACGTAGATTTTACCATTACGCTTTCTTTTAGCATCAAAACGGGAGTATGATTCATTCCTGGTTGTCTTTGGCTCTACTATTGAGGCCTTGTTAGTTGAGCCCTTCTTTTTCTCTTTTCAAAGTCTCCATTTCGGATATGTTTTTCCGTGAGTTTGGTGGCCAATTCTATTGCAGCCTTCAAAGTTGCGGTTAAAGTGCTTATCATGGAATCCTTGATACTAGAAGGAAGACCCCTGGTGTAATGTTCAATAAGACGATAAAGAGGAGTTAACAGATACGGGACCGTCTGATTCAGCACGAGAAATCGCTTGTTGTAAGTCATATGATCTCCATCATTTTGTCTTAAGAAAGAAAATTCATCGTCTAACTTCTTGATCTTATTCCTTGGGCAGAACTTTTTAGTCATAAGTTCCTTGAGTTGTTCCCAAATTAAGGCCACAACAGCTTCAGTCCCTCTTCGGCTCTTTTCGGCATTCCACCAGGTTAAAGCTACCGCAATGAGACGGCCTATAGCATAACGAACCAATTATTAGTTTCGAGGCCAATATATGAGAGGAGATCACCAATACCCGACAGTTATGCTCGAAGCATTGGCCTCTCAAGATTTGTTGGTTTGACATGCTTTTTGTGGTCCTCGAGGTGTAGAAAACGACGTCAATGAGCTTCAGCAATCTCCATTATTTCTTACTGAACGAAATGGCACTACGTTACGTTAATAACCACTTATACAAACGTGATTACTATCTCGTGGATGGAATCTACCCTACATGGTTCGTATTTGTCAAACCATTTCCATATCCTCACCTACTATACGAAAAGAAGTTCAAGAAGCAATACGAGGCGGCCAGAAAAGACGTGGAACGGACTTTTGGTGTTTTGAAGTCAAAATGGGGTATAATGAATCGGCCAATGTGTGCTAGGAGTGTGAAAAAATTAGGTATGTGGTGTATACGTATATTATTTTACGTAACATGATTTTAAAAGATGACAGAAACGCGATAGTACCGATACACATTCAGGATCCTCCAGTCCAGCCCGCTCTCGATAACAGTGTGTTAAACGAGCTTATGAATGAAATACGCATTGGAGACTAAAAATGATCTCGTTGAACCCCACCTATTGGTGGAATCCGACGAATAGTAGTAATTTTATTTATTTTAATTTATTTTAGTTAAATGTAATTTTAATTACTTAGTTTTTAATGTAAAGTTTTTTTTAATTTAGTGTACTTTTATTTTGTTCAAAGTATGTTTTATTTATTAATTAATAGTTTATAAAAAAGAAAAAAAATAGTTACCTCTACCCAAGAGAGGTGACTACCCCTTATGTTTTTTGGGCAAGAGTAAACTTAGAGAGGCGAGTTGATATGACAATAAATGATTGGGTGGGTAGAGGCGCACAAAAAACGTACCCGGAACCGGCTTTTTAATACCCGGGTATTCTATACCTGAAACCGGAAACAACCCCACCCGTAGGGTTTAGATAGGGTATGCATTTTGATCTCAATACCTGGAACCGGAACCAGAACCGATCATACCGATTAATACCCGAAATCGGACAAGAATTGGAACCAATTATACCTGGCTATACCCGATACATGATTCTAATATCTTTCTTTAAATTTATGTTAGTGCATTTATTTTTGCTTTCTTACATTATACAATGCATATTTAATAATAATAAACAAAAATACGAGAAAATAGGGTAATAAAAACGCAATAGATATTAAAATATCTGAAAATATAAAACTAAAAAACTCAGAAATAGGGTATAGAAAACCCGAAAATGGGGTATTTTAATACCCGGTTTCTTAAGAACCGGAACCAAACCTACCCGGAATTGGGCACATAGGGTATGGTTTTTTGGTCAAATAACCAGAACCGAACCGGTTATAGCAATAACCGGTTCCAACTCTTAAAACGAGAAACCGAAACCAGTTTCATAACTGGAACCAATTATTAAAAATACCGGTTTATGCACCTCTATGGGTAGGTGGAAAGTTTACCTCTTCCCATAAGATGACTACCCCTTACACTTTTAAAGAGAAAGAATACAAAATGATGATATACTCTTAGAATAATAAAAAATTCAAATATTTAATGAAGCAAAAAAGAAGCATTCTTATTGATTAAAATTTACTCTTATAAATAATTTATTCTCATTTGAATCTCTAACTAGTTTTGGTTGTGGGGGTAGTGACGATAATAGTGTGGTGGTAGTAAGAATGTGACATGATGTGCTAAAATGGCCACATTGTAAGACCATGCTGTGATGGACATTATATGGGTGTTAAGAAGCTTGATAACGCTCTCACATCGCCCCTCTGGGTGTTATAAGAGCATGAAAAGGGAGGATGTTTTTAGTATAACACCAAATTATGATAAAAAAAGGAAAGTAATGACTGAAAGAGCATTAAGGGGTATTAACAATCACAAATTTTTTTAATAGGCATCATGATATTGACGTTACGGAAAATATATCTTAGGCGACATTAACCATTACAAATGGTCGAAATTACCATAATCGAATATCGAATATCTTTAAGAAATGTTTTTTTAAATTATTATATCAGACGATTTTTTTAAATTATTTATTATTTATTATATATATATATATTATTTGTATAATAATATAAATAACTTTTTCATGTTCTTCCTATAAAAAAGTTGATTTTTAATTTTTACAATGGATTGAATTAGTTTTCTTGTATTTGCATGGTTCGGTGTTTTGGGTGGCAGCATAATAGGATATTATGGGGGTGTTTGGGGAAACTCAAAGAGCACCACGAAAATGCGTTCTCCACTCGAACTACAACCGCACCTCTGCTCGAACCACATGATGCTTTGGAACAAGGTTCATAAATTTCTGGACGCACGTCCTTATCCTGGTAAAACTCTTTATTATAAAATAATCATCATGCGTTCTAAAGTCGTTATTCCTGTTTCTAAACAGGTTGAATTTCCTTATTATGTGTTAGGTGTAGTGGGTATGTGTCCATAATCGTGTATCGTATATCTTGTTTTATTGAAGGCCAAGAACTAAGTATAGACCCACATCTTATATTTTGCTTCTTCTATCTTTCAAATCATTTATTCATGTATTCTTTTTTCGCTTTTTCGTTCTCTTTGTTATCTTTTGTGTATGCTAGTGGGGGAATTTGTGTATGCTAGTGGACTTCCCCACGCATGCAGCCGAAATTAGGTCGATTTTGATACGAGTCAGATTCAAGGTTTCTTCAATACCAGTACCAAAGTGATAACATACCCCAACGTAACTTTGCAACTCGCAACAACTTGTATTGATTAAGCTAAATTATTGTAAACATTATTTATCTTTGTACCATCAATTACCATCATCGCGCGCAGGAATTCCACTAGTTTAACACTATTTAGTATGCTTTTTTAAACATATACCAAATTACCACAACATCGAATGCTGGAATTCCACTAGTTTAACAGTATCTAAGAACGATCAATTGCCTTGAAAGTTATAAATCATCTCTCATTCTCTCTCTCTCTCTCTCTCTCTCCACGCGCACACTTAAGAACCACTACAGAAACAGCTATACATTCAAGTGGATCTATAGATTCATTCGTTCTTATATTACCACTGGGAAGAAGTCAAATGTTGATTTGATCATGCATTTCCAGTCTATACGGAGTGATTCAAACCGCATATGAATAACCAACCATAAGCAAGCCCTCATGATAATAAATCTATACAAGAATATACACGCTTTTAAGAAACACCAAGACATTAATAACATTTGCATACAGGCTTACCATTAACAAAAAATTCTATAGTTTTTGTCTCTTGATGGCTGGGCTTTCTTTACATATGTTTCTCCATTTATCTTTCAAGTCTATAGTGGTCCGGGTTTTGTCAAATACGTGGCGCCCAAAATCTAAAATTTTCTTCCATGGAATTCTTTTGTTATCTTCACAAGAAAATCTCAGCATCCCTTCCTAAGAAAGTTTAAGCACAAACCCATAGAGGTGGAAATGGGTGAGAAACTAATAGCTTTTGGTAGGGACCGAAACGGTCCGGCTTGTTGTGTTGACTTTAAACACCTTTTGTTCAGTTTCCAATTTCTTTAATGAAGTATGTATGCGTTCATATGATTCCTAAAAATACATTTATTAAAAACCGTTTTCCATTTTTCTGAATAAATGATTCACTAGGTTGTATGCATTAAAAACACACTTTGGACTCCTTTTGGTATAGAGATCAACACACCCCAGTCTCTGCATCACATGTTTTCTGTTGCAGGATGATTTGATAACCATTAAGCGTTTTTGTAATCAAGTAGATAATTTGATTATTTACCAAGTACCTTTAGCATCTCCTCCTCTGCTTTCTCCCAAAAGAGGTTCCTTCGCCGCGGTAAAGTAACTGTTGTTGACGTGCTGCTAATCAAAATGCGGGTTCATCAACATCCATTCAAAAAAAAATTCAATAAACAAACTACAGGATGCGGAGACACAAAGACATTGATATCCGAAACACATGGGTTGGTTGACCTTTTAATTATGGTTGATAGGTCGCCTATTTAACTAGATGTGTTAAACAGCTTAACCCGAACAAAACCTGTTTAATTAAATGGGTTAACATGTAAAGCCAAAACAAGGCCGGTTTATTAAACGTATTAAAAATGACAACCCAAAACCACCATACTGTCATGTGTTTCAAGTAATATCAGGATTTACACCACTATGTTTGATCTCTAATGGAAACATACATAAAAGAATATTGCAAAGACTCAAGTGGCCGAACAGATAAGATGAGTCGAAACTCACCCGAAGTGCATCATTGATAATATTTTAACCGACCCGCCCAATCTAACACCTACTACATATAACATATTCTTTATTCATCAAGTCGAATTTTACTTCCCTCTAAATTATAGGGGAATACACCTGCAAAACAATATGACTTTTCAAGGTTAAGAACTTACTAGTGCGGTTCTTTTTTACAGGCTCTTTTTGAGTGACTAGATGTAGAGGACACCAGACTTTCTTTTTCTTTGCCAGCTTGGGGAGTTGATTGATGAAGTGATTCAGCTGTCCACAATCTTTATCACTCCTCATAGCATGTTCATTGCCATTTAATTTGAATTTTTCACCTGATATATTTTCTTTCAAGCTCACTCCTGAGCTTAAAAAAGCTTGCAAGTCTTTTCTAGCTAAAGAAGCCTTTTTCTTAACTTCCATATACTTAGATATTGCATGAGAATATGAACAAAATGGGCAGAAAAAATTCTCATTTCCATCAAATGTGGAAGCAGAGCCCAAACAACTCTCGTGAACCCTGAATGGGCGGGCATCTGAACAACAAACTAACAACTGACCACCTTTGCTACACTTCATACAAACAAATATCTCAGTGAAATCTTGACTGAGTGTGCATTGAGAGCTCAAAAAGGCTTCCTTTTTGGCTGCAACATCAGTAATCTCATCATCATCCTCACTAGGAGGCTGCTGTTGACCATGGTCAATATTATCATGGTCCACTAATGTGTTTTCCTCAAAGTCTTTTACCGGGGGTTCTATAGACATTTCATGTTCGTTTCTTTTAATGTCCCCTGTAATCCCTCTACTAGAATCGTCTGCATTATCCATCAACGTGTTTTCCTCTAAGTCTTTTACTGGGGGTTCTATATTCATTTCATCTTCTTTTCTACCAACATCCCTTGTAATCGTTATATTAGAATCTTCTATATGATCCATCAATGTGTTTTCCTCTGGGGGTTCTATAGTCATTTCATCTTCTTTTCTACCAATATCCCCTGTGATCCTTATATTGGAATCTTCTACATGATCCATCAATGTGTTTTCCTCTAGGGGTCTATAATCATTTCATCTTCTTTTCTTCCAATCCCTCTATTCGAATCTTCTACATGATCCAACTTCTGCGAGGGGCTTTCTTGTAACTTGCTGTTTTCGTTTCCCGTTTTCAGAAATACTAAATCACAGCAAGTTGTAAATAAAAGCTAGAAAGAATCTTTTTTTTTTGCCCTTTGTGAGATTGATACACACACATAGCTTAGACAATGAAAATGTAATATACCTTTTGCACAGGGGTTTTGGGCAAAGAAGCTCGTTAATGCGTTATAAAAGGACGAATATTCCATTTTCGTCTATCTAACTCTGTCATCGGTTCGGAAGTCTGTTACATTAAAAAAAATAATATAAATAAAAAAAATAGATTATTTCTAATAGACATTAATAGAATCATTACTTTTTACCTCCTCTAGAATCTTGTACAAGACGTCTTCACAGTGCTCGGATGAATCAAAAGGGATTTTGGCATTTTGAGCAGAATCAGAATCAACTGTAGCTTCATTTCCATGTAGAAACAAACTCTCTAAGATTCGCAAGGAGACCATCTCCTTTGCATCCTTTCCCATATCGACTGAGATTTCAGGAGCTTGGTCTACCAGACCTAATCATGAGAATATCAGAATTTGGTAAAAGAACATACGGTAAACGAAGTTTAAGAAACAGATAAAAAACCAAATTACCAGCTAAAGTAGATGTATCTACTTGTTTAAACTTTGCAATGGACTGGATGACCCAATTTCATGCCATGGCTGTTGCATCAGATGACGGTGTGGCCAACATAAAGATCACTATTTCAATTTCGGAATAATTGTTACATCATCTGTTCATCTGTGTAATATCCAATAGCTGGATTAATCACAGATCTTCTTGGTACATGAAAGATCTACAACTCTAAGATAGATGACAAAGACTAATCAACCAAACGGACGATTGACACTCCAAGTCATTTCAGACTACCCACTATCTTGGTTTTAAACTACGCGGCTTAGGCGCAAGGCGTGCTACGCAATTAGGAAAGCGAACCTCAGGCTTGAGGCAGTGCCTCTGTACTTCTGGTCAAAATTAGGGTTTGTAGCATGGTTTTAAAAAACGGTGGAGGCGTGCGTCTCGAGACGCCCCTCAAGACGAAACACCCAAAAATAGATTCTGAGGTGCTTCTAAGGGGTTTCTGATTTTGTTTTTGATGTTTTTGACTTTTTGTGTTAATTTCAAGTAATTTATGTCTTTTGTATGTGTGATTTTGATGAATTTAGTTAGTATTATTATTTTTATAAAACATATAGTTTTTATATTCATTTTTTAATTCCACGTCGATTTGCCTCGAGGCTGACGCCTCGTGAGGCGAAGGGAAAACGCCTCGTTTCAGTTTAATTAAACCTTGCTTTGTAGGATAAGTAAAAACAACCAAAGGGGAACAGAAATTATGAACGGTTTACTTAATTAAAAAAAAAGCTTATACGCAAAATGGATTGTAAATAAAGATTATCTGGTTGTACATAGAGAAATGCCTAGCGTAATTGAAGCCTGGGCTTCGAGTTTTGCGACCTAAATGCCTCGGAGCACTTTGCGCTTTTTTTAACCCAAGCCCACTATACGACTATATAATCAGGTAAATGAAACCAAATCACATTATATATATATATATATATATATATATATATATATATATATATATATATGGGAGGATTATCTTGAAAACGTTAAATATTGTGAGAATAAATGAGAAAACCAATCAAATCATTTTTTTTAATAAAGTCATCAATTTATTAAAATATATCATCAAAAAAAGAAATTACAACATCAAATTATTCATTTCTCCTTTCAAAATCACTCTTTTTAGACTTTTACACATGCGTAAATATAACAAATTTACACATGTGTAAATGACAAACTTACACATTTGTAAATTTTTTTTATTTTCGAATTCACGTAAATATAAATATGTAAATAAAATTTCTAGAATTGTATTCGAATAATAATGACAAGTGTAAAAAGAAATTTTGAATTTCACTTGTTTTTTACCAAGCTCTAGTGGTTTTTTCATTCGTTCTCACGGTTCTCGCGATATTTAGCATTCTCGTTTAAACCCTCCCCTATACACACACACACACACACAACACACTATATTAATAAGCATATCCGAGGGACTACTAAAGGTAATTTGCCACTTCCCTTAAAATACCTTTAATGCATGATGTACAAGTGTTTAAAGCACATGAATATCAAAATTGAATTAACTTTCCAATAATACCCTTGGGCGGCATCTTCTCTCAAAAGCCTAATATCCCGCTCATCCCAACCGCACACTTTTCAAATCTCATTACACAACTCAATAACCCATCCTTTTCTCTCTCCATTTCTCTATCCAGGCGATTTTGTAGATCTAAGGTTTATGACATCTTCTCTCAAAATCGTTGATGTTCAAGAAATTATTGTTCAAGTGCTTGATCTGACACCAAACGGTAATAGATACTTGCATCAATTGTTATGTTTTTGTTGATTTTTGTTAGTGTCTTACGTTTTTGTTGATTTTTGTTAGTGTCTTACGTTTTTGTTGATTTTGAAGCTCATATCTGAGTCTTTTTCTCTCTTAAGGGAAGATTTTAGTATGTTTTCATATTGTTTTCTGGAAATGTGAAAACATTTGAAAATGAAGACTGATGATAGGTGAAAGAGAGAACACGACGCTAGATTTGTGGTTGTGGGTGGAAGAGAGAACACAACGCCAAATTTGTGGTTGGGGGCTAGATTGGTACCATTTTTTACCCTATCTATCGTTTTTGCTTGTTAAATTTTATATCTTGTAAGTTTTTTTAAACATCTTTGTCAGATTTGTTATAATATTTTCAGATCTATGTTGGTTTTGTGTTTCTTTAATGTTTTGTGAATGGATCTACGGAGAGAGTATATATTTTTGTTTTCTGGAAATGTGAATACAGTTGAAAATGAGAAGGTGAAAGAGACAACACTGCGGGTTGGTTCAAGAACCTTTAAATTCAGCCTTACCATCGTCCTTTTTTAGGTTTCTACTTATACAAAATTAACCACATCTAATAAGTTATTTACACCAGGTTCTTATTTTTTATTTTTTTTCTAAAAGTCTAGGCCCTAATGATGTTCAAGTCCAGGTCAAGGCTCTGGTTTGCGAAAGCTATGTTCATAACAATAAGGTAAAATTCTACATGGTGTTACATCACTCACACATGCCACCTTTTATTTTAGTTAATAACCATTTCTAAAAATGGTAGTATACTCTTTTCTGATTAGATCAGCAACTGAGTCTAGAACGTCTGATTATGATGAAGAGAAATTGAAAGAAGGTTTAATTGCGTGATATGTTTTCTTTGCTTTTTAGGGTGAATATAGGTGCTTCTCTTCATGGATGAAACGTGTGTTTTCTTGATCAAGGAAAGTTAGCTGAAAATGTTTCATGCTATGGAGAGAAGCACCCATCTTCCTCCTACAAAGCAAAAAAAATTATAAAAAACATTATCATGAGAGATCCTCAGAAACAAATCGTTGTAATTATTATTACAAATTTATAATGTTTATTTTTTATCGATTAATGTTTGTCATTGTAATTTTGTTAGCAAATTTATAATGTTCAGCATATTGCATTTCATATTTGTATCGATTAATAAATTATGGTTAAAGCTTTATATATTTATGATTGATGACGGAAAGATTGAAGAACTAATAGCTAAAAAAATTAATAAAAGTATGTTCGAATTGAACCTTACAAAGGACAGATTATAGAAAGCCAAAATATACTACAATCTCTTATCCAAACAATAGTGTAACATCTGCCCATAATATACTACAACCTCAGCAGTGGTTATCCAACAGTGGTTGTCTACCACCAATAGTGTTTGCCTAACATCTGATGTTATTGCTCCATGAAAATCTATCCGTTGCTGAAAGTGTATCCTTTGTTCCTACTTCCACTGTTGGTGAAACCACTGTTTTCCCAATCCACTGATAATCTATCCTCTGATAGTGTAAAATCTCATTTGATAATTCCTCTGTTAAGAACCACTGTTGGTCTCCAGCCGACAACCTCTGATCCAAACAATACTGTAACATCTGCCCAGAATATTCTACAACCTCAGAAGTGGTTGTCTACCACCAATAGTGTTGGCCTAACATCTGATGTTGTTACTCCATGAAAATATATCCGTTGCTGAAAGTGTATCTTCTGTTCATACTTCCACTGTTGGTGAAACCACTTTTTTCCCAATCCACTGATAATCTATCCTCTGATAGTGTAAAATCTCCTCTGATCATTCCTCTATTCAGAACCACTGCTGGTCTCCAACAGACAACCTCTGATCCGAACAATAATGTAACATCTACCCATAATATACTACAACGTCTGCAGTGGTTGCCCAACAGTGGCTGTCTACCACCGATAGTGTTTGCCTAACATCTAATGTTATTACTCCATGAAAATCTATCTGTTGCTGAAAGTGTATCTTCTGTTCCTATTATCACACCCCAATCGATGGCGGAAACATTGGAGTGAGACGAACTAGATTGCTCGAGACATCATAACGCTACTTGCGACAATAGTTAAATTAACAACCCATTTCATTTCATAGCATCAAAAATTGTCAAGGTTACACCAAATATTTAAATACAAGAAACAACAACGAAATAAATTCAACAATAAATAATGATTAACTTAGTGTTCTACGTGTTTCTATGCCATTCCTACTAAGTTCCATCAAAACAACTTCAACAACCTGCAACATGTTAAAAAGTATAGTTCAATAACAAGCATTGGCGAGTACACAAGTTTAATATCATAGTATAAGAATAAAATCCGTTAAACAAATCCACATGAATAGCTAGCATACAAGATAAGTGTAAACAAGGCATGTGAGTCTACAAGTCAATCCTCTAGTGTATCGCAAAATAGATTTGAACTTAACATTGACCACAAGAATACGGGCAGTGCGTTACTCCTATAGCGCTATACATGTTAAGGGAGGCTCGATCAAAGTTAATGACATTTAGATCACCTAAGAATATACCAAGTAACAATTCAGGTAGCATAAGACTAAAGCATGTTGATGGATTGTTTGCGTGAAAACATAGAATAAAGTGTGATTGAGTGTAGTTTTAGTAAATTAATCATGTTGCACCCAAATAGTGGAAAACATAAAAGGGGTCGAGTGTACTCATGGTTTTGCAAAGTAATATCCGTGAGAGAGTTAGGTTGACCTAGGGGAAGGAACACCAAGTTTATCCTACACAAGGCAACGTAGGTGTGTGAGTATTAGATTGACGGTAGAGTTCAATGAGTTTAGGAACTTAAAATATGCAAAGAAAGTATATATAAACGAAAGTATTTATCTAGACATTAACGCTCATTTTTGACACTAATAAGCCCCGAAGGGTAATGTGTTTTTATGGGTCATGCCAATAGAATCGTAACGATTGTTAGGTCTAAGATAAAATAACCTACTTTTAGGACAAATAACCATTTGATCATGGTGAAAGGTTCGGTTATATTAAGTATTTACATATAGTTATAATATTACTAATTTATCATATAGTTCATGTATTTCATAGATATCATGTAAGTCATATAAGTCATGCATTGGGGTAGGAGGATAACCATCCTAAACCTCTTTCATAAGATTCACCATTACACAAGTTTGACACAAGGACAATCCGGATGGTCAAGAATTATGGAAATCATCAAGTGAGGGGTGGATTGAATAGTTGAATGGCCAAGGCCTTCATGTAATCACACCTACACCAACACAAGCTTGTAAGCTTGGATGGCTCAACACTTGTGGGTTTGAAACCCTAGTAAAATCACAAGTTTAAAGACATGTTATGCATCTTGATTATGTGTGAACAAGTCTAGCTTAACACACTAACCATAAGCTTGGTTAGTGGCATAAGTAGCAAGATTTGTTATGTTAAAAATAAGTTCGAAAAAGTTTTATAAGTTATCCTCCAAAACGGAAAGTTTGGCCTAAAAAATGGTGTGATTCCACCTTGGTTTTCCATGGAAACCTATGGTAACATCCATAGGGCTTAGCAAACAATGTTGAGGAAGAAAACAAAGTGAAAACATTGAAAAACTTGAAGTTTGAAAGATAAAAATTTGGGCAGAAAGTTTGTACACTTTTGGACCTCAAAATCGTGTGGTTTCACCTTAGTTTGCCCAAGCAAACTTGTGAGAACCTTCCTAGAGGTTATCCAAGAGTGTTAAAAGGAAAAAAGAAAGTAAAAAGAAGAAGAAAAGTGAGTCGAAACTCACTTGCAAGCTGCTGAGTTTCAGTAGAGAATTCTGAAGTTTAGGGACTTGTTTGAGGAGTGTGGAGGCTTGTAAAAATGAGAAATGGGTGGAGGAACTTGTGTTTATATAGGGGAAGGATTAGGTTTGCCATAAATGCAATTAGGTGAGATTTGAATAAAAAAAGGAAGGAACCCCCTTGAGTTGCGGCCGCAAGGGCTGTCTTATTTTTTTATTTTTTTTATCTTTCAGTTATATAGTTGATGCATCTAGGGTTTTAATTATTGTACATGATGTATAAAACAAGTATGGGTCTTATAATGGTCTTTGGTCACATGTAAGGTCGTTTGAAAACCCTAAAAAACAACTTAGTAACAAACATATTTTAAACATAATGCGAAAAGATTTACGTGATAACAGAAGCTTTGAATAATTTGCATTAAGCCTCTAGTTGTCTTGTTTGAATTTTATATTAAGATTTATAACATTTAACAAACATTTACAAGTCGTTTCAGATAGATTTATGAAGAGATAAAGTATCGTATGATCATAAGTTTAAACATGAACAAAGTTTGCGAATTTAGCTTAATTGATTAATCTCGATTACAATCAAAGCCTTATAATACAATGAATTGAAAATTGAAATACGATTGTAAGGTTTAGAATTTTCAAAAATAGAAACACGAGCGATCTTACTAAAAACGGAAAGATACAAATGCGAAGCGTTACAGTCTCCCCTCCTTTAGGGAATTTCTTCCCGAAATTTAGGAAGGCGAAACGAATAAATGCGGATGCTTAGACTTTATGTCGCTTTCAAGTTCCCAAGTAAACTCAGCGCCACATTTTCCTTCCCATCGAACCTTCACGATAGGAATTCGACTGCGCCTTGTTGCTTAGTACCTCGATCCATGATTTCGACTGGTTTTCCACGAAGTGCAAAGTCTCATTGATTTGAAGATCTTCAAGCGAAAATTGGAGTCCTTCTTTAGCGAGACACCTTTTTAAGTTTGAGACGTGGAAGGTAGGATGAACGTTGTTGAGCTCTTGTGGTAGTTCCAATCGGTAGGCTACCTTGCCAATCCTTTCGAGAATCTTGAAAGGACCTACGTAGCGAGGAGCGAGCTTTCCCTTTTTCCCGAAACGAACCACACCCTTCCAAGGGGATACCTTGAGAAGTACAAAGTCACCAACGTTGAATTCCAAGGGCTTGCGTCTTTTATCTGCGTAGCTCTTTTGTCGGCTTCTAGCTTTCAGCAAGTTGTCCTGAATCTGCAAAATCTTGTCCGTCGTCTGTTGTATAAGCTCGGGACCGGTGATTTGAGCTTCCCCGATCTCGTGCCAACAAATAGGCGATCAACACTTGCGTCCATACAATGCCTCGAAAGGTGCCATTTGAATACTCGCGTGGTAACTGTTATTGTACGAGAATTCGACCAAAGGCAAGTGCATGTCCCAGTTGCCACCAAAATCAATTACGCAAGAACGAAGAATGTCCTCTAGAGTTTGGATAGTATGCTCGGTTTGACCATCGACTGAGGATGGAAAGTAGTACTAAGATTGAGTTGAGTACCAAGGGCCTTTTGAAATGTTTGCCAAAGGCGAGAAGTGAAGCGACCATAACATCGTGACGACAGATGATTTCATCCGTGTAGATACAAGCTAATTTCTCAACTCGGTAGTCTTCACGTATGGGAAGGAAATGAGCAGACTTGGTCAAACGGTTGATGATTACCCAAATACTATCGTGACCAGACGATGTACGAGGGAGTTTGGTTATGAAATCAATAGCAATACTCTCCCATTTCCAAATAGGAATTTATGGTTGTTCGAGTAAGCCAGAGGGTCTTTGATGTTCGGCCTTTACCTTGGAGCAAGTAAGGCACTTCGAAACGTAGCAGGCGATATCTTTCTTCATTCTAGGCCACCAATATGATGCTCGGAGGTCGTGATACATCTTATCGGCGCCAAGGTGAATAGAATATCGAGATTTATGAGCTTCACTTATCAAGAGGTCACGAAGATTATCACGGTTAGTAATCCAAATATGGTCGAGATAGCACATGATGCCATCGGGTTGGTCACGAGTTGGTTTTCAGCACCACACTTCAACTCATTATCGAGGTTACCCTCATTAACGGTCGAGTATTGTGCCTCAGAATCATCTCTTGAAGCTTTCCCAAAGTTTGGTAGCAACGCACACTCTTAACATGAGTTTTCCGACTAAGTGCATCGGCCACGACATTCGCTTTACCAGGGTGGTAGCGGATATCGCAGTCGTAGTCGTTTAATAGTTCTATCCAACGACGCTGACGCATGTTGAGTTCTTTTTTATTAAAGATGTGTTGTAGGCTCTTATGGTCAGTGAAGACCGTACACTTTGTACCATAAAGGTAGTGTCGCCATATCTTTAACGCAAAAACAACTGCACCAAGTTCAAGCTCGTGTGTAGTATAATTTCTCTCATGAATTTTGAGTTGTCGTGACGCATAAGTGATAACCTTATCTCGTTGCATAAGAACGCAACCAAGACCTTGTCTTGAGGCATCGCAATACACGACAAATCAAAATCGTTGTTACCAACGGGAAGGGTTAGGATAGGAGCATTGGAAAGCATGCCCTTGAGCGTTTGAAAAGACTCCTCTTGTTCGGAACCCCAAACAAAAGGTTTATCCTTTTGAGTCAAGGAAGTGAGAGGCACGCCAATTTTTGAAAAGTTCAAAATGAAGCGACGGTGATAACCAGCTAGGCGAGAAACGAATGAATTTCGGACGGAGTCTTAGGAGCAATCCAATTTTTCACCGCCTTGATTTTCGTGGGGTCAACGTGAATACCAAGTTCGTTGACGACATGACCAAGAAATTGAACCTCTTTTAACCAAAATTCACACTTGGAGAACTTGGCGTAGAGACGTTGAGTACGCAAAAGATGAAGGATAAGATGCAAGTGTTGCTCATGCTCTTCTCGCGTCTTGGAATAGATTAGGATATCGTCAATAAAGACAATCACGAATTGGTCAAGATAAGGCTTACACACAGGATTCATCAAATCCATAAACACGAGCGGTGCGTTGTTCAAACCAAATGGCATGACTACGAACTCGTAGTGCCCATAAAGTGTGCGAAACGCGATTTTCGGTATATCATCTTCGAGGACTCGAAGTTGATGATAACCAGAGCGAAGGTCGATTTTAGAGAAACAAGTCGCGCCTTGAAGCTGATCGAAAAGGTCATCGATGCGAGGAAGAGGGTATCAGTTCTTGACTGTAAGCTTGTTGAGCTCATGATAGTCAATGCACATGCGAAAGGATCCGTCTTTCTTTTTGACGAACACAACGGGAGCGCCCCAAGGAGATGTGTAGGGCGTATGAAGCCCTTATCAAGAAGCTCTTAAAGTTGACTACACAGCTCTTGCATCTCCGAGGGTGCTAGACGATAGGGGGATTTTGCGACCGGAGTTGTACCAGGGATGAGGTCAATGCAAAAATCAACAGAACGAGCAGGAGGAGGACTAGGAAGATCCTCGGGAAAGACGTCAGGGAATTCGCGCACAACGGGAACTTCACTCACGCTTGGACCCTTCTCCTTCTTTTCCACAATGTGGGCAAGAAAGGCGAAGTATTTCTTACGCAGAACTTGTTCACTTGAATACACGACATAAGCTTGAGACCTTTGGAAGGTTTCTCGCCATAGACGTGTAAGGAATCATTATTGGGAAGGGGAAGGCGAATGCATTTTTCCGAACAAACAACTTCAGCACGGACTCGCCCTAGCCAATCCATGCCTACTATGATATCAAAACTACCCATTGGCATGGGTATGAGGTCAATAGAAAACATATGATCATTGAAGTTTAAAGAACAATTTGAAACAACAGAATCGACGGTGACAGATTTTCCGTCAGCGACTTCGACTTCGAATGATTTAGGCAACTTAGAACGACTACACATAAGCAAGGGTTCGAATTCAATGGATATAAAACTTTTATCCGCACCAGTATCAAATAAACACGTAGCGTGAACATTATTAACAAGGAACGTACCCGATATGACATCATTTGAGTTTTGAGCTTGAGTGGCCGTGATGACGAAGGCTCGGCCGCGAGCTTGCTGCTGCTGCTGGTTGTTGTTGTTGTTACGCTGCGGGCAGTTGTTGGCGAAGTGATTTGGGCTCCGCATCTGAAACAGGCACGAGCAGCAGGAGCAAGGGGTCAGTTTTTGTTGCCAGTAGGGTTTTGAGGGGGCAGGGTGGTCACGACTCGGGCTTGGTTGATGGGGGCTTGCGGAGCATAACGGCACTACTGGGTTAAGTGCCCATACCTATTGCAAATCGTGAATAGGCGGCATGGGGCGGTAACCGGGTGATGGAAGGGACAGGTACTGCACTTGGGATAGGGTCCGGTGTACGCTTTCTTAATGGGTTCGGGTGCGGGCAAGGCTGGCTGGTGGGGTTTTGGTGGAGTGACTACCGCGCAAATCGGGCGAAGCCTTCCGCTTCTTGCCCTTGGTGTTGCTTCTTGGGGGTTTAGGTGAGGCAGGTTCGGTAATGGCTTCAGTGGTTGCTTGGTGGGATTTCCTTGGTGGAGCCTTGGCGGCTTAACGAAGGACTTGGTGGTTGGTAAAGCGAGCAGCCAGCCGAAAAGCTTCCTCGAGGGTGTTAGGGGGGAGGTGGTATCGACCAGGTCAGCGAGGTTGGGAGGAAGGCAACGCATGTATTTAGCGACCGCTTTCTCAGTAGTGTCGACTTGACTTGGGCAAATCGAGCTCAGTTGCTTAAAACGGGCCGTGAGGCTAACATTGTCATTCCCCACTTGCCTGAGGTTCCAAAACTCAGTCTCGAGTTGTTGGAGTTAGTGAGGGGGGCAAAACTCACTTTCCATTAACTTCTTGAGCTCGGCCCAAGGGAGGGCGTCGGCGATTTCATTGCCACGAGCGCTACGCTCGGATGTCCACCAATCAAGGGCTCTCGATCGGAATACTCCCGTGGCGTGCAAGGTGCGCAAGTGGTCGGGACAACCACTTTGGATGAAGGTGAGTTCAATGGCGTCGAACCATTGTAGCAGTTTAGTGGCCTCACCTTCGCCGGTGAAGGGTAAGGGATTGCAAGAACATAATTGCTTATGGGTGAAGGTGGTTTTGGGTGGGTCGGCTTTGGAGTCGACAGAGGGATGAGGTGCTTTGGCGTTAGGCGGGGGCTGGACCTTGCTTACTATTTCGGGGAGGACCTTAGCCATTTGTTCAGCCATTTGCTCAGCCATGAATTTCATGCAGTCCTTCTTTGACATGGAGTCGAATTGGGACTTCGACTTGGACTTTGACTTCCTTCTTCCCATAACGCTTTAAGAGAAAGACATCTAAAGGGTTTGACAATAAAGATAGATTTAGGCTTTTATTGTAAAGTGTTGTTATAAAGAAAAGTATCTATTTTGAGCACATAAGCATCATGTAACACGTATAATTTCACATAGATAGCATAAGCATGTTGGCATTCAAAAGCATAAACACGTGTGATTTGCGTAAGGAGTATAAATTTAGTTGGTTCACGAGAATTATTATTATTGTTTTTGGTTACGAAAAGGCATGCGAATTGTGCATTGGGTTCGAAATGAACGAGATAACAAGTACTAAAAACACATAGAAATTGAGATAGCATAAAAGATAGGCTCAATAAAATACTGGAGTGTTTTGGGTTGAGAAACGTTTGACTATTCCAAAGTGAATCTAGATCCTTTCAAATTAGAGAAACGTGCTTTGGCCTATAGGTAAAGCGCTCTCGTCGAGAAGCGATTGATGACACTTTACCCTTCCAGTTACTACGCGTCTCTAACCGATCGAAAATCGAAACTTTCGAGATTGAAAATCGAGGAATGGGACTAGTTGACAAGGTGCGGGTTTCACCCCTAACTTGACAACATTGTGCCCTAGGTGTGGTTGGTACTTACCAAACGAGGAGCGTATTCTGACTCGTTGGTAAGGGTCCACTAAAGTGTGAAACAGAAATTCCCATCAAGATGTGGATTTCACTCCTAACTTGATGGTGTAATTTCGTGCAAAAACCAATTTCGCGGATTAAGAGTGATCACCAAAGTGCGGGTTACACCCCTATTTTGGTGAGATCGTCTCGTTCGTAGTTTGAGTGTCTTCAAGTGTGTAAATTGTGTATGTGTCTTAGGAAAAACACATGCATATATTTAAGACAAAATAAATAGGAAGAAGCAAATAGGAAGAATTAACATTTTATCATGAAGTAAGAATGGTCAAGTTGGTCACTTAAACTATAGACTAGGTCGAACATGGCAATTTTACCTAATTCCCTATAGTTATGGCTCTGATACCAATCTGTCACACCCCAACCGATGGCGGAAACATCAGAGTGAGATGAACTAGATTGCTCGAGACATCATAACGCTATTTCCGACAATAGTTAAATTAACAACCCATTTCATTTCATAGCATCAAAAATTGTCAAGGTTACACCGAATATTCAAATACAAGATACAACAACGAAACAAATTCAACAATAACATAATGATTAACTTAGTTTTCTACACGTGTTTCCTATGCCATTCCTACTAAGTTCCATCAAAACAACTTCAACAACCTGCAACATGTTAAAAAGTATAGTTCAATAATAAGTATTGGCGAGTACACAAGTTTAATATCATAGCATAAGTATAAAATCCGTTTAAACAAATCCACATGAATAGCTAGTATGCAAGATAAGTGTAAACAAGGCATGTGAGTCTACAAGTCAATCCTCTAGTGTACCGCAAAATAGATTTGAACTTAACATTGACCACAAGAATACGGGAGGTGCGTTACTCCTATAGCGCTATACATGTTAAGGGAGGCTTAGATCCCATAAGAATATACCAAGTAACAATTCAAGTAGCATAAGACTAAAGCATGTTGATGGATTGTTTTTGAAAACATAGAATAAAGTGTGATTGAGTGTAGTTTTAGTAAATTAATCATCTTGCACCCAAATAGTGGAAAACATAAAAGGGGTCGAGTGTACTCACGGTTTTGCAAAGTAATATCCGTGAGAGATTAGGTTGATTTAGGGGAAGGAGCACCAAGTTTATCCTACACAACGCAACGTAGGTGTGTGAGTATTAGATTGACGGTGGAGTTCAATGAGTTTAGGAACTTAAATTATGCAAAGAAAGTATATATAAACGAAAGTATTTTTTCTAGACATTAACGCTCATTTTTTACACTAATAAGCCTCGAAGGGTAATTGTGTTTTTATGGGTCATGCCCAATAGAATTGTAACAATTGTTAGGTGTAAGATAAAATAACTTACTTTTAGGACAAATAACCATTTGGTCATGGTCAAAGGTTCGGTTATATTAAGTATTTACATATAGTTATAATATTACTAATTTATCATATAGTTCAGGTATTTCATAGATATCATGTAAGTCATATAAGTCATATATGGAGGTAGGAGGATAACCATCCTAAACCTCTTTCATAAGATTCACCATTACATAAGACTGACACAAGGACAATCCGGATGGTCAAGCATTATGGAAATCATTAAGTAAGGAGTGGATTGAATAGTTGAATGGCCAAGGCCTTCATGTAATCACACCTACACCAACACAAGCTTGTAAGCTTGGATGGCTCAACACTTGTGGGTTTGAAACCCTAGTAAAACCACAAGTTTAGAGAAATATTATGCCTCTTTATTATGTGTGAACAAGTCTAGCTTAACACACTAACCATAAGCTTGGTTAGTGGCATAAGTAGCATAGATTTGTTATGTTAAAAATAAGTTCGAAAAAGTTTTATAAGTTATCTTCCAAAACAGAAAGTTTGGCCCCAAAAATGGTGTGATTCCACCTTGGTTTTCCAAGAAAAACCTATGGTAACATCCATAAGGCTTAGCAAATAATGTTGAGGAAGAAAACAAAGTGAAAACATTGAAAAACTTGAAGTTTGAAAGATAAAAATTTGGGCAGAAAGTTTGTACACTTTTGGACCTCAAAATCGTGTGTTTCACCTTAGTTTGCCCAAGAACACTTGTGAGAACCTTCCTAGAGGTTATCCAAGAGTGTTTGAAGGAAAAAACAAAGTAAAAAGAAGAATAAAAGTGAGTCGAAACTCACTTGCAAGCTGCTGAGTTTCAGCAGAGAATTCTGAAGTTTAGGGACTTGTTTGAGGAGTGTGAAGGCTTGTAAAAGTGAGAAATGGGTGGAGGAACTTGTGTTTATATAGGGGAAGGATTAGGGTTGCCATAAATACAATTAGGTGATATTTGAATAAAAAAAAGGAGGGAACCCCCTTGAGTTGTGGCCGCAAGGGCTGTCTTATTTTTTTATTTTTTTTATCTTTCAATTATATAGTTGATGCATCTAGGGTTTTAATTGTTGCAGATGATGTATAAAACAAGTATGGGTCTTATAATGGTCTTTGGTCACATGTAAGGTCGTTTGAAAACCCTAAAAAACAACTTAGTAACAAACATATTTTAAACATAATGCGACAAGATTTACGTGATAACGGAAGCTTTGAATAATTTGCATTAAGCCTCTAGTTGTCTTGTTTAAATTTGATATTAAGATTTATAACATTTAACAAACATTTACAAGTCGTTTCGGATAGATTTATGAAGAGATAAAGTATCGTATGATCATAAGTTTAAACATGAATAAAGTTTGTGAATTTAGCATAATTGATTAATCTCGATTACAATCAAAGCCTTAGAATACAATGAATTGAAAACAAAAATACGATTACAAGGTTTGGAATTTCCAAAAATAGAAACACGAAGCGATCTTACTAAAAACGGACAGATACAAATGCGAAGCGTTACACCTACTTCCATTGTTGGTGAAACCACTGTTTTCCCAATCCACTGATAATCTATCCTCTGATAGTGTAAAATCTCCTCTGATCATTCCTCTGCTCAGAACCACTGCTAGTCTCCGGCAGAGGATTCCAAACAACTGTCATCCAATATCCAACAGAGTTTACACATGCGTAGATGATAGCCATTAGACCTTTATAAACCCTGTTTCATCCAAACAGAGTTTCCACTTGCCGTTTCAATTTCAAAAATAAAATTCTCTCATAACTTTCTCCATTACTCTCCTTCTTCTCAAAACCCTAATCACTCACTTCTTCACCATGAATCTCATTATCAATTTGTGGCGTGTTTAGACAATTTGTGGAGTGTTAAGTTTGTTTACATGTTCTACTTATATAATGACCTTTTTTGGCACGAGCTAGATATATGTTTTTGGCGCTAAAAAACAATAGTAATTTTTTTGATGTGTACTTTTTGTATCTCTTGTCTGTGATGTAGGATGCAGACCTATAATGTGACATGTAATTATGGGGTTTTGAAATTATAAAAAAAAATCAATTGCCATGGTTTGGTTTTTAATGTAATAAATGGTAGTAATAAATTTTCTGTCGTTTCAGTTATTGTTTGTAGTTACTGTTTGTTCAGCTTTATCTATTAAGGCTGTAACACGTCTCGTCATTTTAAGTTTAGCGTTTTGTATTTTAATGGCATTTTATAGATAAAGATGGCAAAATTAAACTTTTGTAAGGCACCCTTTTATTCTGTTCTCTTGCACCTTGTTTTATACATTTCAGTAATTATTTGGAGTTAATAATAATACGTGATTAAAAGAATTTTATTATAGTTTTGGTGTTTGGCGTTTGTGACATTTTGGTATTTTATAAGTAATTAGAGAAATAATGTATTTTATTAGCTGAAAATTAGATAACAAACCACAAAAAATGACACTAAAAAAATATAGAAATGAAAAAAAATTAAAAATGCTAATCCAATTTCTCATCCAAATGTTCACTGCCATCAATCTCTTATTCTTGAAGTTTGTGTCCCCTAAACTTTTAAATTCCTTAGATAGGTGCCAATTTCCCTACACAGTTGAAACGCCCTGCTCTAGACGAAGCTGATCATTCAAAAAATATGGCGTTTTAGTTTTTGGTGCGATCTTTTATTGTTGACTATTGAAGTGGTTTTATGGATGTGTTAGAGACATAGATCAATGCCGTTTTTGTGGATGTTATTATTGGGGTGTGATTGTGAGTGGGTTTTTCGCTTGGATGATATTTGGCCATCATCTTATGCTCATCCATTCTTCATCATTTAAAATGGAGTACAAAATAGCATTTACACTGGTATAGGTCTCTTCTTCTCATTCAAACCTTTCTCAAGAACAAAGCACACAGCATGACATATCACGTCATCAGTCTCTTTTTCTTGAAGATTTATCCATCTCATTCAGCAAAATCTTATTGAGTTATCCCCCTCACCTAAGAATCCATTCAACAAAACTTCATGGAGAACAATACTGAATCCCCAAGAAACGATGTTTGCCATCTCAATAAAATTTTGCTGAATGAGATGGACAACATTGTTATGCTCACTTAATAATGACCTAAGAATGTTATCCACCTCATTCAGTGAAATTTTATCGAGAATAAAACTAAATCTCCAAGAAACGAGGTTTGCCATATGGTATTTAGTAAATTATGGCGTTTGCTTTTGGTGTAATCAATGGAAGGGCCTAAGGTTGTTTATATAAGATGTTTTTGATGTATAGTTTGGGCGGGAATTTTATATAATAAATTTCACTAATAAAGATGGCACATCCCATCATTAAGTTACTTTTTGTTCAGCGTTATCTGTTATGCAATACGTCAGTCGCATCCCCTGATCAGAAACTACTGATGCAAACCACCAATGACAAACCACTACTAACATACCAACAGTAGTTGTATAGCAAAACCACTGATACAACCACTGACTCACTAAGCACTGATGTTATACTAAACAGTGGTTGTCTAGCAATGGTTATCTACCACCAAATGTGTTTGCCTAACATTTGATGTTATTACTCCATGAAAATCTATCCGTTGCTGAAAGTGCATTCTCTGTTCCTACTTCCACTGTTGGTGAAACGACTATTTTTCCAATCCACTGATAATCTATCCTATGATAGTGTAAAATCTCCTCTGATCATTCCTTTGTTCAGAATCATTGCTAGTCTCCAGCAGAGGGATAGAACCCCTAGGTACCTGTAGTTGTATTTTTATGATCCTGATATTGATTTAGATCTCAGACTCCAATGGCTAAATCTTGATCGACATATTACTCAGATTTTGACACGCGTTCTTTCTACAAACCCATATGTCGATACATTTCGAAGACTTGCGGAACTAGGACCTCTTGGACAATTATAGAGTCACTTTGAATACTTTGGCCGAACTTGACCAAAGGGTGTACAACCGACCAACGGCATCAGAGGTATATAAGATGTTATAAAAACACCGTGAAATATAAACAATTGACCACAAACTACCACTGATCAGAAACCACTGATGACAAACCATTGCTAACACACCAAAAGTAGTTGTATAGCAAAACCACTTATTCAACCACATACTCACTAACCACTGATGTTATACTCAGCAATGGTTGTCCAGTAGTGGTTGGCTACCACCAACAGCGTTTGCCTAACAACTGATGTTATTACTCCATCAGAGGTTAGCAACATCATCATTGTTTGTCTAATATCTTATGTTATTACTCTATGAGAGGTTAGCAAACTCATCAAAGGTTTGTCTAACATCTGATGTTATTACTCTAACATACCACGTCATGGAGTATCGATCGATGAGGTTCGCAACAATGACAACACCGAAGGAGAAATGGAAGGTACCAACAATTTATTATTCTTTTAAGTGACGATCATAAAAATACCCTAGTGCGTTTTAATTTACTAATTATTTGTTTTTAAAACATCTACTTCCTTTTTTTGTACTCTTTTTGTATATCGATCACGCAAAATCTACAACTAAAAAAAATAGGAAAAGTATATCACCAAAGAGTTGATAAACTAACAGAAAAACAAGTGTCAACATATCACGATTAAGAAAACTAACTTAAGTACTATAACAAATATAACACGAGACGACCTGATAAACTAACGGTAAACGAGTATCCTATTTAAATCGTCACTCCCCGCAGCGCGCGATATATATATATAACCAAAGCTATCTAATCAACTATCAAGCTATGGTCAATATGAGGCCAAAAAGCTAGATAATTCACACAACAATGCATCTAATGAGTAACTAAAAGTGGCATAAACGTAAATAGCAACAACATAATTCCATATCTTCACAAAAACCCTAGGTCGAACCACCTATCCTGCTCATCCAAATGTAACTTACCAAACAATATGTAAATGAATTATATACACAGGAACATAAGTACAAGTTCTTACACGAAGATACACTGAACATCATTAGGGTTGGAAAATTGAAATCGAGCCTGTTAGAGAATTGAACCAGTCAGAAACGATTAACAGAAACAATGCAGATACCGGATCGAAGAAATTAAGTTCGGAAGATTAAAGCTTTCGAGATTTGGAAGTAATGAAGATCGGGAGCGGATTGTGTAAATGAACAGGAAAAGCTTGCTTGCATGGCAAGCCTCTAGAATTTGGAACATGCCCTCCTTGGTGATTTTGGAAGGGATTAGGTTTTGAAACGAGATTTTAGTTTTAGAGCATTCATATCACTTATCTTTCTTCATTCCTCTAATTATACTAAAAATCATAATAGCTCTTCTACCTTTATTATTATATTTTTCTCCTATTCGCTTACAACTATTTTTAAAAAATAATTAAAAAATTATAGTGATGAAAGTGTCCTTCAAATTTACAAATAAAGAGTAATATTTTCTCTATTTTATACTCACAACCCTTCTTAACCACTTTTCATAATATATAAAACTATCTCACGTAAAAATAGAGAAAAGAATGTGAATATTAGTCTTGACGTCTCTAGTAGCGAGTAAATTAGTTAAAGATAATATGTTATAGTCCAATAATTCATAACATAAACTACAAGTCCAAAACTAATCACGATAATCAAATTAAATTAATATGCGGTAAATTAAATTTGAATGAAAAACCTTAGTGGATTCAGAATATTGAGTCTCGTCTCTATTTTGCATTGGATTACGACAGAGTGTTGCAACTTGCAAGAAGGAAAAGAAATACTAATAATTTAATTTAAATATAATATAGTAAAGCGTTAACTTTACGTACAAATAGTCTTATTGTACAAAACGTACGAAAAGCATAAAAACGTAAAAGAAACGATGTGCCATTTTGGTAATTATTACTTGTAGGATAATTATCAAAATTACTCTACAAAAGATCTTGTAGCGTAATTTTGTAAAATGATATTGTAGGGTAATTATCAAAAGTACTCTACAAGTGTATTAAAATTACTATACAAATTTATCAAACAACACACAATTCAAAATTACCTTACAATATCAAAATTACTTCAAAAATCATTTGTAAAGTAATTATGATACTCTACAAAATTACTCTACAAGATCAAAATTACCCTACAAGATCATTTATAGGGTAATTTTGACAATTACTAAACAAGTAAATAAATATGAAAACGTCACTGTGTTTTTTTTACTTTTTCACTCTACCCGTACATTTTGTATGATAAAGATATTTATATTTGATCTTTTGTCTACTAGTAAATAGAGTTATCTGAAACGGCAGGTAAAACAAAAATTAGTGGGCAATCTAATAACATCACTCTTCACCTCTTCTTTTTCACATCTCACTCCTGTGGTTGCAGAAGTGCGTTTTTTGATTGAATAAAACTCTATACGGTAAATTTAAAATTGATCTCTCTCTTTCGCTTAATTATTCCATATGAGGAGGTGTGGCATAATATTTTTTTCAGGGGTAGCGGAATACAAAAGGATTCAAAAAATAAAAAAAAGGATTGGAAAGTTGAAGGGTAGCGTGAGCTACCCCTGCTTCTATGGCAAGTCTGCCCATGGCCGTTTGGGATCTGGATCAAGGCTATAAGACTATGTTTTAGGTGTGAAATAGGGCATTAAGGAGTTATGAAATCAACATGTGTGGGCGTGAATATCATTACGCGTGAGAGGGGTGTGCCTCATAATATGAAGACCATCGAGGGCGTTATGTTGATAATTTTAGTATTATCAATGATTTTAGGATATTAGATTAACTTGCTGATCGAGAAAATAACGTTAAATGTTAAACGAGTTAGGTGACGTGAGAGTGCGGACTCAATATAATTATAATGTTATATGAGTTTTGTTATTTAAAAGATTTATATGAGCCTAGATACTTGTTTATAGTTTGCAATCAATTTTGTTTTGGGCTCATTGTACCTCAATGGATTAGTTATTTGGGCCATCTAATTTAATTGTGTCATGGGCATTGGAATTGGTTTTCCATTAATTGCCGATTATGTATTTTTGGGATGATGAAGCTTTGGGACGCTTCTGTATTTTTTGTTCTCTCGATCGACGCATGATATATATGATATATAGATATATGGAAACAAAAACCAACGGTTACAGAGGGTATCTATATAGATACACAATCACATATTCATCAAATTCAGATTCTATCAAGAGTAATTTTCTGTCTAATTCGATAAATCATTACGTGTAACCCGTAATTAGGTTTTGATTGTTCTCATACGATTCATAGATTAATCTAGGTTTCATCAGAAAATTTGCAATTTCAATTCGGGTTCCAGTTTTGCTAATTTTCGAATTACTCGTTCTAGACTACATATACAACACGCATACATTCTCTATCTCAAGGTGATTTGGGAAGGAATTCATATGAACAAATTTTATTTTGGGAAAACTTATTTTTTCTCTAAGCGCATTCAACCTACCAAAATTCTCATAAACCCCAAATCCCTCCAACCGATTTTGAGAAACGATCTTCCATAAATCCATAAACGTGATTTCGGATTCAAACCATCTTCTTCTATTCAAGTTTGATCATCCAAGGTATGGTTTAGATTCATTCGTTTTGTATATTTATTGGTAATCGCCTCCTAGTTCAATCAAGTACTGTTTGTTTATTAATCCTTTTTGTTGATGATATGTTCTAATTTCATAGTAATCAATAGAGAATTATTGACCATTGTGTAACACCCTAAAAGTTTTTTGACCCAAAATGATGCAGCGGAAATATGAACTAAAATTTTTTTCTTTATTAACTATATAACATACTTAAAGGGTTCGTTTATAAATATTTGGACACCTCCTTAAAAGATTTACTATGTTCATTTCGCTTGACTTGCCGTATGTAATGCATAATACAAGCTATGATATCGCTCTTCCCGTACAATCCTTGCTCTTTGACTCGATCTTCGTCCACACACCTCCCTTGATTATAGTGGCAATCTGACTAAATCTGCGGTGACCACATACACAACCTACACATTAGTAGAGGGTGACATCTTACATAAATAAATGGATATATAATAAATCAATAACCACATAGTATTCTTTCTATATATACTTCTCCATAATTATATCCTTCTAAATTTGTTCTGTATACCGGACTTCGCACTTTCGAAAGCCCAACACTTACATACATGCATTCCTGTTTCATTCTCATTAGCAGTACAGTTAGTAAGACATAATATCAACGTATTAAAAACCTCCAAATTGCGTAAGCACATACCACTGATCTACATTCAATAAGTTACACTTCCTGTTTACACTCGCCACGCATCAATATACATACATACATACATGCAAGTTACGTTTGCTTGTTTACATGCGATCACCGTACTTAAATCGTATACTCTCTATTCATCATTGTTCGTACGTGTTAATAAGTTGATTCTTTCTTTCCTATAACACTTCTACTCAATCCGAGTTTTAATCATACAACTACATAACTTGGTGTTGGCACCCACACATGAAACCACATTCACTATACGTATATCAAGACTCGTACTTTCACTCTTACTTTATTTTTACAAGCCTAACATCACTTAATCGCCTTAAAAACATCTTACGAGATACCTGGTTGGAGCCGGAATTAGTCGATACAAGAACACACAAATATATTTAGAAAGTTGACTAATCCCACCGTAAGCTACGGCCTGCCTACCGTAGCTTACGGTAGGCATGTTCTGCGAACAATTAAATCTTCTACCGTAAGCTACGGTTACCTAGCATAGCTTACGGTAACCACGTTCTGCCCAAAAAATAAAATCCTCTACTGTAAGCTACGGTTAGCTTACGGTCAGCTGCTGCAGATTTGGGGCTGCAACTTATTTGACCCGTTTCAAGTCCCGTTCGTTCATGCATGTTCCGATTCATTTCAAATTAAACATATAACATCTAAACGAGGTCCCGTTCTTCTTAATACTACCGTAGTCTCACTTTAACAATAAATTCTACATGTGTACAAGCCCATTTATGCTTTAATTATGTCGTTTAACGATAGCTTACCACTTGGATTTACTCCATTTGGTTTATATCATACAACTTCCATTTAGTTGACTATTATCAACCAAATATTATCTAACTCATCTTAGTACCTCCATTGTTCTTACATTCCCACAAGCTTCTTCAACAATTAAATTAAAACATGTCCATTAAAGTATCTAAAGAGTGATTTCAGAAATCACTTACCTTAGCGTCCGTTTTAGCATCTGTTACCTTGCCTGTTCTTGACCCGTTAGCCTTCCATGCTTCCATCCATCTTGACATGATCCTATACTTTCATGTCAACAAAATCACATTCTTGTTAGCGCACATGTTCATTCGTATTAATATTCATACCTTTCCATTCATAAATTACTTGACCTTATATTAACCAAATAACACATACATAAGACATAGACTAAAAGTCACCTTATTCCACATTCACGCAACTCACTTATTATCATTCACGACACTCGTATTATATGACATATACAACTACATGGTCTCATAATTATGTACACATGCACATACATATATACTCCATTCCATCCACACTAGCATTTTTCATATCTTCACAACTAACATCTTAACCCATACTAAGCTAACCTAACACCATTTCAACTTCATCCTTTCTAATGATCTTCAAACATGGAGTTATAACATTCTACAAGTTAGTTTACTACTAATCACATCCCTAAGGTATCTCATTTATATATGTCAAGCCATTTCATACAATTTCACATCCTAATTTCATTTAAACATTTCATCATACACTTGGTGTGCATAATACTTTCTAAGCATAATGTACAACCCATTCATGCTTTGATTCCCACTTCTTGCCTTCATCTTATTAACACAACTATAATCAAACAATCTTCATACTATTCTTTAAACTTACTAACACCTAAGATCACACACCGCATAAACTCATCAAATTTGCAACAAGATTAGTCATGGATGACAAGCATCCTCATCATCCCAAATGGGTTTTACTTCCAAACATCAAATTCATCAAAAACATGCATAACATATGTTCTATATGACAATTTTAACACATAAGCATACTAATTTCATACCAATTTACGGATTTGATTATAACCCATTTCTAAAAAGATCATCAAATGAGAATCTACAACTTACGAAGTGTTTAATAGACTTAGATGATCATAAATCTTCAACCATGCAAGTTTTTTGGCTAACTCCATCATCAATTTCTGGATTTTTGGTGATTGGGAGAACTCCCCTTGTTCTTCTGCTTGTGTGTGTCGACACACACATATACACACACCAACACACACTAATCATTCCTGCTAAACCAATTCTACTCTTACTTTTTTTTATCTAATCATGATGCTTACTATGATATGGGTACATTCGGGATCTTGGCAAAAGTTTTATTCATACTTAACATAATTGTTCACCCCTTCTTAATCAAGCAAAATTTCTTTCATAATTACATAAAGTCGGAATCTTATCCAGAGCTCTTGTTAGTGTCATATTCGCTTTATAATGCTAGTTCCTAGCATACATTACCACTAGCGGTTCATTCATCGAATTTATCCCAAGTGTATGCTATTGCTCGTACGAGCCTCAGTTATGGCTTGTTCTATATTTCTTATTAAGTCTGACACATTCATACATTTTTAATCAAATTAAATCGATTCATTTCATCCTATTCCTATATCATATATGATATTTTCATTTTGTTTGCCATGGGCGAACCCTATCATCCCATTATTAACGTTCTGTCTGATTGCTTTCATATTCACAGGGGGGGGGGGGGGTAAACTCGTAATAATAATACGCATTACCATAAACATTCAGTTATTTAATAATACTACAATATAACCACCATTTTTTTATACTTACTTATCTATGCTAAATACGAGGGTTTAGCATCATTCTACATTTTCTTCCATTAATGTCACTTTGTCTTCTACCCTCTTGACGCATTAAATATTCTACATAAGTAATTATGTTGTGCAAATTCATCGTACGAGCATTTATCCGATACCCGAGATTTTCACTCAAGGCATTTAATATTTCCTTAATATGACACGAATTTTCTTCTTATGTTGACTGTTAAAAGTCAAACATTCCATTCCATACCATATTTATCTTATCATTCCTTTCCTTAGTTCATATGTCGTATTCAATCTACCAATTCATACTTATCATTCACGAGTTAAACATTTTACTAACCTTGATTTTATTGCATTAATCATCGATCCGTCATCCGGATTGGCCCATTTCCTTATGAGTCCAAGCTAGAACTGAATTGCCTTCGTCCATCCATGTGATGAGTTTCCGCTCATGCACATTCTTTTCCAACTCTACCAGCTTTACTCACCTAGAGTTCTACCATTTTCATCTATAAAATGAAGGATTAGCGTCTTTCATTGACATTCTTTCAGGCATAGCGTTTATCAGATCATCTTGTTTTGCATACTAGTCATTTTCTAGATTCCTTTAAAGCATTAGTCCATTTGACCCATTCTCAACGAGTCAATACATAACCATTCTTTAACATACCAATTTCATTCGGTTTTTCATTGTATTCGGCGTTAATTCACCTATGTTCCTTTGTAAATCCCTTTTAAGGGGTATCTATATTACGCATTGCATTCTTTACATAATACTTTCAAAATTTGTAAATAATTATTTACCGACTTCTACAGTTTAAATTTTCTAGGTCAAATTGTCATTTATTATTTATTGTTTATATATTTTGGGGTGTGTGTGATGTACTTACCTCCAAAACCAAACATGCTTACAAAAACATCATCTCTTTGTTTCAGCATTTCTTGCATAACCTTACTTTCCCATCCATACTTAAACCATACATCTGGGTCGTAGCTTGTTGTTCGCCCCAACTCTCATGAGTTATTTGTTAACATGCGCAACATGTAATTTATCCAATATTTCTTTCCTTTAACTAAACTTTTCTCAATACTACAATAACTTTCAAAAGGGTTATACTTACTTCATGCATCAAACCCTTCAAGCTATTTTACAATTACTTGCCTTATAATTAATCATCCTAATTTCGTTGACCTTTTAGGAAGTTAAGCTATAATTACATTCTTATTTATGTTTTATTAATTACCCATAATCTCTTCCACATGTGTTTTGTTCTTACTTACTTTTACTTACTAAGAATTTCAGTCTTCTCATTCTTACATATTACTCTTGGGTGTTAGAGCCATATTTGCCTACGAATATTAATCTTTCACTCATGCCTTGCTTTCTTTGATGTTTGAATCCATCAGTGCATTCCACTAGGGCTAATTTATTACCCAAAATTTGATTTCTCTAGTCTAGCCATAAGCTCCTACCGAAAGCATAACCTTTTATACATACCCTACGCAAGTCCAAAACCATTGACTCGTTATCCACACCTTACAAGGGTCATTTCCTTCCAAATTTTGTGGCAAAGCATGCCCATTCATCACGCTTACCTATAAGCATAAAACTTGACAACCAAAACTTTTAATACCGGGTTTAAACGGCGAGCACCATTTGACCCGCATGACTCGTTTGCCCCTTTTAACCATTCTTGTATACAAAAATATCTGCATATACATATATGCAGATTTTAAAACATAACTTGGATTGCTTTAAGGAATGTTCACTTGTTAGTTTTGAGCTTACGTTCCGAACATTCCATTCTTATCATACGTTCTTATCGGTTTGGTCCGAACTTACTTACGAATTCGAACATTTTCATTCTCATTATACATTCTGACTTGTTCGATCCGTACTTACTTACGGATTCAAACATTTCATTCTCATTATACATTCCTGCTTGTTTGATTCGTACTTACTGAAGGATTCAAACATTTTCTTTCTTATACATTGCCCTCCACTTCTTGAGAGTCTAACAAATCTTTCCACCCACACGTCAACTTATTCCCAATTCCATCGGACATACATGCCTTGATTATCATGCTTTCACGAATGTCATATGCTTCTTGCGTACTAGCCAGGTGCGCAATCCACATACTAGTTTCGTGCCTTCATGATAGTCATCACCTTATGTCCGAAGAAATGGGTTTCAGTTTGTGCAACATTTTTAAAACCTTTCAAAGACAATATCACTGTCTTTTGTTTAATATTTACCCTCCCCAAGGAGATTCTTCCTTTTTCCCTTAAAACCGGTACCTATATATATACAAATTAATATTGTGTACCTGGGGTCCATCTGTCTAATTACATGCTTTGGTATTCATCCTAGACCGCATTCTCGGATCATTCTCTTCAACACTTTAAGCTTACCTTGCATATACAATTCAATTTGTTTCTTTAGGAATACATATAAGCATACTTACATCCACTTACACATTTGGATCTTGATCAAGTCTTGGATTGTACGGGTCCTTTATCACAAGAGCACACGGGTTTGAGTTTAAGTACTACCCTTTTTGTACTTGATTTCACTCAAACCATGGCTCTGATACCAACTTGTAACACCCTAAAAGTGTTTTCACCCAAAACGACGCAGCGGAATTATGAACCATAAATTTTTTTCTTTATTAACTATATAACATACTTAAAGGGTTCGTTTATAAATATTTGGACACATCCTTAAAAGATTTACTATGTTCATTTTGCTTGACTTGCCGTATGTAATGCATAATACAAGCTATGAAATCGTTTTCCCCGTACAATCCTTACTCTTTGACTCGATCTTCGTCCACACATCTCCCTTGATGATAGTGGTAATCTGACGAAATCTGCGGTCACCACATACACAACCAACACATTAGTAGAGGGTGACATCTTACATAAATGACTAGATATATAATAAATCAATAACCACATAGTATTCTTTCTATGTATACTTCTCCATAATTATATCCTTCTAAATTTGTTTTGTATACCGGACTTCGCATTTTCGAAAGCCCAACACTTACATACCTGCATTCTTGTTTCATTCTCATTAGCAGTATAACTAGTAAGACATAATATCAACGTATTACAAACCTCCAAATTGAGTAAGCACATACCACTGATCTATATTCAATAAGTTACACTTCCTGTTTACACTCGCACGCATCAATATACATACATACATACATGCAAGTTACGTTTGCTTGTTTACATGCGATCACCGTACTTAAATCGTATACTCTCTATTCATCATTGTTCGTACGTGTTAATAAGTTGATTCTTTCTTTCCTATAACACTTCTACTCAATCCGAGTTTTAATCATACAACTACATAACTTGGTGTTGGCACCCACACATGAAACCACATTCACTATACGTATATCAAGACTCGTACTTTCACTCTTACTTTATTTTTACAAGCCTAACATCACTTAATCGCCTTAAAAACATCTTACGAGATACCGGTTGGAGCCGGAATTAGTCGATACAAGAACACAAAATATATTTAGAAAGTTAACTAATCCCACCATAAGCTACAGCCTGCCTACCGTAGCTTACGGTGGGCATGTTCTGCCAATAATTAAATCTTCTACCGTAAGCTACGGTTAGCTACCGTAGCTTACGGTAACCATGTTCTGCCCAAAAAATAAAATCATTTACCATAAGCTACGGTTAGCTACCGTAGCTTACGATCAGCTACTGCATATTTGGGGCTGCAGCTTATTTGACCCGTTTCGAGTCCGTTTGTTCATGCATGTTCTGATTCATTTCAAATTAAAATATAACATCTAAACGAGGTCCCGTTCTTCTTAATACTACCGTAGTCTCACTTTAACAATAAATTCTACATGTGACAAGCCCATTTGTGCTTTAATTATGTCATTTAACGATAGCTTACCACTTGGATTTACTCCATTCGGTTTATATCATACAACTTCCATTTAGTTGACTATTATCAACCAAATATTATCTAACTCATCTTAGTACCTCCATTGTTCTTACATTCCCACAAGCTTCTTCAACAATTAAATTAAAACATGTCCATTAAAGTATCTAAAGAGTGATTTCAGAAATCACTTACCTTAGCGTCCGTTTTAGCATCTGTTACCTTGCCTGTTCTTGACCCGTTAGCCTTCCATGCATTCCATCCATCTTGACATGATCCTATACTTTCATGTCAACAAAATCACATTCTTGTTAGCGCACATGTTCATTCGTATTAATATTCATACCTTTCCATTCATAAATTACTTGACCTTATATTAACCAAATAACCATACATAAGACATAGACTAAAAGTCACCTTATTCCACATTCACGCAACTCACTTATCATCATTCACGACACTCGTATTATATGACATATACAACTACATGGTCTCATAATTATGTACACATGCACATACATATATACTCCATTCCATCCACACTAGCATTTTTCATATCTTCACAACTAACATCTTAACCCATACTAAGCTAACCTAACACCATTTCAACTTCATCCTTTCTAATGATCTTCAAACATGGCGTTATAATATTCTACAAGTTAATTTACTACTAATCACATCCCTAACGTATCTCATTTATATATGTCAAGCCATTTCATACAATTTCACATCCTAATTTCATTTAAACATTTCATCATACACTTGGTGTGCATAATACTTTCTAAGCATAATGTACAACCCATTCATGCTTTGATTCCCACTTCTTGCATTCATCTTATTAACACAACTATAATCAAACAATCTTCATACTATTCTTTAAACTTATTAACACCTAAGATCACACATCGCATAAACTCATCAAATTTGCAACAAGATTAGTCATGGATGACAAGCATCCTCATCATCCCAAATGGGTTTTACTTCCAAACATCAAATTCATCAAAAACATGCATAACATATGTTCTATATGACAATTTTAACACATAAGCATACTTAATTTCATACCAATTTACGGATTTGATTATAACCCATTTCTAAAAAGATCATCAAATGAGAATCTACAACTTACAAAGTGTTTAATAGACTTAGATGATCATAAATCTTCAACCATGCAAGTGTTTTGGCTCAACTCCATCATCAATTTCTGGATTTTGGGTGATTGGGAGAACTCCCCTTGTTCTTCTGCTTGTATGTCTCGACACACACATATACACACACCAACACACACTAAATTTCCTGCATTCCCTTTTAATTAAAACTTCACCCAAAATCATGACCTTTAGCCCCTCATATTTGTTACTAAAACATAATTGACCCAAATTTCCTCCTTTAATGGTTTTACCATACATAACTAGGTTAGATTGTCTAGTTATCTTATTTCATACTTAAAAATATGAACGCATACTAGTGAATTAAACAATTCGAGTTTTGGGGCGTTACACATTGGATCATCTACTTCTTCACAGACCCTAAATACCTACACCGTGCTTCTTCGATTCATCTACTTTTTCTTTGATTTACCATCTACAATAGTAGGTATGTTATTTAGTCTTTTAGCCTTTGTGTTTTTCTTTTTTTCAATTAGGTTTTAGTTATTTAGGGTTTAGATTGTCAGTACAGCTCTTGCCGGGTAACTGTGCTTTATAAGTTTTGGTCAACCAAGTCAAAGGTAAAAGTCAAAGAAGTCAAAGATGGTGAAGCATGACAAATTCCGGATATGTTATGTATGCCTTGTCCGTTAAAATTCAGACTAGTTTTGTTAGTCCGAATTTGTATAGGAGTCTGAATATGTCTATGAATTCGGATCTCCTAGTTATCTTATTTTGTTCGAATTTGTAATAGGGTTTTTGTATTGTCCGAATACGTAGTAATTTATGTTCAGAATAGGTGTTTGTCAGGACTTAGTGTCTGAGTTTGTTGCCCTAGCCTATATATATGTGTGTGTAGGTCAGATTATAAAAATCTTTGAGCAACTCTCAAAACTCTTGTAATCCTTTAACAGTGTGTGCACATTCTAGAGGAGGGAGACTATATGTTAGTGAGAGAAAGCTAGTTTAGATCTTAGTGATCTAAACCAGCTTGTAGATGATGTATACTCTTTTGGTTTGTAAATATGTGATGATTGTTTCAATATTAAAGAGATTCATCTTCTACATCTTTCTATCTTTTATTCTTTGGTGATTTCACGTCTTGTTTGAGGGCAATGGATGTTGTTTGTCATCGATCCAGGGGGTCCTGGCGACTTTTAGGTGGTATTAGAGCATGGTTACCGATTCAGAACGGTCTAATCGCCTTCCAAATCAGCATTGCTCTTGATTTGATGTTTGTTTCCGCTAAATATCATGAAGACGTGAAGATTCTGCAGAAAACTTGAAGAAATTGAAGATGTTCGTCACGTCAGATGGTTTCTTCTCTTACAATTTGTTGCAGATCTGAGGTTTGATATGAAATTGCTCTGTCCGAGTTTAGGAATTGTGTTAGAAGGTCCGAATATATTCTATCCGAATTTCTTAATATTGTCCGAACTTGTTCCTTCCATATTTATTAATGACCTAGTGTGAAGTCACGCTTTTGGAAATAAATTCAGAAGTTTGGTTTTGATCTTATCCGAATTTGATAAGTCCTTCATGTCCAAATTTGTGAGTTTGGAAGATGTTCCATTCGAATTTATTAGTCTTCCTAATCCGAATTTGTGATTGTTATTCCTTATCCGAATTTAAGTATGTCAGGATTTGTTTCCATATATATTCAGTGTCCTCTGTTCGTATTTGTTAGAGTCTTCCTGTCGGAGTTTGTGAGTTTCTAGGTCCGAGTTTGTTGAGTTCATATATGTCCAAATTTAATTTTTATTTTTTATTTGGTCCGATTTTGTGAGCTCAGAGTTTATACTTTCCTTGTCTGAATTTAAAGTATTGGTTTCCGAATTTGTGGGAATTCAACTGTCCAAATTTGTGTCAGGACTTATTTGATCAGAGTTTGTGAAAATCACTCTGTCAGAGTTTGTGAAAATCACTCTGTCAGAATTTGTGGAATTCACTCGTCAGAGTTTGTGAAAATCACTGTCAGAATTTGTGGAATTCACTCCGTCAAAGTTTGTGAAAATCACTGTTAGAGTTTGTGGAAATCACACTGTCCGAGTTTGTGATTCCTTTTGTCATATTTTATTGGTTAGAGTTTATTCTGTTAGAGTTTAATTTGGAATTTTTGAGTTAATTCAGAATTTCGTTTGCTTGTTCCGAATTTCTTTGTATTCAGAAGTACTGTTTAGATTATCTGATCCGAGGTTTCAAAAGCTTCCAGGTTTTATGAGTTCCGAATTTTCTAGAATTCCAGGTTATATGGGATACCAGATTATTAGCTAAGTTTAGAAGTTTGTGTAGTTCGGAAGTTCTGAGTTTTGCATGTTCCAAGTTTTTCTAGTTATTCTTGGTTACCTTGGGTACCAGATAATTAGCTAAGAGTCATAATTTTGTGTAGTTCGAAAACTTGAAGTCGGTTTTGTATTACTAAAAAGTTCCAGGGTACTTATGTTGTCCACATTAAGTGTGGATTTTTGCTCATGGGGATGCGACGTGGTAATGGTGGTCTACAATGTTCTTTCATGATTCTCGGTGTTCGGATTTGGTCCGTACTAGAGTTTTGGACCATTTGGGTATTTTTATCGGGCATTCAAGGTGAAACAAAGTTGAAGAGATTTGGACTTTGACAGTTTACGAAGAAATTGGGGGAGTAAAAATTTCCTATGTTCTTCGTATATTTAAAGTTGTGTGTTTATGTTTTTAATCAAGTATTAACGTGATGAAGTTGATTTCTTGGGTGACGACTAGTTAAAGAATAAGCCTTATTAAGTTCCGATTTAGAGTGGAGAATACTAGTTTCTGGGTCCCTCTTCCAAGATGGTTGCTAGTATGTTCTCGAAATAATGGGGTGCTTCTTGATTTGAGGGGAAGATCGGAGATGAAAGTTATCGGGGATTTAGTGGATTTGTGAAGATAGGAGATTGATTCATGAAGATACGTGACGAGATGAGATCATACATGAAGGGTTGAAGACTTGTGATCAAGATGATGGTTGTACTTTTTCAAAGTTCAGTTTGTTATTAATTTATCAAACTGAATTTATGTCTTTGTGGAATTTGAAGTGTTCGATGTTAGGCATTGGAAATCTGACGTTTCGTTCTTCTGTCGGTTAAGTTTGAAGATCAAGGATCGAGCAATATTCTTACATTTGGTTGTAGGTTGGTTGGCATTAACTTGATTTGGGAGTAGTTTGAGGGGAGGATCTACAGTGGTTGATGTTGGAGTCTTCAGGTATCACAAAGCAGCCATTTAAGTGATCATCAGCAAGTCTTTCGTTAGAAGGGTTGAAGATCACTGTGCTCTGCCGCAAAGATCAAGTCTCAGCCAAAGTAGAAAGCAGGCATGACATCATCAGTCAAGGGGGAGTCTGTAAGTGCAGTATCTTGTGACTTCAGATTATCGATGCCACACATAACTGATGGCAATAGTTAAAGGGGAGTCTGTAAGTGCAGCTCTTGCCGGGTAACTGTGCTTTATAAGTTCTGGTCATCAAAGTCAAAGAAGTCAAAGATGGTGAAGCATGACAAATTTCGGATATGATGTATACCTTGTTCGAATTTATCTATTAAAATTTGGACTAGGTTTGGTAGTCCGAATTTGTATAGGAGTCCGAATATGTCTATAAGTTCGGACCTCATAGCTATCTTGCTTTGTCCGAATTTGTAATAGGGTTCAATACTGTCCGAATATGTAGTGATGTATGTTCGGACTAGGTGTTTGTAAGGACTTGGTGTTCGAGTTTGTTGCCCTAGCCTATATATATGTGTGTATAGGTTAGATTATAAAAATCTTTGAGCAACATTCACAAACTCTTGTAATCCTTTAAAAGTGTGTGCATATTCTAGAGAGAGAGAGAGAGGGGGGGGGGAGACTATGTGTTATTGAGAGAAAGCTAGGTTTAGATCTTAGTGATCTAAACCAGCTTGTAGATGATGTATACTCTTTTGGTTTGTAAATATGTGATGATTGTTTCAATATTAAAGAGATTTATTTTCTAAATCTTTCTATCTTTTATTTTTTGTTGATTTCACGTCTTGTTCGAGGGTAGTGGATGTTGTTCGTCATCGAGCCAGGGAGTCCCGGGGACTTTCATAGATGGTATGAAATTCTATGTTTAATAAACAATTAGATCTACTTCAGTTATTTCATCGATTCATGTTTAATTGCAAAGTTCTATGTGTAATTCCTCTTTGTTGTCCGATTCAAGCATGCTTATTTGCTGGTTATTTAATTTTTTATTGATCATGTTAATTTTCTTTTAATCACTTGCTAACAATCTTTTCTGATTCCGAAACATTTCACAATAGAGTTTTATGTGGAAATGTGAGAGCCTTTATTAATGCTCCTTTTAGTACATTTATTTTTCTATAATATAGTTAATAGTTAATATTATGGTTTTGTCACTTCCATTACTCACTAATCTATACTTTTAGGAAAATGCAGGCTAAAAAATAGAGATACTTCCCCATGGTATAAAATTATAGTATGTTTTTATCTGCACAAAATTACACAAATAAACCTTTATAATATACCTAAATTACACTTCATACATTTCACTATGAAATCGGCAAAACCCAACCTTTATGTTCATGTTTTGCTACATTCTATAACCGTTACAACTAACGTCGTCCAAAAACTAAGTTAAGTTATCTCACATTGCTTTGCATGTAAGGGTATTATGGTCTTTTCCCATTTATTAATGCAATTTATGTATTTATTCATGTATTATATAATTTTAAGAAAATCAAGGATGTATTGCCCATCTCTCATTGGTTCATTTTTCTTGTGAGGCCATCTTCAACATCTTCCATCACCACTCCACAGTACCACCCCATCAACTGTTCCGATCAGTACCAAACACTTTCGGAGACCTTGTTTCGGTATTAAACGTTCAAATCAATACAAATAACTGGGTATAATTGAAATTCATTCCTATACAATTGTAATCGAACCCATTTATGGATGTCTAGAACTGTAACAAATCAAAATTGTCTGACAAATATATACACACATAAATATATATTATCTTCATCTCTTTCAAAAATACTTGCAGACCATTTTCCCATCTCAAAACCTTCAATTCTTGTTTAGTCAATCCCTAATTGCTCAATCTAATTATGTAAATTAAATAAACAACATTAATTCATTCAATATTTCTATTTTGATTCCCCATTCTCTTTTAGTTTGTTTTTATGCTTCACTACAGAACTCTTTGTCAAAGTTTCCCGTACATCAACTTTGATCTCACAAAGAGGCTACTATCCAAATACTCCAACCATTCAATATCAAAGTTTCCGCTCTAATTAGACCAGTTTATTATTAAATGCGCAAACAGGTCATAAACGACTTTTAATAAACTAGTCTAAAAAGTAGGCAAGTTTACCTTATAGGTTGTGCTATCATCGGAATCCGGTCGGAAGTCGAACTCCGGCAACACCTCCAACCTCCAGAACGGGTAATTCGTTGAACTATCTCCGATCAATTCTCTTTTTCTACCAATCTCTATTCTTTCTCTCTCTCTCTCTTCATCTCCGATCTCCCTACCTATGAATATATCGCTAAATCATACATTTTGTTCTTGACGGGTAAATGTTAAACACTTGGTGATGGTCGAGGCCATGATGTCGCTATGTTAGCTTGATTATGTATTATTATTATTTCTCGAGAATTTATGAATCCAAATTATCTTAAGGTGATCTTTGTTAGCATCATGGTTTACTTGTACTTTGACAATATAGACAAAGTTGCCAATAATTGTACTTCTATAGGCTGCAATTTGTCTTTTTGTCTTTTGTTTAACAAGATTTATGTGATCTATTGTTGTAGGAACAAAGGATTTAACTGCCAACCATGATGTTATGTAGGTAATCAATGTATTATGAATGTTTACGCTCTTTTAACAATTTTATAATTATCTAAGCTCATTTAGGCCCTAGTTAGAGAGACATTTAAGTTTATCAAAAAAATGAGTTTTTTGGCATTTAAATGTTGGTTTATGAAGTTCGAGTACATGATCAACATTTAGTTACACGACTTTTTTAAGTGTTAGTTTTATATTCTTAACTTAACTTATACTTCACATGTCATTTTAGCCCATGTTGATTACATTTTACAGTTCAGACCACTTGAAAGCGTTTGCAGTATGGCTAAATCAGTTTGGTGGCAAGTGTGTGCTTGGCTCAAGTTGTTTGTACATTCTCAACTTGAGTATGTAGATCAAATTTTGATAGTTTGTTGTGAATTAGAGATGTCCTTGAAAAAGAAAAAGGTAATTCATTAGTTTTCATGATGGCGATATGGAGGTTGTGGTTAAGGAGGAATGACAAGGTTTTTAAAGGGTGGAATACGACTGATATGAAGATTGTTTAAGACAACATGGAGTCAATGCTCTAGTGGGTGCTTAAGAGATCGAGAATTCCAGTTGTTAGCACAGCGAACTGATCCCCCTTCAATATAGATGAGTTTGGTTAGGGTGTTTGGCTAGATTCAGCAGGGTGTTGGCTTGTGTTCTAATGAGTGTTATTAATTTATGTTTTTGTGCTCTTGCTATATTGAGCTGGCCAGCAACTTGATAGGCAATGGCTGGTTTTCTTGGGTGATTAATAAAGAAGCGTTGGTTGTTATAAATTCATGTTTAATCACTTTCCTTAATTAGCAATTTAGTAAGTTTTCTGATTTTTAACTGTTTTTTAAATCTTTTTTTATTTTTTTTATTTTTCTCATTTTTCTTTCTTAATTACATGTGATTGTTATAATAACCCAAACCAAAATGGAATTTTTAGAATGAACTATCCTTACTTGAACCCATTCTATAAAAAGTTATTATAAATCTATTTTATTTCACAAGAAGCTTTGGTTCGTTCTCTAGAACAACGTCTTGCATATGTGAAACAAGAAGTTGTGGCTCTAGTAATTTAAGATTATTTTAATAATCATGTAAACGAATATGATCAATTTTGTTTTCTTAGTGTTATATTTCATAAGTATTTTTAATTTTGAAGACATTGTCAATGTTTAATTAATATAACTTATTCATCACGAACTATTCATTTTTTAATATATATATATTTTATATATTATATATATATATGTGTGTATATATATATAAGATCCTATAAAAAAGACTAAAAGCGTGAGAAGGATAAGAAAGACTATGGTGATGACACATGTCCCTATCTATTTTGTAAGTTCAAGTGTATCATGGTAATTTTACTAATAATCCTAATTAAAGATCAAATCTTTGTAACTGTTTTTATTCAGTTATTTTAGGAATTCGAATTTTAATTTCTTTTGATTTTACGTAAGAGAGTCACCACCCACATATCCATATGAACAATTATTTATAACAACATCATCATCTTCTACTCGTGGTTCGGAGGTTTAGTTTATTGTATTGGGGTATTGGGTATTCATTAACATCTTGATCGATGGATAACGACGATCCAAGTAAGCATATTATGGTGTCTTGTTTGTTTTATACAGTGGATGTTTACATGTTTCTATTGTTCGATAATGCAAACTTTTTTTTTAATTATCTGTTGTGTTCATATTATTGTTCATACAATCGTGTGGGGTTCTGATCAATTTTGGTTGTGTGTTTTGATGTAAAAAAGATTATGGTGTTTTTTTTTCATGGTTTATTTTTTTACCTTATATGAGTTTTAATAATGCTAGTATCATACTTCTATGGTGTTTTATTCGTACATGGTATTTTAATTTGTACATTGGTAGTTGAATGGGTTTTTTTTTGCACAAGGTGTTTATTTCCACATGGTATTTTTATTGGACATATCATTTGTAGTGTCTTATTTCCTTTTTGCCGTCCTCAATATATACTTTGGTAGTTGAATGGTGTTTTTTCTACACGTTTCTTTGCATATGGTGTTTTTTTATTGTATATGATATTTGTAGTGTCTTATTTTACGTTTATAGTGTCTTTAATGTATACTTTGGTAGTTGAATGGTGTTTTCTGTGTATTTGTATTGTCTTAATTTTCCAATTTCTGTTAACTGAATTTAATGAAGTTATTATTTAATTTACTTTTTGTAGGTTTTCAAACTTACTAGCTGGTTGGGCAACTACATCTGTCTCCAAACTCCGGTAAAAGGACTTTTTTTACCTGATGTGGATGTCTCGCTTAAGCCGAAGGATAAGATGACGTTTGATACACTGAATAATGCATTCCTTTTTTTTTTTATCAAAAGTATGCAATGGCTGCAGGCTTTACTGCTAGGAAGGCTTCTTAATACAAGCCTCATGATGTCATTAAATCCAAATATTTCATTTGCTCAAAGGAGGGAACTAAACCTTTCAAGGCGATCGATTCATCTAAAGAAATCGAAACCTCAAATAATGGGTCAAAAAGGAAAACTACTCGATGGGTTCCTTCTATAAGGACGGTTGTGAAGCACGTCTGTGTGTAAAGTTAAACGCTTCGAAACTATACGAGGTATATTATTTCAAGGAGGATAATAATCACTCTTTTGTTACTCCGGACGATAGGCATTTACTTCCCTCTAACCGAGGTATGAATTATATGTAAGAGCAAGCGGTTAACGCTTTGAGTGCGTTGAATGTTGGACCTGTCGAAGTATTTAATATCATGAGGGAACTTTATGGTGGGATTGACAAGGTTGGGGAAACCAAAACGATTCTAAAAATTTTAAACGAGATCTTAACAGGTACATATCAGAGTTTGATGCTGATATGACGATTAAACGACTATTGAGGAAGAAAGAGTACATGCCAAATTTTTTTGGAGTATACAACCACAAAAGATGGTATTTTAAGGGCTTTGTTTTGGGAAGATGAGGATGCCAAGAGGAATTTTTCAATGTTTGGTGACGTTGATTCATTTGATGCGATATATCGGCGTAACAAGTTTGTTTACTAATTATCTCTCGTGTTTGGATTTTTACAAATTTTTAATTATTTATCATTGAGTTTTATGGTGTTTTTAAAGCATTTTGTTGTTAGGTACAAAATGATATTTGTACCATTTACTAGTATCGACAATCACAATCGTTTTGTTACTCTTGGTGCCGCTATAATAGGCAACGAAACGACTGAAACGTATAGCTGGTTGCTTAAGGTGTTTGTGAAGCATTTGGTGGTGCCCCTCCGCTGATAGTTACCGACCAAGACCCAGCCATGAAGAAGGCTATTGAAGATACATGGCCTAAGAGTAGGCACAGGTTATGCATGTGGCACATAATGGACAAGCTTACTGATAAGGTGTTTACTTATTCGACTTATTAAGATTTTTTTTCTTTTTTGCATATGTTCTGGTGCTTATTGTTTTATATGTTGTTCAATGGTGTCTTAGGTTGGTTCTACAATATGTAATAGTACAATTTCAAAAAGAGGTTGTGTGTCATTGTATGGACCGATACAATCCTACCTGAGTAGTTTGAAAGCGATTGGGCTACCATACTGAATGATTTTAACTTGGTTGAGCATGATTGGCTGCAGTCAATTTATCAGATCAGGGATACTTGGATACCGACGTATTATCGCGAGGAGTACATGTCTGGGCTTATGCGCACCTCATCTCGCTCAGAGAGTGAGAACCATTTTTTGGACAGTTTTGTAACCTGGAGTGTACCCTTGTTGAATTTTTAGGGCATTTTGATTCTGTCATGGAGGCTCAAAGACACGAGTATAGGAAGAACGATCATGACATCAGAAACATGAACGCTGACATATGGGTAGTAGACTTTGTATTGGAGGATCAAGCGACGAGTATATACACATGCACTATATTTTTTGATGTCCAACTGGAGATACAAAATGGTTTACACAGATGTATTACCGGTAAGTGGGAAACGATTTGTGATTTCGTTAACTTTTTCGTGAAGGACTGGGAACAACCATGCACTACTTTCTTCGAGGTATATATAAAGACTTATATATCTAAGTTTCATTTTACATTGTTTCCTGCTTATGGTTACACATGGTGTTATGTGGTGTTATCTATAAAAAAATATAGTATCTTCCTTTATATGGAGTATTATGGTGTTATGTATCTAAAAAAATAAATTTTTTAATTGTGTCTTATAGGTAATGATGCGGGAGGATGACATGACTGTGTATTGTACATGCAAAAGATTCAAACAGTTTGGGTTGTTGTGCTCACACATCTTTTGTGTGTTTAGGATGCTTGATGTCATGGAATTTCCACAACATTATATATCACGATGTTGGACTAGGGAGGCTGTTCCCAATAGTGCTCCTGGTGCTATTTTAGGTATGAACAAGAGCGATCGTTACAATGAAGTTAACCACGTTGTACGTGAGATCACATACTCTATTGAGTTGGTTATAAACAAGCTTTTTACCAACTTCGATGCATTGTGGTCATTTAGGGATCATGTAGTTAAGTTTTTCCAAACCGCTGATGAGGCAGTGGTTAATGCACCTCGTAAGAGTTGTCAGGAAAGGTTTGCTGAAATAACTGGTAATGCACAACCATCTACTGTAACCATTAGTGTCCCCGTTGGAACTAGATATAAAGGTATGGGTAAGCCTAAATAGATGAAGTCTAAACGTGAAATTGCGAGAAGCCAATTAGGGAAAAAGAAAAGTCAGTGTCAAAATTGTTTTAGGTATGGTCATAACAGACGTACTTGTAAAAACCCTACAAGGAAAAAAGAAGACGCTAGTTAAGAGGAAGGTAGTGAAGAAGCCGAATGAGGAGAGTAGACGATGAGGAAGGAGAGAGAGGAGGATTAGGAAGTTCTTGAAGCCATATAGACTTATGTTTTTGTTTAATGATATGTTTTTTTTGTTTCGTACATTGTTATTTTTCAATGGTTATCGTGATGGATGGTTTGAACGCTCATAGCTTGATTTTTTTGTCAACTTTATATCCTTGATGAGGATTTTTTATATTTGTGTTTGTTTTACGTATTACTGCGTTTGCCATCATTGTTTTTCAAATATACAAGCATAATACGTAAAGCTATATAACCTCCGAGTGACGACAAAATTTCTGTATATCATGGTGTTGTAACAATGTATCTTGTTTATTTTTTAGAGTATGTAACTCATAATCACCGAAACACTTAATGCTCCATCATGAGGGGTAACCCCATCATGAGTACCCGGTTTTCATGATATGTTATTAGTGTTTTATGTAATGGGTTGTGTTACGTTATGCAATCAGTTTCCAAATCAGTTTACGATACAGTTTTTTTTAAATATAATTAATAACGTTAGAAACATGTAGTGTTGCTTGATTCCTTGATAAGTTATTTGCCAAGGATTATAATATATAAACATGATCTTGCTAATAAACAGTGTCCACTCGGTTAACTACACAACATATTAGGTGTATTTTGGAAACTAAAGCAAAAAAGTGACCAAACGTTTGACCATTGTTTAAACCCCAAAACAAGAGTAACGATGGTTGAGGTCATGATAAAAGTTAAAAATTCATAAACTATTTGTTCTAACAGGATGAAGATGTTATTGTCGTCCACCTATACCATCCAACCTTTGACAAATCCTCCAGACTGCATTCTCTTCAAGGTTCACCCTGTCTCCTCGTCTAAACATGCAATATGTTTCACTTGTTTCTCTACCTTTACGCGTGCGGTGTTCACGTCACTAAGAATCATTTTAGAGATATACTTCTTACACAGATCCGCGATTTCCTTTGCTTGATTATCCAACACTTCTCCTTTGATGTTTCTTTCAGCGGAGATACACACCTCCACTCTTTCACATTGGTTCCTATACAAGCTAAAAACACGATTTTTATAACCAGGTATATTCATATGTATTTTCATGTGTTTTTTCAATATATGGAGTAACTTGTAGTTTACCATTGTAAGTCTCCATATGGCGCATTAGGAAAATACCACAGTCGATGCCGTTATATAGTGTTTGCCATGGGAATTCTAGTCTAACGGGTTTAGTAACCCGTAGTTTTGCAGCAACTACTGGCTGTATCTGGCTAAGGAAACCACAAAACGCACTTATCTGCAATAATACATTTTGTAATGTTAAATATTATAATTTTTTACACTCTATAATATAGTTATGTATCTATCTAATTCAACCATACCATCTTCTCCACAGTCCCGCTGTATCTTTCTTCTATCCCCGCATGTCCTTCTATGTTGTCCATAATCAATATTTGGGTTGTTGACAAGTTGAAAAAGAGAAGATAGTAGTGATCCCCATTCAAGATAGGTATATATACAATCTGGGAACCTTTAAACGTTTTTGGTTTCGTCCCAACCAACACAAAGTTCATGTTCTTAGTAAATTTTGCTATCCGACCCTTCTTAGACAAGTCAAATTCTTTCTCCAGTTGCGTTTCAAAAGATTGTAAAACATTTTTAGATGTCATGGTGTTATTAAAGTCTATATAATAATCAATGAATATCATACTAACATTCCAGCGTTGTAGAACAATTTCGGGGCTGTTCCCATTTTCCTCATCTTTTCCTCGTAGTTTAAAACGACAGCCCAAGCACTTATCACATTGACATGTATAGTGACACCCGGTATTATGGACTCGAATGGCCCCCTCATTACCATGACTTCCCAATCGTTGCTGAATAAGACATCCCTATAACCCGAAACATATTTTCTAACGAATGTGAAGTTGAATGCATTTGGATTCATGAACAAAATAATGTTAACATATCATACTATATATTAGACGGATACGTACCACTTGTTACGAACTCCACATAATATACACCGTGCAACTGTGTCTTTAGCCCTTTCTCGCCCATCTCTCAATGAAACTACCCACTTGACATACGGTGACCGTAGTGTAGCTGGCAGAATGATGGTCCTTTTTGGCCTCGATGTTTTAGCTGGCACCGCAGCTTGCCTTCCTTCACTACGTTCTTGATCAGACCAAACATTGTCCAGTCTCTTCGACAAGTTCAAGGCTTGAAGTCCTAAAACATTGAACCGTGTTTCAGGTGTCTTTCCATTATATCCTTCATCCATTGCTGAGTCTACCTTTGCCACAAATGACAATGTCATGGGTGAAAAGGGAGAATTTTTTTTGTGATAGACCTTCATCAATTTTCATGTTAGCAGTAGTGTTATCACCTGTAAAGGCTACACTACCTTGTCGAAGATTAACGCTTTCATGAGTTTGTCTTTCATGCGTATTGGCTGCATTTTTTCTCCTTTAACTCTAAAGCTTGAATGACCCTTGTCTCCATCGACATGTAAAGTTTCATGTTCACCCACAACATTAAGATGTTTCAACTTTATCTCATTCCATTCTAATGCTTCTTTAATAACTCACTCTCCGGGTACATAACACATGATTCTGTAAGTGTGTTGTTGATCCTGCATACGCATTCTTCAAACTCTTTGAACAAATTACCCAAAAGATTCAACTTTACCTGTATCAGAATCCGGTTTAATAACAGGTCAGCTAAATTCACATATAGTGTCAGTTCAATTTCAAACCATAATTTATTTATCAATTTGAATTTCCCTTTAGACGTGGCTGGTGGCGATGGTGTGTTCCCGTATTGTGATATCATTGACATACGGAACTCTCCGTTGGTACCTACAAACAATGCACAGTTTGGGTGTCAGCTTATGACAGTAAGTAGTCTACACAATGTTTGTATATATACCCAAGTGCGCGTCATCATCTTCCATTTCTTCAGTTGCTTTATACACATGCTCATATTCCGTTTGTACATCCTTTTTACTTGGTGTTTTTTTGCTGCGTGCTTTTCTTTTCCGAAGCCCGCTTCCTTTTTCCCCTTTATTCACCGACTCAACCTCATCAGCCGATTTGTTTTTTCCCGCCTTTCCTTTTAGTTTCTTTTGTTGATCATAGTGTATCTTGTCTATCTCCGAACCAAGATCTTCCAACACGTCATCATTGACCAATGTAATAAGAGGTGAACTATGCGACGAAGGTATTTTTTTCTTCTCAATTGCGTGCGATCTAACACAATACATGGCAAGATGTTTATTACATTATAATACATGTTATAGTATGAACTTATATGATTATGTGTTAATGAGTATCAACTTACCACAAGTAACACCATTGGTCCTCTAAAAGCATCATCATCACCGTGCCATGACTTTTTCATGCGGTTGAGCATGTACAAACACCAGTCAAAACTTTTAACATCAACACCTGGTTTTATACATGGAACATAGCATACATTCACTGAATTGTTACTCGTAGTTTCACCCAAGAATGAGAAGTACACAACCAGGAAACTTAGGACGAACAACCGTCCATAATCGTCTATACCCAAGATGTAAAGCATTAGCTACAATGGTGACAACCTCTTGCTTTTTATATCCTTAAACTGATTCCTTTTTATATCCTTAAGCTGATTCCTGAACTCTTTTTATATCCTTAAGCTGCAATGGTGTAACACAATACAACCGTTTTTATACACAATTGAAAAAACCCAAAAGTTAGCACAACCTTTTTTCATATTTACTTACATTGTTTGTTTTTGTTATCACCGCTTGGTTGGGTCACCAACCACCTTGCGTTTTTTAAACTACTTATCGGATAGGAGTACTACATTTTTTTGTCATGGTTGCATGGTGTTTTTGAGGAGGATTACATGTTGGCACTTAGTTTTTTCCTGCATTATCACTATCATCCATACAAGTGGCCACATCTGTTGAATTCAAAGCAATGTTTATCATATAAGACTTCAAAATAAAAAAAATAGACTTTCACATCTCGGTAAATTAGCATAATGTAGTGTCTTAGTTTGTTTACCATTGATGTTATTAGACTCCAAAACAATATCCGTGGACATTACATAGCAAATATGTTCATCCTCACTATTTGATGTTTCTGAATCGCTACATACGAGCGGTGTTTCATTTGTGTTTTTGAACCTCGATTTGTACATTTTCCCTTTAAGACGTTGGCTTGACATGACTATAGAAAACATTCAAACACTATATTTAAACCACTATATCCTATTTCAATAACTAGTACAAATACCCAAAACCATTTGAAACACCATTTATAACACCATATAACACCATACTAGCACCATATAACACCATAAAAAAAAACAGGCATTTTGAAACACAAAAACACCATTAACACCATACATAACATCCTATCTACAAAACACCATATACAACACCCTAACTACAAAAACACCATAACCGTCATACACATCTTATACCTGGTATCCTCATCATATACAACACCCAATCTACCTGTCCATAACATCATAAAAACACCATCATCATCATAACAAAAATATCAACTTACAAACAGAGCCTTACAAACATTCTGTTTCACCACAACAAAAAACACCTTATTACAATCAGATTCATCATACACATCTTATACCTAGTATCCTTATCACATACAACACCCTATCTACATGTACATTACATTATATAAACACCATCATCATCATAACAAAAATATCAACTTACAAACAGACCCTTACAAACATTCTGTTTCACCACAACAAAAAGCACCATATTACAATCAGAACCATCATACACATCATATACCTAGTATCCTCATCATATACAACACCCTATCTACATGTACATTACATTATAAAAACACCATCATCATCATAACAAAAATATTAACTTACAAACAGACCCTTACAAACATTCTGTTTCACCACAACAAAAAAACACCATATTACAATAAGAAAACACCATAACCATCAAACACATCCTATAAAAACACGCTATATGAATCAACATTACATTCTGAAAACACCATCATTATGATCATCATAAAAGGATAAAAAAAAACTATGATCATCGGCCCAAATTACAAAACCCTATTTTTTAAAGCTAAACAGCACTTATAAAGTTCGGTTTAGATTAGATTCACAAAACATTCTTTAACAAAACAAAAAACACCATTATACTCCCAAAATCATCAAAACAAATGACGCACCTTTTCATGTCGTAGCTTAGGGCCTTTATTTTCTTCTTTGCCGGCGGTTTTCTCCAGCCATATGTAGTGTCTTTCCGACTTGCAGTAGGAGCATCACTTATTTTCTTCATCCTGCTTTGCAAATTTATATTCAACCAAATAAGAACAAAATACGGGTTAAACAACACAATGAAGCTTTAAGGAGATTATTACGAGTATACACGACTGTGATCATAGGGTTGATTATGTTCGATTGTGGATCAAATCTGAACACCCTGATTTTTCGAGCGTAATGATCGTTATTATGGAGGTTTTGGGGGGTTAATGAGATACAGTTTTTATTTTGAATAATGGTGAAAGCCCTATATTACCCCTATGTAGTCAAATTAGTCATAAAATACCACCATATTATTTACTGTATTGCCATTAAAATATGAACCATTAGATTAAAGATCTAATGGTGTAGATTCTTTCTTACCATTCTCACAAAAAAAACACCTATTTTACAATAACCTCACCCTATATATATATATATATATATATATATATATATATATATATATATAAGGGAGGGTTTAAATGAGAACACTAAATATCGTGAGAACCGTGAGAACGAATGAAAAAACCACTAGAACTTGGTCAAAAACAAGTGAAATTCAAAATTTCTCTTTATACTTGTCATTATTTTTCAAATATAATTCTAGAAATTTAATTTACACATTTAAATTTACATGAATTCAGAAATAAAGAAAATTTGCACATGTGTAAGTTTGCCATGTACACATGTGTAAATTTGTTACATTTACACATGTGTAAAAATCTAATAAGAGTGATTTTGAGAGGAGAAATGAATTATTTGATGTTATAATTTCTTTTTTTGATGTTGTATTTTAATTAAAATGATGATTGTATTAAAAAAATGGTTTTGATTGGTTTTTTCATCCGTTCTCACGGTTCTCGCAATATTTAGCGCTCTCAAGATAACCCTCCCCTATATATACATACACACACACACACACTAGGTTAAACCCCGTGTATTACACGGGCGTAATAGATAACATACACTCATATAAAAGCAAAACTGCTTTTGGTCTTCACCAAAATTTTAAAAATGACGGTAGAATGTTCATTTCAAGAAAAAGAAATTTCCAAATTTCAAACTTTCAAAGTCAGTGATGACGCATTGATGCTAAAGGGTAGAATTAGTTGTTAATAGTTTATGACGTGGGTAGCTCAAGCTTAATAAAATGACTTAAGCACAATATAACTTAAAGGTTTGAAAGGCAAAAGGGTTCGAATCAACAAACTATCGTGAACAGCAAAAAGAATGAGAACAGTGCCTTGCCACATCAACACTTTACGTGTACACTCTTCTGCACAAGCCACAACAGTGCATTTGCAAGAATACACTCTTTTACCCGCAGGTCCAAACCCTTCAACCTACCAAAAAGGGCAAGCCCGCCACTGCAACCAGGGATCATCAGTCAAAGGTTTCTTCTTATAGGGAATCCCTTCCTTATAAATCGTAACCCCTTTTCATTCAAGAGGTAAACCAGATCAGCTTAAGTCACCCTTGATCTCTGATCTTACTTCTCCTTCTCTAGAACTTTCTTTATGCTTGTTCTATTCTTCACTTCACACTACACCATCACATTTGATATTAACATTCTGGGTTGAACACTTCTCAATCCAGAATCCATAAGTGAACTACTAACAATGGTGATCTCTCTCCAGGTGTTGCAAATGTGGGGGGACCCTACGGCCTGCGTTAGGCAAACCGGAATCATTGAACCCTTTTGCCTAACCCGTCCAGTCACTATCCTTGGTCTTATATTTGTTGTAGCAACAAGTTGGCGCCCACCGTGGGGCTACGCCGCTTACTTTTCTTAAGAGACCAGTAGTGTAGCTCCATTCTCATCAAGTTCACCATGTCTGAATGCGAGTTTCCCGGTAAGGTTAATCAAGTATCACGAACTTCAACACCTAACGCCAGCCAAACGTCACCAGCTACAACTAAGCCGTTTTCCACTCTAGGAGGCACTCCGATGTGAATTATATTCCTGGTGTTCTCCTCTTTTCAGACACCAACCCTTCTCGCTCGGGGGTTCCCTCTCCCCAAGTTGGTAATGCAAGTACACCGGAACACATCGACTTGACACCCGAGGGAGTAGCTCGAAACTTCTTACAGCTGAGATCCCTTCTCAACCAACATGTGAGCCAAGAAAGGGAAAGGGGGTAAGAATAAGACTACAATATGACGAGTATGAACCTTCATTGTCACTCGGCCCCCACCTCTTCCTTTCACTAGCTCCTGTATGGCCACCTCTCACTTCGAAGCTGGTCCAAGTGGGACGAACCAAACATTTAACCCAAGTCCTTATGCTTTTGGAAGGCCGAGTCCAACTGCCTTTCCCCTAATCATTTCTTAACGTGCTGTGACCGACACACCTCTTGGGCAGGAGACCACTCGTGAACAGTTACTACGATCACCAGCTTCAAGTGTTCCCCCTCCAATTTCACTATATAGGAACAAGCCATGGCGGCCTTACCCTTGGCTCGAAGTGCCGCCATGAGTGCTCCCATAGGAACAAATTACATGGTTACACTGGAAGCCTTCAAGGCTTCAACCTAATTCCCTAGTTGTTGACACAGATGTTGACGCAGTTCCCCTGGCAACAACTTCATCAGTCAAGTGCTGTCCACTCACCAAGGAACCTCACACAGCAATTCGGCCTCGAGAACAGAAGAAGATCTTGCTAAACCCTACAAGCCTTGAAATTTTATCCTGTTTTTATCATCAAATCTTCGACTACGATTCTCAAACTCGAATCAAAATGCCATCCCATATAAGAACATATGACAGTACTGAAGATCAAGAGGACCACCTCCAAATCTTTACTTGGGTAGCCAGGATCGAAAAATGGTGCAACGCTGAATGTTGCCTCATGTTCATGCAAACCCTTGTAGCCTCCGCCAGGACATGGTTCAATGACCTACCTACCAAAAGCATTCGAACATTCGATACTCTAAGCAAAGTTTTTAGCCAACTTTTCGCAACAACGGAGGTAAGTCAAGGATGCTACGTTTATTTTCAAAATAAAGCAACGAGATGATGAAAGTCTCAGAGAATTCATCGAAAGATACAAGAAATAAGGGTTAACCTACGTAGGTGCTGATGAGAAGATGAGGGTGGCAGGATTCATGAATGCCATCACCTCCAAATATCTCACAAGAGATTTCAACAAATGCCTACTCAAAACCCTTGAAGAGGCCCTAGAAAGGGCTGAAGCTCACATTCGTGGAGAGGAAGCTGTTGACATTAAAGAACAAAGGAAAAGAGCTCCTAGTTGGCAAGGTAACAGCCCCAACAAGAAAAGAGGAAACTTTGGTTCTTATGACAAACAGTCCAAGAGTTCAGACACCAGAAGGCCTGAAGGTAGGAACCCTCCAAGCCGTGAAAAGACCATAAACTTCACACCTTTGACCAAAACCCCGCAAGAAATCTTGGTCACTGAAGATATAAAACACAGCTTCTGACCTCCTCGACCTCTGCCCAAAAGAAAGAGGAACGAGAACTCCACCCAATACTGTGAATTTCATGAAGAAAAAGGCCACCATACGAACGATTGCTTTCAACTCAAGAAAAGGATTGAGGATGCTGTCAAGTCCGGATAACTAGCCCACTTGGTGAAAGGGGTAAGGGACAAGATGGCTGAAGGAAGCAAAGAAGTAAACATGGTAGATGTTGATGGACAAGTCGCCCACAAACGGCCACGCTTGGAGGCATGGGAACGACAATGCGTCTGCTTCCCACCACCTAAAGGGGACTTGTTGTCCAAACCCCTGGTGGTGGAAGCTATGTTAGGGACTCTCAATACGCACAAAGCTTACATTAACACTGGAGCAACAACAGAAATTATGTTTGAAAAAAATGCTTCAATCGCCTCAACAATGATGAACGTTCAAAGCTTCAACCATCTGAATCCTCCACTAAAGGTATTGCCGACATACCTAGCAAGCCTTTGGGCTAACTAACCCTCAATGTGTGTTTCAGTGAAGGAAAAGTGGAAATAACCAAACCACTCACCTTTGTGGTGATCAACATTCCCTCCAACTATGATGTTATCATAGGAAGGCCAGGGCAAAGTGTGTTTGGAATGGCAGTTTCGGTTGGCCAAGGCACCATAGAATTCCCCACTGAACGAGGGATAGCAACCCTTCAACCAACACAAGAAGCATTCTTGTTGAAGGAGAGAATTCGAAGGAAAACAAGGATGACGAACAAGGATGGATCATTAACCCGAAATATCCTCAACAAAGGATAAGGGTAAATCCAACCTTACCAAAGAAACCCTCTCTCATCTCAAGAAACTACTCTTGCACAACATGGACATCTTTGCATGGTGTCCCGAAGACATGACCGGAATCCCCCAAAGTATTGTCGAGCACGAGCACAAAATTTCATCTGATGTAAAGCCCGTGGTACAACTAAAGAGAATCCTAGCCCCAGATAGAAGCCTTGGAGTTTGTCAGGAGGTTAAAGGGCTTTTCATGCCAGAATCCTCCAAGAAGTCAAGTATCATTCTTGGATAGCCAACCCGGTAATGGTCCGTAAACCGGATGGATGTTGTGGTCCCGTGGGCGGCGGTTCTAGATGGAAGTTTGGGGATAGTACAGAGTCGGCAGAAGCTTTTCATTTCATTCATACCGAAAGAGTATACATCTTGTCTGGCTGGCAGAATTCCTGGAGAGAATCCGCTAGCGTTTCCCCTTAGGGAACTTCCTAAACTTACAAACAACGAACACACAACACCTACTTATAGTAATGACAGCTCGTGCAAAGCGAGCATGTTATCACTCGTACGAGTAACAAAGTCACTCGTACGAAGTACATTGTCACTCGTACGAGGCACATGTCACTCGTACGAGCCAATACTCGTTTGTACTTGGGTCGTGTGTTCGTATCTAATCTATACAATATTCAATACACACTCTTTCTAGCCAATTCGCACAGTTACGACCCTAAAATGCATCAACAATTTCCCGCTTGGACGTCATTGTCAAAGCTTGAACTTGAACTTGAAATCTGAGAGCTGTGTTTGAATATTCTGCAACTTTAATCGGGTATCAGTTGACGTTGTAATTCCCCTTGATTGAAGATCCGGGTTTGTATTATCTAAGTTAAACAACATTCCCCCTGAAATAATTTTCTTCATAAATTGATCTTCAGGTCGTTGTTCGCACGGTTCAAGACCTCCTCTGATTTGCTTGATCTACAAATTTTCTCGAATAATCATCAACTTGAAATTAAGCAATGTAGCTTCTCTGCTTCGATGTTAACCATATCCGCGTTCGGTTTAGCACACTCCCCTGATCTTCAAAACCCAACCGGTAATTGATAGAAACTTCAAAATACCACACCAAAAAACTTTAAACCAATAAATATCCGCAAAAATCTTCTCAATCAGCAAATCATCGAAAACAAACTATCTGGTAACACATCGAATCTGAGAAACATTCTTCGGCAATCAGAAACTACAAGATATATAGCCATCTCGCTGGAATGGGGCATATGAAACTAGAAGACATCAGTGTTTCTGGTGGTTAGTCTGAAAAACAGTTCATTTTCAATGCAGAGTTAATATAGGCAGTCGTATGTGCTTCCTATTCCACATGGGGGATCAGGTAGTTAGCCCTTGAGCATCAATCTGAATCATGATCCAAAAATTCTGAACATTCTTTGATCACACATTCCAAATGTATAGTCTATTTTGTGAATAGACATAAACGTAATTTCATCTCCAATGAATCTTCAATCCTCTGTGTTTCCCAGAAATCTGCAGTCTGAACCACACGGATACTGTTGTAGCGTCACGAATTTAAAAAATGCCAGAATTTTAACATATACGTGAAAATATTTTTATTCCCCCTCATTTTTGCAAATTCTGACATCAAGTTCTTATGGGAATGAAGATTGTGGTGGGACTTCAGCATATGGTACCCAAATTTTGTGAAAATTTCCAAAATTGCAGTTTTGATCAAATGCTGATTTAACGTTAAGACTCATTAATAGTCACTACACCAGATGATCAACGTTTTGCACAGGTATCAGTGACTCCCCCAAAATCTTCATCCCTTTGTGATCGTATATCAAATCTATACTTTGAAGCTCTATACGGTGTCCCGAACAACCCGAATTAGACATTAAAATCTTGAAAAAATTTGTAATTACCAAATTTTTTCTGGACACTCGTCTCGTCAATACTTTGAAAAAATTTTATGGTCAGCACTTCGTACGAGCTGAGCTTCGTGCAAGTGATGCTTCGTACGAGTGATGCTTCATGCGAGTGACCAATTGTCACTCGTACGAGCCACAGAGGCTCACTCGTACGTACGAAACTGATTAGGTTTTTCGATCCATAATTTTCATTTCTTCGAATTTCAACATGATTTTTGCATACATCTGGTCGAAAATCAGTTTCTAACAATCATATGGTTTCAATTTTACATTATGTTTGTGGATTGTTCGATTATTTGATGTTTTACTCTAAAACCCCTCATACGTCCAAAATTCATGAGCGTAGGTGATTCATCAACTGTTAGATTGAATGAATCGGTACCAAGCTCGGATACCAGTTATGGTCCCATGGGCGGCGGTTCTAGACGGAAGTTTGGGGATAGTACAGATTCGGGAGAATGATATTGATAGTGAGTAGGAACGGAATCAGCGGAAGTTTTTCATTTCATTCATACCGAAAGAGTATACATCTTGTCGGGCTGGCGGAATTCCTGGAGAGAATCTGCCAGCGTTTTCCCCTTAGGGAACTTCCAAAACTTACAAACAATGAACACACAACACCTATTTATAGACATGACAGCTCATGCGAAGCGAGCATGTTATCACTCATACGAATGGTCATTCGTACGAGTGAGATGTTATCACTCGTACGAGTAACAAAGTCACTCGTACGAAGTACATTGTCAATCGTACGAGGCACATGTCAGTCGTACGATCCAGTAGTCATTCGCACTTGGGTCGTGTGTTCGTATCTAATCTATACAATATTCAATACACACTCTTTCTAGCCTATTCGCACAGTGACGCCATAAAGTGCATCAACAATGGATCCTGGAGAATGTGCATTGACTTCAAAGACTTAAATAAAACAATGGATCTTGGAGAATGTGCATTGACTTCAAAGACACCAGAAATCGACCTGAAGGTTGATTCGCTCACAGGCTTCCCTCTTAAATGTTTTCTTGATGCCTACAAAGGCTACCATCAGATACAAACGAAGCAAAGGACGAAGAGAAAACGACATTCCACACCAACAAAGGTATCTTTTGCTACCAAAAAATGCCTTTTGGTTTGAAAAATGCAGGGGAAACTTATCAACGTTTGGTAGACAAAGCATTTTCCGAACAAATAGGTAACCTACGTTGATGATTTGGTGATCAAAAGTAAATCTGTCAGATCAATGCTTGGAGATATACAAGAAACTTTCCGAACCTAAGAAGATCAACATGAAGCTTAATCTTGTAAAATGCTCATTTGGATTCAAAGAAGGCAAGTTCTTGGGATACATTGTGGGAAAACAGAGCATAAAGGCTAACCCTAACAAGGTTAAAGCCATCCTTGACACAAAGTCCCCACAAACCAGGAAAGAGATGGAAAGCCTGAATGGAAAGCTTGCAGCCTTGAAGCGTTTCACGTCCAAGCTCGCAGAAAAATCCCTGCCTTTCTTCAAAACCCTTCAAGGGTGCACGAATAAGAAAGACTTCCGATAGACAGAAGAGGCAGAGGAAGCTTTCAACCAAAAGAAGCAACACCTGGCCTCACTTCCAGACATTGCCGCTCTGGAAACAGGAGAACTGGTCTCTATCATCTTTCAATTGCTGAGGAAGCTATCAGCGCGGCCCTGACCATTGAATGAAACAAAGCTTAGGTACCCGTTTACTTCTTCAGCATAACTTTAAAATTGGCAGAGACCAAGTACCCCCCATTGGAAAAACTTGCTCTAGCCTGGTCAAAATAGCCAGAAGGCTTCGAAGGTACTTCAAGCACACCCAATACAAGTGGTCACTGACCAACCCATAAAATCTGTGCTTAAAAAACCTGAAACTTCCGAACGATTAGCCAAGTGGGCCTTGGAACTAGGTGAACACAACATCACCATACTCTAAGGAAGGATGTCAAGACCCAAATCTTGGCGATTTCCATTGTGGAAATTCCAAAAGAAACATCAACAAAAGTTAACACAACTATAGCTACACCATCTGACCCAGATGCCTAGAAGCTTTTTGCCGATGGAGCTTCTAGCCTTGAAGGGTCAGGGGCCAGCCCAGTGTTAATCAACCCCGAAAACTTAGAGTTTACATATGCTCTCCGGCTTGAATTTCAGACAACCAATAATGAAGCCGAGTATGAAGCACTCATTGCCGGACTCAAGCTCGCCAAAAAGATGGATGTCCAAAAGCTTCAAGTCTTCATAGACTCTTTACTTGTTTCAAACCAAGTAAATGATAGCTACATAGCTAAGGAACCTAACATGAAGAAGTAAAGGGAGAAAGCAAAGGAACTCATGAATACATTCCGATCATGTACCATCAAACAGGTTCCAAGATCACAAAACAAGAAGGCTGATGCACTCAGCAAGCTCTCATCTCTCACATTTGCTCATCTCACCAAAAAAGTATTAGTCGAGGTATTAAAGAAGCCATCCATCGAAGAACTTGAAGTGCAAGACGTAATTACCTAAGAAGGACCAAACTGGATACCCCTTTGATCAAATTCCTGAGGAATGGTGAATTACCGAACGATTAGACAGAGGCTGAAAGGGTTCGTATTAAGTCAAGATAGTATGTGCTGCAAGGGGAAGTCCTTTACAAAAAGGGTTACCTTGCACCACTACTCAGATGCGTTGGCCCGAAACAAAGCCAATATCTGATAAAAGAAATTCACGAAGGAATATGTGGAGCCCACTATGGCCCAAGATCGTAGTTGCAAAATTGATGAACCTCAGATACTTTTGGCCCTCCATGCATTGGGACACCACCGAATAGCTAAAAAAATGTGAAGCTTGTCAGTTGCACGCCCCAATACTGAAATGCCCCAAGCATGACCTTGTCCCTATCTCCTCAGCTTGGCAAATTCACAAATGGGGCATGGACATTGTTGGTCCATTCCACCAGCTAAAGGAGGAGTCAAATTCTTGCTGGTAGCCTTTGACTACTTCACCAAATGGCTGGAAGTAAAACCATTGGCCAAAATTTCGGGAAGACAGGTCATTGATTTTGTTTGGGAAAACATAATCTGTCGATTTGGGCTTCCAGGGGTACTAGTAACGGACAATGGAAAACAATTTGCCGAGAAGCCCTTTAGCTCTTGGTGCAAAGAGTTCAGGATAACTCAAGTATTTAGCTCGGTTGCTTATCCACGATCAAACGGTTAGGTGGAGAGAATAAATCGAAAGATTGTTGAAGGTATCAAAACCTGATTAGGAAGATACGACGACAACTAGCTCGAGGAATTGCCTAATGTCCTATGGGCAATCCGAGCAACCGAGAAGACAAGTCATAAGAAAACACCCTACAGTCTAGTGTTTGGATCATAAGCCGTGATCCCAGTGGAAACCGGAGTTCCAACACGACGAATGCTCAACATAGACCTCGAATCAAACAAAACAAAGACCATGTTGAACTTGGAACTCCTTGAAGAAATTCTTGATCAAGCCCTGTACAAGAAGCCAAGTATAAACAAAAGATGGAATCTTATTACAACACACAGGTGAAGCATGACCGGTTCAAACCTGGAGACCTTGTGCTCTGTAATAATGAAGCCAGTAAGAAAGAAAGTCAAGGAAAGCTTGGCCAAAGTAAAAAAGGGCCACACACCATCCTTGAAGCTCACAAAGGAGGGTCGTACAAACTGACAAACGCCCAAGGTAAAAGGCTTCCCCGTCACTGGAATGGCAAAGAGCTTAAAAGGTTCCATGTTTAGTGAAAATGTCTAAGTATTCCAAGAGTTGTTCTAATCTCCCTATGTAACAAAATTTCCCTTGAATGAATGAATGATGAAGTTTTTATCAAATTTGTCTTTCTATCCAAATCAGGTTGAGAACCTAGCAAAAAACTCTATGGCAAGGGCCATGAAAGGGGATGAGCTCCCAGACCACATCGCTCAATAGGTTCGAGGGTTAATGGACCTATATAAGGGGTGAGTTCCTAAATCAATACAGCTCCATGAGACTTAGCAAAGACGGATTTGAACAGCCTACACCAAATGTTCCTTAAGCTTTAACAATAGCTTACGAACCAAAAAACACCAAACGAGTGTTATAAATAGGATAGGCAATGTGCCTTCTTGTTAACAATACTCTTAAGGCTAAGTGACTGTAGCACTGAACCCTTCATGGTATAGGTACCAAAAGATGCACAACCAAAAAACAAAGACAAAGACAACAAACAAACAACACAAGGGAATAATAGAAGAACGTAACATAAACAAGCAACCATCACAACGGCCTTAAGGGCCATTCAATCCACAAATTGTTCATAAGCCTTAAAAGGCTTCCACCACCACAGGGACCTAAACGGTTCCCTTTAAGCGAGCATGTTTAAAAAGTACACAACAAATTGTCTGATATGCTAAGAAAGCTACGAATAAATCAAACATCAGTATAAGGCTTGGAAATACCAGAATTGTCAAGTTTAGCCTTGTTCACCTTCTTCCCCTTCTTTCTTTCTGGTCACCCTTGGCCGCCGCCCCAGAAGCTTGAAGGCTTGCCTCCTTCGAGCCTTCACCACCTTCATCAAAAGTCACTTCGCTACCTCCGGGGCATGAGCGTTGCTTAGAAAGAGATTTAAATACTTTATCACAAACAACCTCGTTTAGGCCATGAGGTTTCAGCTCTTGTAGAATGGAGAGAGGCTTGCCAACCCACATAGGGGTAAGTTGAATGCTCCATCTCGAAGACGGCATCTTGAAAGACCTTAAAAGCTTGCGGCTGATAGAAGGAGGATTTATCTATAGGCTCCCTAGATTCACAAGCTTTGTAACCAGCAACAAAGCCTTGATGCCTTCCATGCACAAGGAGCTTGCTATAAACACCACCCAGGTCCCTATTCAATTCGGAGGAATGAAGAAGATAAGTAACTACCTGTTGGAAGCCATGCTCAATAAGCCACTTGTTGTCTTTGGTCACTTGAACCAGCAAAGCCTCCAGCCGCTTCTTCTCCTCTAAGGGGCTTCCTCCTGAGCATGCAAAGCCTCCACCTCCTTTTTTAAACCATTCACCTCCACCTCATGCCTTTTGGTAAGCTCACCAACCTTAGACACCCAAGCCTTTTCCTTCTCAGCAAAGGTCGTACTCTCCTTCTTCAGTGCAGCCATAGAAGCTTTCATCTCCTCCCTCTTCTTTGAAAAAGCTTCAAATTTTTGCATCCTCTTAGGAAACCGACCCATACCTTCAGGAATTAAGGCCAACAGATTGCAAGTAGCCAAAATCATCTTGAAATCATCCAATCATCCTCCATTGACGAGCAGGAGTCTCGAACCTTAGGAGGAGCTAAGTGCGACAAAACATCCTCACAAACGAATGCGGAAGCAAAACTATCATCAACCTTAACCTTACAACCCGGCACATAAACCTCCTCAGAGCCGGCATCACTAGAGCCTTCAACAACCTTCCGAGAACTCTTTAACCCCACAACCTTCTTCCCCGTTGCTTTGCTATACTTACCAACAACCAATGGCAACTCCTTCTTCTCACCTTCAACCACAGCGCCCTAAATAATCTGAAGCCTCTATGTTGTCGCTCAACTCCACAGGTTCAGAACAAGAGGGTTGTTCAGCACCCTTTATCAAGCGGCGACTCGAGCGGCGGGTGGAAACTTTCACAGCAACAACCTTGGAAAACCCTTTCACATTGGGAATATTCACGTAAGCTGAACCCTCAAATCGGTGCTCAGCACCTCTAACAATAGCATCATCACCCTTGGTGGCCTCAGCATTTGTAAAAATAACATTGGATGTGTCATCACTCTTGATAAAGTCTAATGTAGACATAACTATCAATCAAAACCAAGAAGGGTATAAGTAACAATACAAGAAAAAAACAAACAGATGTACAAAGAAAAACCGCATACTCCGACCATTCCTCATGAGTATAGGGTCTCGATCCACTTTATCCCACAACTTGCTAATACCCAGAAGCACCAACAAGTGTTCAGGAAAGGGACAAAGTCGTGAAGGACATACCCTGATAGACTTTAAAAACAACTATTCAACTCAGATTCCGCCGGTTCCAACTCATTAAGGACCACATCCGGATGTCTCAAGACCATTCTGAACGGAACAATCGATTCAGAAACCCAAAAAAACCGGTCTTTCCAAGAACCAAGCGTAGTCACCATAGATGAAATTAAGCAAGTATCGATTTGAGACGTCTCAAAGGTAAACCAATCATCTTTTTTAGCCAAATGGAAAAAATGACGAAAGGATAGTAACGATGGGACAAACCCTGACGTTCGACACATGATTTCAAAGTGTAAAACCCTAGCGATCCCTTGGGGATGCAGTTGCCCAAAGAAACATGGTAATACTCTAACACGTTAAGCGCAAAAGTAGAAAAAGGATGACGGAGATTGGAAAACTCAAAATGACGACAATACAGAGCAATAGAACTGGCAGGATACTGATCTATAGATTTATCGAAACCCGGAGCAACCGGATTAAACCGCATACAATACCCCATTGTACACAAAACGCCTCAACTTCCTCTTGTGTAAGGTGAGAAAAACTAACGGCTAAATCCTTTAGAGCACCCATGAGCGATGATCAAGAAAAAAAGAACAGGGCAAGAAGAGACTAACCTCGGAGAAAGGAGTATTGCGATAATCTTGCGGTTAATGGAAGAAAATGTGAAAAATAATTAAGAGAGAAGGAGTTATAATATAAAAGGACGGTTATATGTAGGTCCACTTAGAGGATCAAGATAACCTACTTCCTTGTTGTTTAACACACACACGAGTGCGGAATCCAAGTGTATATGCAAACCAAAGAAAAGTATAACAAACACAAAGTAACCAAAGATTCACTATCTTTTGATTAGCTGAAGAGAGCTAGTACAAACACATTCACACAATGTTCATACAGACTCAAGGTATTCTCTCTGTGCTCTCTTGCTTGAACTGTGAAGTGCATGTCTATATATATAGGCGTACCACCCAGTAACATCACGAAGAATACACCTGGGCCACGAAATTCCTCATGAACAACAATTGTTGTGAAGAACTGTTCTTTGTGAAAGGTTACTTGTATGAACAAGCAAAGGCTCGTATAAACATGCAACTTGTTCGTACAAATAAGCAAAGGTTCTTGAATGGTCACTCGTACGAATAAGTAAATGACTCGCACGAACAGGCAATGGCTTGTATGAGCAAGCAACTTGCTCGTACCAAGCACAATTTACTTGCACGAATAAGTGGTTCTTCGGAGACCCCTGCTAACAGACATACTGCACAGATGACAAGATCAGACACCACAACTTAACAGTATGCACACATGCAACTGTTTTACAACACAAACAAACTAACGTCGACATGACCAAAACTTTACACACGCAACAAAAAAAGACCGTACAATTACCGACGTAACTAAGAACAAGCGATAGACATAAAAGTTTATCAACAAACTCCCCCTTGACTGTTGCTTGGTCTTTAGTCTTCATTTCTAATGGCCTGCTGCACCCACATTCACTGAAACACTTTCAACCAACGTTGACTAAAGACCAATGTCTTCAACACTCTCCAAAACATCAAACCTTTCCGGTTTCCTCTTGAGTACCACCCGAGGCAACTGGATCGGCCATGATCTATTGTGCACTAGACTCTACCACTGGAGTTGCAGTAGAACCCTCTAGTTGCGCGGATGAAGCTGGAGCATCAGGATTACCAGGGTCTTCACTATCGTGATTACGCTTATGCTGGATCTCTGTGCTTTGCATCTTTCATTCCACAGAATGTTCACCCGCTTTCTGCTCATTTCAAATCCGCCTTTAATACTATTAAAGCCTTCAACCAGCGTAGTATTACGAGAATGATCCCATCCTCTCATGTCGTCATGTTTAGCGGCTAGTGTTTCGGAAGATCGTTGTATAGCCGCACTACATTCTTTCAGCTATTTATTTCAATCCCACAAGCGTTATCAGCCGCTCGCATCTGTTGTAACTGAGCTGCCCTTTTAGCATCCGCAACTCTCAACCGTTCATTCTCCTCTCTCAACTATGTAATCTCGGCAGCTCGTTTTCCAACAGTTTCCTTCAAAGAATTTATCTCCAACTGTTGCTTAATAAGTGTATTTCAATTTGCAGACATAAACTCTGAATGCCTGTTGATCTCAGTTGTCGCAGCTTGCAGTTGTGAGAGCAGAAAATCCACCTTCTCATCTTGTTCCATTTCAGAGAATAAACGACTATGTTGTTCAGTACTTTGTTGATGAGTTGCGGACCAGGATTGTTGAGCTGAAGAAGTAGTTGGTTGTGGTTAAATAGGAGTAGTCGCAACTGAAGATGTTTCAGTTGTTGTGGTAGCTGTAGGTTGTGGTTCAGAGGTTGTAGTGGGGTTCAAAATTAAAGCTCCAGCCTCCTCCGCTGTGAAGGCAAACTGAGCTTCTACACTTGGTTCTGGTACGGTTTCTGGTTGTGTGGTTGTAGGTTGTGTGGTTTTAGGTTGTGCTGATGAGGTTCCCATAGACTTTTTGCTCTTTTTCTTTTTACGAACTGCAACTTTCTTCTTGTGTTCTCGTTCAGTCTCAGCATCAGATGGAACATAATCAGCATATGGTCTGTTATTATCTGTCTAATCTTCCTAACCCCACGCTCATCAACATAGCGTTCATACCCAGGTTCAAGCGGATTGTCATCAAATCTGATTCTTCATCCGGTTGTTTACCCTTATCACCACCTGTAGTACCTACACCACTCATACCACCATCACCACCATCACCACCATCACCGTCATCATCACCGTTATCATCATCACCTTTATCCAAGTTGGTTCTTCATATCCGACTGACTATCATCATGGCGCCACTTATCGTTTTCTGGTGCAACATATTCATCATTTGCAAGAAAACCAAACAACTTACGAGGAGGTGTGCTTTCCTTATAACGTTTTGCTACTACACCTCTAAATATCTTCAACGAATGTTCCATCATAACATCAACTTTTAGAACATCGTTGTCGTTCTTTGGAAGATTCGGATGTTGTACATTCAAGATCATGTGGAGAAAACAAGGATACATCCAAAACTTTTTTCCACCAAATCCGGTTCTTTTCAGGTTTTCCTTCATGTTTGCAAAAATATACTTTGAAACACTGAATGGTTTGTTCAATGTCAAAGCTACCATCATCCCAACTAAGTCGTTATTCGCCATGTCATAACCACTTCGTCTGTTGCTTAAACACCAAACTAAAACATGTAGAAAGAACTTGTATCGGAGTGGTAACCATGCTTTGTTTAGTTTTCCACCAAGAATATCCCTGACACATCTCATTCGAAGCAAACATCCACGATGACACTTCAACGGAACTGAGTATGGAGCTTCAGGATCATCGCCAAGTTGTAATGCTGAGCTAATTACTTCAATGTAAATATCTACGTCTAAGCCAGTTACTCTTCTGCGGATAAGTTCCTTTTCCATTCAACTTCAACAACATTAGCTGAATCCAAAAATTCCTTGATCAACGTCTTGTATACTATAGTTTTATGCGTGATTGCATAATGTATCCTTGAGTCACGCAGAAACTTCATTATACCGTTGTACTCAGATAATTTATCTTCCGGATCTAAGTAGCAACCATGTTGTGTCTCGGCTCTGACATAATTTCCACTTCTGACTTGTCAGTTTTCTTCGTTGCGGGCTTTCTTTTCTGTTCTTTTGGTTCCATCCTGTACACAAAAGATAACCAGAATAAGAAGAAACATAAATACACAAGGGAGCATACTAAAAATGTTCACTGTGAACTTTCTGTAAGAATGCAACCCCTTCACAAAGAACTACTGACTCGTATGAATAACAAATGCATGCACGAAGAACAAATGACTCGTATGAGCAAGAAATGGTTCATACGAACAAGCAGGTTGCTCGTACGAACAAGCAATTGGCTCGTATGAGTAACTAGCTCGTATGAAAAACAAGTTACTCTTACGAGGGACAATTCACTCTTACGAAGAAGAATTGACTTGTTCGCACAAAGAACTTCAAGTGTAGCTTCTTCATGAAGAACTTGTTTTTTGTCAACACAGGTTCTTCGCCTGTTGGAAATCAACGAAGAACAGTTCTTCATCTTGCCTAGGTTCTTCGCCCAAAGTTTGTTGTTCGTGTCAGATAGTGAGAAACAGTCAGTTGATGTTCAATCTATTCATCTTCAAGATATACCAACATTGTCAAACATACCCTAAATATATCACAAACAACTCAACTAAAAGGAGTGAAAGGTTGGACAAATGATGTTTCTTCTCAGTGAGGAAGAAGATGAAGAGTGAGAGGATGAAGTGAAAAAGGTGAAAGTGAAGTTGCACTGAAGACCCTCTTCACCTTTTATACCCCTTACCTCGCCTCGCATGAAGAACACTAATTCGTATGAAGAACAGCCAGTCGCATGAAGAACTGTCTTCTACAAAGAGCCAGTGACTCATTCACATGAAGAACTACCATTCGCACGAGGAACCGTTGACTCATTCGTACGAAGAGCTATCATTCGCACAAGGAACCTCTAACTCACTCGCACGATAACTATCATTCGCACAAGCTACTACTTTCGTATGAATCCAGGTTCTTCTTGACTGAAACATCGGTTCTTCGTAGACCTTATGTTTTTCGTTGACCTGTCTAGGTCTTCGCACATATCCACAGCGATCACAAGTTAGAAAATTTTCACATTGAACAAATTTTGCTCTTTGTTATGAGTTTACCCAGTTGCAAAAAGATACTTTATGAAGTTTTGATAGCAAAACAATTGCTTTTTCAGGCGTATCTTGGTAGAAAATATTTGAGCTTCAACTTTGGCAAATCAAAAATAATTTAAAAACAGAGTAAACTAAAACAAATACTAACAGATTAAGAACAAACTGTTCATTAACTAGCAATTTTTTTCTTAGTTTCAAGGTAAGAGAATCATGCCAGCCTTTAATCTTGCCAAAAACGATTTTGTTAAAACTTAAAAATAAATAAATATTCTACCACAATTATCGGTATTGTTTTCCACATAAGCTCAACTTATCAGATATAATCATGATTAGGAGATATGATTAATGTATGAATTATACTTACTAGCCGGTTTTCAACCACTTCACGACACATTCCCATATCAAATACATGCACGAGAGAAAATATTACTAGTGAGTATACTGCTTATCATCCGTTTTGACGTATATGATGTGAGATACTCTCTTATTTTTTATGAAAACAAGCCCTATGTGATTAAATCAGTTATTGATGAAGAACTTGATTTTCAGATGCATGCAGGGCACATGAGTATATCCATTAACAAGTTAGTACCAACATACCGACAAAGAGACGAACTTAACTCCTGCATAAAGCTGTGATATATTATCACTTATTTATTGAGTGGATGTGATATGTTTGTCACTTATTGATGGCCATATGTAGTATTTACATGTATGTATGGTATCATGGAAGTTCTAGACTTACGTCCCCGTTATTATTTCGGTAAAAGATTCAACCATGATACCCAGATGATAAGCAAGCATAAAGACCGTAAATCTCAAAACCTCGACATACTATCAAACGAAATTTCGGTACCAAGACCATATGCCAATGAATGGTTCCCACCTGGCTTTCAGTCCGTTATGTTTTTATCAACCTGCACATTTTAATCTGATTGTGAGCCTACCGATACATCATTAGTAGAGCTACTTATTTTTCGTTTTATGTTTTTGACGTATTTGACAAATCACCGGTGTACTCTGTCTGAGAGCAGCAACTAGAAGCCAAAATATACTAAGCATCACATGTTGAAGTAGCTACACAAGTCTACTTTTTTGCACTGCCACGTGACTAAGCGATTTCCCAAGAACTGACATCCTACTGATCTTGACTTTGCATCAATCTTGTAGCCACCATAATCAGAATCACTGAATGCTGTCAATTCAAACCTATCATCCTTAGGGTACCAGAGACTAGTGTCCGGGCGACCCTTCTGTAGGTCCCCTAGTCCTTATGGATCTTGACAGAATCGTCTATCTAATCTAGAGTGCAGAATCCCCTAGATCAGATTTCACAGAAATAAGAACACGAACAAGAACAATCACTTTCAAACAGTCTTCTATTGATTATCCAACACAATGGTTTATAATCAATTCAAGACTCTCTAGAAATCTCTCAGCCACTCTCTGTAGATTTCTCACACTTCTCTCTGTTTCAACTGTCTAACCTCAAACCCTAATGCACCACATGTATATATACTACATGTTTACATACTAGGCTTTATAATGGGCTAGGCCAATCTCCAAGCCCATTACAACTCTAAACAAGCTAAACACAAATGCTAAGCCCAATACAAAATATCCAAAGACTAAACTATTAAGCTGTTGTCACAAAATATGCACCAACACTCCCCCTTGACAATAGCTTCATAGTGTAACTTTGTCTTCAAATATCTTGTGAACTTTTGGACTTTGGATAGCTTCAGCTACATGTAGGTTCTGACAACAAAAGACTCCCCTAAGCTGATGCTTCCAATCTCCAAGACTTTCATTCACTTTAGATTAGCGAACTAGCATTCTCTGTTTAAGCTCATATCTCCAACTTCCTCAAAGCCTCCCTTTGCAATGTAGTAGAAGGATCGTACCATGCATCTTCACACATTTTGCACTCCACTCTTAATATGTACTTTACTTGTATTATGCACTTCATTTTGATAACTGCATCAATCTGTTTAGAAACACAAGCAAGTAACTCGAAAAACCATTAGCTCTTTTCCACATTAAAGATAAACCAATATTTTATCTTATCATGCAAAAATAAACAACTTATCAGATCAAACTGGGAGACTTTAAAAACAAATCTTTTTGTATTTTTATATTTTCTGAAAACAAATAACTAACAAGAAAATAAACACTCTATTTTTGTTAGTTTCACCGTTAAGAAGATCATATTAGCAACATCAAACTATTTTCACACTATCTGATTATTTTATATGCAATATTCATGAAAAGCAGTTCAAGACGATTACCAGTATTGTTTATCCACTTAAACAAAATACATGAACATTTCAAGTACCATTACCTTGTGATCTATTTAGATGGTTTATACTGATATACTAGTGTGTCCCACTTCAGGACATACCCCCGTGATCAAGGTATGCACAAAAATTCATCGTATAAGGTGAGTACACCGAAATTCATCCTTTTAAATTTTCAACGTTAGATAATTGGTGATCAGGTCAGTACTTCCGTACAGCAAAGAGACCAATATCCAACGAGGGTTAGGACAAATACCAAATTTTGGTACGAATAATGCAATTTGCATAGTTGAATGACTCTCTAGGAGGGCTTCTTCAATTTTTGGGATTTGGCATTTTAGCTCTTTTAAAATATCCTGGCTGTGCCTAGGTCAGCATATATCTGGATGCAGCAGAAGGACAACCTTGTTACCCCGAATGAAATAACGATATAAAGACCTAAAACCTCATATTTTGGCAATCTATCAACGCAAGATTTAAGGTTATAAAACCATACGCCATAGATATGTTACCCACTCATACACAATTTAGTTTATTTGTATCACAAAGGTAAGTTTATTATGTCATGCCTTTTGCCTACAGATACATCATATGATGAAGCTGCTATCACACTTAAGCAATTTTCTTTTAATTTCAGTGTGACAGTCTAACTTGCTGATGTACTAACATTTCTTCTTTTTCACACAGTGAAAACTAATTTTTGATTTTCTAAATATTTTTTTATGTTTTTGATTTTTGAATAAAAAAACTTTAAACTTTTCAACTTACCCCCCCTAAACTCATGCACTAACTAAAACTCTTTTTGGCTTAGGGAAATTTCTCCCCCTAAATTTTTGTTTTATGAAATAAGGATTTAAAATCGAAAATTTACATACCAACAAACTCCCACTTCTACCTGACAAAAAGTTTTTCACTTTTAGTAAACAAGTATCTAACACTGAAGTAAATAATTCGTTACCATGTGTAACCTACTATTCACCTCAGATGATTTACAGGAATAACCACTATTGAACACATCAACAGTCCTTCTTGGTCATCCTGCACACACTCAACAACTCAGTTAGACTGGGGGACCCAAGCCTTAAAGGTCTTGGGTCGTCCAGATTCATCAACCACTGGAACATCCATCCAATATCCATCACATCCTACTGGTGTCTTGGATGTCTTCTAAGTTGCTGAACACGATTTATAATTTCCACTAGGTCTTTGATCACGAGAGTTTCAATAAACTCTTGGAGTTTTTCGACCTTTGAAAATTATTATCTCGAAACCTTCTTCTCCCATTATCATAATCTGATCGTTGAAAAGTTTTTGGATTGTTTTGAACATTTGTGTTTCTAAAACCCCTATATTCGTTTCTTCTTTGAAAGTTTCAACTACCAGAAGTTTGGTATCGATTTCGATATCCAAAATTTTTACTTTGAGAAGAATTTGATTGACCCTTATTGTGACATGATTTAGGAGAAGAGTTTCTTGAACAACAAATCTTCTTGATGTTGAAGATTTAGGTTGAAATCTCAGTCAATTTGTCTGATAACTTGGTTTAACATTCTTATTTGAGCCAACCTGATTTCCATCTTTAACCTCAACCTCAGTCTCCACTTGCTTACCCTTTTTAAAAGGGACAACAACTAGCCACATGCCCTTTGTTGTGACATTTAAAACATGATCTCTTCTTAAAAGTTTTCTTTATGTTAGATCCCTTTTTAAATGTTTTTACTATTTTGTCTTAAGTATTCTCATCCACTTTATGAGGCGTACTATTAGACCTAACAGATTCTTACAAATAGCCTGGACTATCAGGTATGTCAACTGTTATCGGATCCACTACAGCTGGTGTAGTAGGCACAAAATCTGTTAGCTTATTTTCATTTGGTAAAATGGAGTAATCCTGATCCTCAGAAGATGAAGCTTTTCTAAACCTCACTCCCGTTTTATCACCTACTCCTTTTCAAACTTTTCTGAACTTGAGTTCTGGCTAACGAGGATTCTTCAAATTTGTCTAACTTTCCATGAAGTTCAACAATTTTGGCCTGTGCATCAGCCAATTCTATGCACTTTTCAGAAAGCTCGTTAGTCTTATCTTTCACAGTTTCACGAGCCAAATCAATAATCTGTAATAGTTCATTGACTTTGCTGGTCAAACTGATGATTTCTTGTTCATTTGAATTGAGTGTATTTAAAAAGTTTAACCCCCTTTTACTCAAAAGAACATTTGACTCTTTCAGTTTTTCTAATTCAACTAACAGAATTTTGTTTTGCTCCGATAATTTGTCAACTTTACCCTGTAGTTCAGTGCAATTATGACAAGTATGACTTACAAATTGAAATTGTACCTGTACCTCTACTGTAAGCTCATTTATATCATCCATGCACACTATAGCTTTTGTATCCTTGACTTCTATTCTCTCCTACTCGGCTTCCTTCTTCTCTTCTTTCTTCGCAACTTCTTCACCAATCTTCACAGCTGCAGTCTCACTCACACACATACTTTGTCTTGAAGTACTCTGATAACGTTTTTCTAAAGCTTCCCACAGCTCTCTAGACGATCCATACCTATTACAAATGTTTTTCATATCAAATGGCAAGGACATCTTTATCGTTGCTAAAGCCTTCTTCTCAGCATCATATACACGTTTCTCAGAATCCTCCATCTTCTCATATGAGAGTACCATTATTCTTCCATTAACTCGACGTGTGGGAGCAATGTACCCATAAATCATACAACTCCACATTTTAGAGTCTTCACATTGAACAAATGCCTCAAACTTCTCCTTCCAATCTACATACTATTCAGCATTCATCAACTTCGGGCAGTTATTAAGACACTCACTGCTATTCTTCATTCTGACCATCTTTACCACGCAGCTAACAGTTTAAATGGATTTTGGTAAACCTATGTCAAAACCCAAATCTAAACCAAACCGTTAAAAACGTTCAGAAATTTGTCCGAAAAGTGTGATTACCAAATTGTACCGTTAGACTCGTCTCAACGATACGAATCCAATGATATATAATGTCCGATAGTGATTTTACGAATTTTCGTGCCTTTTTTGTCCTAAAAATCACACGAGCCTAACCGTGCAACCGGTTCGTCAAGAATGTTTATGGATCAAATTCTATGTCCGAAAACATTTAACTCCAGTTACGTCAGCTGGTTAACTTTTCACCTTCTTGTATGTAACCCGAAACAGTGTAAAATCTGAAATGGTAACTCTGAATGACAATCCGAAATGAAAATCCAGAACAGTAATCCGAATTACTAATCCGAAAAGAGAATCCGAAATAGTGATCCGAGATGAAATCCGGAAAGCACTGTTCTGATCTGAAATCGGAATCCGGAATAGTGATCCTAGATAATCCGAAATGCACTGTTCTGATCCGAAATGGAAATCCGGAATGGAATCCGAAATGACTTTTCTGATATCCGGAATACACTTTGATCCGAATTTGAATCTGAAATGGAATCCGAAATGGCTTTTCTGATCCGAATTGCACTGTTTTCCAGATCCGAATTGCAGATTTTGATCCGAAATTCAAGTCTTCAATCCGAAATACTTTGCTTTTTGATTTGGAATGCCTTTCTTCAATCTGAATTGTTTGCTATTAATCCGAAATAACTGCTGTTAATCCGAAATACCTGCAGAAAATCAAATACCAGCAAAAACCCTAAAACAGCCGTCAAAACCCGAATTAAGCCGTCACAAACTTCAAGAGCAGCCTCCAAAACGCCAAAAATCCAATTTTTCTGCTGTCACGATTCTGAACCGAGCAATAATCAAGAGCCGAATGCTCTTATACCAATTGTAGGTCCCCTAGTCCTTATGGATCTTGACAGAATAGTCTATCTAATCTAGAGTGCGGAATCCCCTAGAACAGATTTCACAGAAATAAGAACACGAACAAGAACAATCACTTTCAAACTATCTTCTATTGATTATCCAACACAATGGTTTACAATCAATTCAAGACTATTTAGAAATCTCTCAGCCACGCTCTGTAGATTTCTCACACTTCTCTCTGTTCCAACTATCTAACCTCAAACCCTAATGCACCACATGTATATATACTACATGTTTACATACTAGGCTTTATACTGGGCTAGGCCAATCTCCAAGCCCATTACAACTCTAAACAAGCTAAACACAAATGCTAAGCCCAATACAAAATATCCAAAGACTAAACTATTAAATTATTAAGTTGTTGTCACAAAATATGCACCAACACCTTCAAATAATGAAAGATTCTTTTTACAACCATCAAATGAGAAACTTTTGGACTTGACTGGTAGCGAGCTAGAAGACATGTTGGATACATTATATTAGGTCTTGACGAAGTAAGATATATAAGAGATCCGATCATAGCACGATAAAGCAATGGTTCCACATGTTCACCCATTCCAACAGGAGTAATCCCATGATTTTAAGCTAATGGAGTCCCAAAGGCTTCGAGTCTTCCATTTGAAATCGTTTGAGAATATCCCCAACATACTTGGTTTGATGAATGAAAATCCCTTCCTTAGATTGATGAACCTGCAAACCTAAAAAGAAAGTCATTTCTCCCATGGTGCTCATCTCGAACTTCTCTTGCATCACTTGCTCGAATTCTTTGCACATTTTGTCATTTGTAGACCCAAAAATAATATCATCAAAATATACTTGTACTAGCAACAAATCCTCATTCTTTTCTTTGATAAAGAGTGTACAGTAAACCAACCCACGTCGAAAACCATTCTTGAGCAGATAGGAAGACAACATTTCATACCAAGCCCGTGGAGCTTGATGAAGACCATATAACGCTTTATTGAGAAGCCACACCTTGTCAGGATGAATTGGATCTTCAAAACCAGGTGGTTGCTCAACATATACTTCATCTTCGATCACACCATGAAGAAATGCACTTTTCACATCTATTTGATAAACATTAAACTTCTTGTAGGACACATAAGCCAAGTAAATTCTTCTCGCCTCAAGACGTGCTACTGGTGCATAATCTTCATTATAATCAATACCTTCTACCTGATTAAAGCCCTGGACAACCAATCTTGCTTTGTTTCTCACAAAAACACCTCGGTCATCCTTCATGCACTTGTAAACCCATCTAGTACCAATCTTCTTGTAGTTGTCGGGCCTTTCAACCAATTTTTACACGCCCAACTTCTGAAACTGCTGAAGTTCCTCTTGCATTGCTTCAACCCATGAGTCTTCTTTCATCGCCTCCTTCCAAGATTTCGGTTCAACTTGGCAAACATAGCAGGCAAAAGACTAATCATTGTGTTCCCCGGATTCTCTAATTGCCGAATACAAACCAGCATTCTGGTTGTTCCTTAGCTGATTACGTGTCTACACTCCACTCTGGACATCTCCTATAATATTCTGCTGAGGATGAGTATCATGGATTCGAGTTTCAGGAACATCGGGAACTCGAGAATTTATACCCAAATTGTTGATATTCATATCAACAACTAAGTCGACGGCTGGAATCGACGAAGATGTAGATGCATGACCTTCAGTCGTCCATTGATTTTTGCAGATTTGAATACATCAGAAATACCAGGAACAGGAGTAGAAGTAGCTTCATTTGCATCATGGAACTCATCATCTTCTGACGAAACATTATAATCAGCAGCATCTTCAAATTCCTCATTTTGAACAATATTATTAACCGAAGTAGACACTTGTGGGTTAACAATAATTGGTCGTACTAAAGACGAATCAACTGCAGTATCACTTTCAAGTAACATTAGAGCCGCTGCAGACGCATCATCAAAAGTTGGCAGATTGAAGGAGTCAAATAGTCCATCGTAGTCAAACATCCAAGGAGCACCCGAAGCTCTTATTGATTCAGTGTATCTTTGAACCTTAACTTCACCCCATTCCTCAATCTTTTTCATTGTCAAATTCCACACTCTGAAATTTGGAGTAGCATATCCAAGAAAGAAACCTTCGATAGCCTTTGGACAGAATTTACCATGTGGATCAATCATAGTGCATGGAGCTCCAAAAGGTTTTAAGAAAGACACATCCGGTTTCCTGTTATGCAACAATTCAAAACATGTTTCCCGTGCCTTTTCACTGTAAGAACTCTAATCATTGTATAGCACGCAGTAGCTACAACCTCCCCCCAAAACTGAACTAGAAGTTCTGACTCTACTAACATAGTTCTTGAAGCCTCGATAAGTGTTCTATTTTTTCTCTCAATGACACCATTTTTTGTGGAGTATTCATAACATAACTCATCCATAACATGATTCTTGAATTTAGTAGAATGCCCTTAGAAGAACATCACTCATCCATAACATGATTCTTGAATTCAGTGCCATTGTCGCTTCTGATTCTCCTTATCTTCAAATTGTACAAGTTTTCAAGTAGCATGAGGAGATTCTTGAGGATTTCAGGAACTTCACTCTTGTGTGCCATAGCATTTACCCATGAAAATATTGAATAGTCATTAGTAACAACTAAACAATATGCATCGCCAAAGGTTGTCTTGTGTTTCATAGGTCCAAAAAGGTCCATATGAAATGTTCTAGAGGCATAATGACGGTGCTAATTTTCTTCGTAGGATGAGACTTATTTGCTTGTTTTCCCTTTTAGCATGATACATAGACGTCTTCTAAATAAAAATTCTTGACTGGCACACCATTCACAAGATTATTTTTCACCAAAGAGTTTATTTTCCTCAAGTGAATGTGTCCCATTCGTCTATGCTAAGAGATTGACTCTTTTTAGTGGCTTTTGAGACATATCCCTTAAGTTTTTGAACATCATTGATGTGATCAAGCACATATTAGGAGTTAGAATAACTCTCTAATTTTAGCTTAATTGCATCATGCTCGCATTTAGAAATGGCTAACTCCTTTTTCGTTTCTTCAAGGATATTAATGTAGTTATTAACACTAGTTTGCTTGTTCAAAACTATTTTTGTTAAACTCAGACACGCTTTTCTTAAGAGTCTCAATTACAGATTTGAATTATTTTTCATTTTGAGTTAAAGCCATGTTTGCCTCTTTGCAGTTTGACAGTTCAACTACTAAGCTTTGATTGTGACTGTTAAATGTTTCAAATTTTGTTTTTAAGTCAGCACAGTCATTACATATTCTAGGAGAGTCAGATTTTACCTGACTTGTTGAACCTGCAACATTCGCCATAAAAGCAGTATGATGAGAAAAGGATGCATTATTGGCAAAGAGTTTCTCCATTTCCTTCGATGCAACTTCTGCATTCTTTATCAACCCAGACTTTTGACTTTTTAGCTTCTCTGCTACTTTCAGCAACTCATCGACCTTAGTATCAATCTTTTCCCTAACATCTGAATCTGATCCATAACCACCCATACTTGAGCTTTCCTCATCAGAACTCCCATTATATCCAGAACTATCATCATCATTAGAAGAGTCAATACTGTTAACATGTTTGATCTGATTGATTATCTTAGCATAACAAGCAGTTCCTCCTTGATTCTCATTTCCCAACTGAACTGACCAATCACATCCTTCATCTGCTTGAACTACTAACGCTCTGCTTGTGTTGTTTGAAGGCCCAGACTAGTTGGAGTTGTTTGGATTGTTAACAGCTACTATACCCCGTTCATTTTTAACTTGAGTTATGTTGGATGACTGTGGTTGATTTCGGAAAGGGTTGTGATTTCCTTGCTTGCTAGGTCGAGTACATTCATGTTTGAAATGACCTTTCTCACCCAGTTAAAGCAAGTAAAAACATCTTTATCAAAACCATACTTTGTGTCTTTCTTGCTTTCTAAACTCGTTCTTCCAGTTCTTCTCATGTAGTCTTTTGCTCTTCTAACAGCACTTGCAAATGCCCACTTAATATCCATCCACTCCATTTCCTCCCTGTCTATTTGATGATAGTCCTCATTAGTCAAATTAATGTTTCCAATTTGACCGGTGACTAATCCACTGTACGCACTAACCATAGTGTTCAGAAGTTCCATGTGTTCCCGAGCAACTTCTACATTGGCCTTGGAAATATGTGAAGTATCAAGTCTGATGGCATTAGGATTTGAAGATTGAAAGTTATTACCATAGAAAGCTTGTTGAGAAGCTTGTTGTGGAACCTAGGTGTAACAACTTGTGTTGAGGAATAAAGGCTTTTGGATCAAATGCTTGACCATAGGTTTGAGCACTTGAGCCAGCAGATTGATTTGTTTGAACGGGCTGTGGTAGAAAAGGGTTAACATTTGACACAAATGCTATTTAGAGTTTTGGTTGCTGAGTTGCGTTCACCTTGTATGAATAAATTTCACTAAGCAGATGCTAAAAACGAGTTGTCATGTCGCTTAGTGTCTCATTCTCCATGAACAGAATGCCTTCAAACTCTTTCTTCAGAAGATCATGTCGTATCTTTCTTGTTGCAGCATTTCCTTCCCTCTTGCTTCCAAAATACCCCACAAATTCTTGGTTGTGGTACAATACACAAATTGATGATAAATGTCCTTATGAAGTGCTTGTGTAAGGATAGCAAATGCCTTCTTCTCTAAATCATAAGCCTTTTTATCATTTTCATCTAAGTTGGCTAAAGAGGTTGGATTTGATCCTGCTTCTTCGAGAGATTCCTTGTATGGTGTAGTAAAACATGTCCACAACTCTGTATTTGACCAAGAACATATGTATGAAAACGACTTTTCCATAAAGGATAATCGTTCATATGATTCAACTTTGGTGGATGGTTGTTACTTCCTGTTTCACTCTCGCTAATGAGAAGAGTCTGAATGCTTTGATTTTGATTTGCCACGCACGCTCAATGATTAGCGGTAATCATGGTCGTTTGGTGAGGCATTAATGATTTAACCCATGAGGTTGCGGAACTAGATTGTGGTGAATCTTGGTTTGTACTTGAACTAAACCCCTAATCCCAAGGATTTGTACCCATTTTGTTTGTTTGTTTACGAAAATCAGCTTAAAAATTCAAAGTTCCAAGGATTGACTTGAAATAAATGTATTCTATTAAAGTTCACAAATTTTAAAAACCACAAAGTATCGAAAAAACTGGTCACGAACAACCTAAAAAATCATGAAAAACTTGGTTCTTCGTGCGAACCACTGGTTCTTCGTACGAGTCAATGGTTCTTCGTACGAGTCAATGGTTCTTCGTGCGGACCATTGGTAACCACTATTCTTTGTGCGCACCACTTGTTCTTCGTGCGAACCACTGGTTTCTTCTTGTACTGGTTCTTCGTAGAAACTACTGTTTCTTCGTGGTATGGGTTATTCGCAGGTTGGTCTTTCGCATGGGGAATCTTTTGCAGGGGTTGGTGAGAAGTTTCCTTTTGTATCAGAAACTTGTTTCTGAGTTTGTTTGAAAGTTGTCAGTTGTTTACACAGATTTGGTTAAAAAGACAAACATTCCAAAAACAGCTTTTCAGTCAAATCTTAAGATTAAGTCAACCCTCAAGGAATATTCCGGTGAGTTTTCCGACAAGTGCTTCACCAGAAAATATGTCCAACTAAACTTTGATAAAAAATTTCAAGAAAAATCATATCCTAACATGTCTCCATGTATTTTAACAAGGTTTTTATAAAAATTTTCTGAAAACAACAAGTTTTACCTAAGTTTTAAACCATTTTTCTTGTAAAAACTTAAGTTTCTTGTTTAAAGTTCAAGAACACTTCCAGGAAGCTTCACAACTTGCTCAAACACAACATTATGCTTGGTTTTAAACAAGGAAGAGAGCCAGAGCTCTGTACTACTTGTAGGTCCACTTGGAGGATCAAGATAATCTACTTCCTTATTATTTAACACACACACGAGTGCGGAATCCAAGTGTATATGCAAACCAAAGCAAAGTATAACAAACACAAAGTAACCAAAGATTCACTATCTTTTGATTAACTAAAGAGAGCTAGTACAAACACATACACACAATGTTCATACAGACTCAAGGTATTCTCTCTGTACTCTCTTGCTTGAACTGTGAAGTGCATGTCTGTATATATAGGCCTACCACCCAGTAACATCACGAAGAATACAACTGGGCCACGAAGAAGTACAAATCCCACGAAGAATAGGTTCTTCGTGGACTATTCTCACGAACAACCATTTGCTGTGAAGAACTGTTCTTTGTGAAAGGTTACTCGTATGAACAAGCAATGGCTTGTACGAACATACAACTTGTTCGTATGAACAAGCAAAGGTTCTTGAATGGTCACTAGTACGAACAAGTAAATCACTCGCACAAACAAGCAATGGCTCGTACGAGCAAGCAACTTGCTCGTACGAAGCACAATTTACTCGCACGAATAAGTGGTTCTTTGGAGAACAGACACACTGCACAGACAACAAGATCAGACACACAAAACTTAACAGTATGCACATATGAAACTGTTTTACAACACAAACAAACTAAACGTCGTACTAAATCAAGATAGGAGGATATCTTGATTTGGTCGACACGACCAAAACTTTACAGACACAACAAACAAAGACCGTACAATTACTGACGTAACTAAGAACAAGCGACAGACACAAAAGTGTATCACCATTATAATTGTCTATTGGGCTAAGAAAACTGTTGCATGTTGAAAAACCGTCCAATCAGTCTCATCAACTGTCTTTTCAAAATTTAAAATCCGGCTTTTTCTTGGCCCAAAAGATAAAGCTCGGAACCCTTCAAGCCTTGAAGCCTTTTACCAAACCAAACGTTGTGCTAAAGTCAGAAGCCTTTGAGCTTACACCCTAAACACCTCTAACTGGGGGGGGGGGGGCTGGTAACGTGGGTAGCTCAAGCTTAATAAAATGACTTAAGCACAATATAGCTTAGAGGGTTGAAAGGCAAAAGGGTTCAGAATCAACAAACTGTCATGAACAGCAAAAAAAATGAGAACAATGCCTTGTCACATCAAAACTTTACATGCATACTCTCCTGCACAAGCCACAACAGCGCATGTGCAAGATTACACTCTGTTACCCCCAGGCCCAAACCCTTCAACCTACCAAAAAGGACAAGCCCGCCACTGCAACCAGGGATCATCAGTCAAAGGTTTCTTCTTATAAGGAATCCCTTCCCTATAAAGCACAACCCCCTATCATTCAGGAGGTACACCAAATCAGCTCAGTCACTCTTGATCTCTGATCTTACTTCTCCTTTTCTAGAACTTGCTTTATGCTTGTTTTATTACACCATCACATTTGATATTAACATTCTGGGGTGAACATTTCTCAATCGAGAATCCACAAGTGAACTACTAAGAACGGTGATCTCTCTCCACGTGTTGCAAACGTGGGGGACCCCACGACCCGCGTTAGGTAAACCGATTCCCTTGAACCCTTTTGTTAACCCGTCCAGTCACTATCCTTAGTCTTATATTTGTTTTAGCAACAATAATCATCATCAAATGTGCTTATTAATGGAAATGGAAAGGAAGAACAAAATGTACCACGTATAAAAGAATAGCTAAAGCCATCAACACTGGACATGTCCAAAGCGTAAACCCAACCCCTTAGAAAAGAATAAAGTAAACCTGGGTAAAAAGGGTATCTAGCATAAAAGAATATCTAAAGGCATCTAACAGGAATGAATCATTTAATTAGCAGAATTTTTATAAATTATCAAAAACTCATTAATATATAATATGTCTACAAAACAACAGGGCTAGTGTTAAACCTTGTCAATTTTCGTCTTAAATCTCTTCGCCTTAAGTTAAGCCAACGGTGCGAGTGATATTGGGGTTGCTACATTACTGTGTGAAATGCACACCCATAACTAACAATAATAATTGAAAACACTAAAAGTTAATACAAAAAAATATTAAATATTATATAACGAGTTAACGCAACCCGCGCGTTGCGACGGTGATGTTAATAATAGATTTCTTTGGTATCAATATACTAGATGAAAAAGCCGTTAGGTTTATTAAAAATCCTTATTGGAATTCATCAAGCATTGCGATGGAATTCACTATATACAGAAATCAACAAATTGTGTATCCTTACGACACGGAAAAGTAAATCGATATCAATTCTTTAAAGGTATGGAATAATATCTAAGTAACCAAATAAAAAAAACTTGCTTTTTTTTCTTATTTGTAAAACACTAAATAACCAAATAAATATTTTGATGATGACATCAATTCACATTATCTTTCCAAACAGTGAATTAATTAAAAATTTAAAATGGTATTACATGTGTTCTACAAATCCATTTAAACTTTTCCTTCGCCGGTAGTTTCTTTCTTTTTTCTTTTTTTTTTCAAATCCACAAATTCTTACAAAACAAATTTGAAGAGAATGTAGTGGCAAACTGGCAACATCCATATCGTCTAACCAACCCGTGCAATCACCACCATCGTCCATATCGTCTAACCAACCCGTGCGTTCTGTTTTGACCTTGCCACATTCTCTATCTCTCCTCTCTGTCTCTCTCTTTTCTCTAAACCTGAATGATCTATCCTAAAATTAGGCATGCAGTAACTGTTTCAAACGTTGTTGTTGATCTTTGGCGAAAGCGGTTGGCGGTGTTTGAGGAGGTGTGGCTGTTCGTGGCCGGCGAAGATGTTTCTCGGATCCTATTTAGATCCCATTCAGATCTGGTAATGTGTGTAGGCAAAATACGTGATGAATACATCTTTTTATTTTTTTTGGATTTTTGTTTTAAAGAAATAAATTTGAAAACTAAAAATTTCACAAACCGTTGAGGATTACGTCAAATCGCTATCCATCTCGGCATCAACCTCTGTGTCACCCCCTGATGTCAAATCTTTCATACCGTTTAATTTCAAAAGATATTTGAATTTTCCTCTATCAAACGATTTTCTATAAAAGTCTGCTTTCTGTTCATCTGTGTTGATCTTTTCAATACGAATCAACTTTTTCTCATAGCAGTCACGGATAAAGTGATGTCGTATTTCAATATGTTTAGTTTTAAAGTGTTGAACCGGATTTTTTGTTATGTTAATGGAAGCCTCATTATCTACATATATAGGTGTATCAAAAACTACAATCCATAGTGTCTCATCTTTTGTTGTATCCACAAGATTTGGGAACAACTGGAAGCATAAACGTATTCTGCTTCGCAAGTAGAAAGAGCGATTGTGGTTTGCTTCTTATAATGTCACGTTACTAATCGTGTGCTAAAGAACTGCCAGCCGGTAGTTGTAGATTTAACATTTAATTTGCAACACCCAAAGTCGTAGTCGGAGTATCCTGCGAGATTGAAGTCATTGGTACGTGGATACCACAAGCCGGTGCATGGGAAACCTTTCAGTATCAAAGGATCCTTTTGACAATTAACAAATGCGATACTCTGGGACTTGACTGGTAACGTGCGCACAGGCATGTCGGATACATGATATCCGGCCGTGATGCTGTCAGATACATCAAAGAGCTAATCATCGAATGATATAGAGTTTCTTTATCATTACTCCAGTTGTATCTGGCCCGATGCCATGATTTAGAGCTATTGGGGTAGACACTGGTGATGAATCGGGCATCTTGAATTTCTCCAAAGCGTCGTTCACATACTTTGTCTGATGTATAAAGATTCCATCAGACAATTGATCGACCGGAAGTCCCATAAAGACCTTCATCTCCCCCATAGAACTCATCTCGAAGTTCTTCTTCATGACTCTTTCGAAATCTTTGCATAACACATCCTTGGTCGAACCGAATATGATGTCATCCACATAAATTTGTATAATTAAGATGTGTCCTGCTGCTTCCCGTCTGAAGAGGGTACTATCTACTGTGCCTCTAGTAAAACCGTTGTCTAGAAGGTGTTGAGCAAACGTCTCATACTAGGCTCTTGGGGCCTGGTGTAAGCCGTATATGCCTTATCCAGTAGATAAACCTTGTCTTTGTGTATCGAATCGACAAACTCCGATAGTTGGCCAAGGTACACCTCCTCATTCACTTTTCTGTATAGGAACGCGGACTTCACATCCAATTGGTACACTTTGAATCCTTTCCATAACGCGAATGCGAGGAAGATGCGGATTGGTTCCAATCGTGCCACGAGAGCATAGACTTCATATAGTCTATTCCATCTTGCTGATGAAATCCCTGAACAACGAGTCGAGCTTTATTTCTAACAATTAATCCTCTGTCGTCTCTTTTGCACTTGAAGACCCACTTTGTATTTATCTTTTGTGGTCATCTAGTAGATCAACAAGTTTCCACACACTAAGTTTCTCAAATTGCAATAGCTCCTCCTACATTGTGTTCACCGAGCTTTCTTCTTTGAGAGCTTCCTTATACGTTTTCGGCTCAATCTGCGAAATAAAACATCTATATGAGACTGTGTTTTGTAAAGGTGCAACATTAGTATAAAACAACTAAGATCCTGATTGATCTAATTTCGCATTTTGACACCAGTCTGCAACTCTCCAATGATATTTTCTGATGGGTGGTAAGACAATGTCCTCGACATCACTTCGTTCGAAACGCTCATTTTGTCTTCCAGATTTATGATATTTTGATCAGCGTTCTCATTAACTGTAGATGCTTCATTCTGAGCACTTGGACTTGCAGCTTGATTGTTTAGCAAACTTTCAATCTGATCTACACCATCATCAGAAGTAGATTCGTCATTGTCATATGTCGGTTCAACATCAGATTCAGAATCATTGGATTGATCAAACGTGGGAGCAGGTTCATTCATCTCTTGATCAGCTGTGGGATCACTTGTTCTAGTAGTCTATGATTCTGGATGTTGAGAACTAGGGCCTGCTTCTGCATCATGAGTACTAATAGGTGTTTGAGTAATCACAATTTGTCTAGGAACTTGTTCTTGTGATAATGATTGTTGTTGCTGGTAAAGAATCAAAAGTTCCTCTTCTGTCGGTTCAGCTGGCAGCTCTAAGGAATCCCAGAGATTTTCGTAATTGAACTACCAAGGATCTCCGGGTTTTTACATTGGAGATGTGTACCGTTGACAATCTACGTTCTAAGCTTCAATAACCCGGTTTATGCTAGGAAGATAGACTCTCATTAGTGGACTAGCATATCCCACGAAGAAACCTTCCATAGACTTAGCTCCAAATTTGCCATTTGTATCGATCACCGTGCTTGGTGACCTAAATGGTTCTAAATATTTTAGATTCGGTTTCCGCTGGTTGAGTAGCTCGAAACACATTTTCTTGTGAGGCTTGACTGTCAACACTCTATTCAATGTATAGCAAGTAGATGCCACAGCTTCGCTCCAAAAACTAACTGGCAGTTTTGAATCAACGATCATGGTTCTTGCTGTCTCTATAAGCGTTCTATTTTTGCATTCAGCTACACCGTTTTGCTGTGGAGTGTACGGTGCACTGAATTCATGTAAAATTCACTTACATTGCAAAATTCTAACATCCGAATGTTCTTGAGTTCTATACCATTGTCGCTTCTAATGCGTCGAATTAGTAAGTGGTACATATTCTCTAATTTTCTGAACAAGATCATTAGATTCTAGAAATGTTTCATCCTTGCTTTCCGAGAACATCACCCACAAAAATCTTGAATAGTCATCAGTAACTACGAGACAATATAGATCTCCTAAGATACTTTGAACATTGAGTTGTCCAAAGAGATCCATGTGTAGTCTTTCTAGTGGAAGCTTTATTGAGATCAGGAGTTTCCTTGGATGCGACTTTTTGTGTAGTTTGCCCTTCTTGCAACTAATGTAGTCATCATTCAAGTGAAAACTCTTTAAATTGACCCATTCCGCTAGATTGTTATGTACCAGGAAATTCTTCTTTCTGAGATGAACGTGTCCCATTTTCCTATGCCACATAATTGATTCTTTCTCTATTGCTTTTGACACAAAACATTGTGTGGATTTTGTCGTTGTAGTCGTAATACTCATTTCTAAGACATACAAGTCATTTTCATAGGGAACGCACATCATGATCTACTCCTTCGGTATGTGGAATCCTGGCTTCAGAATGAGACATTCTAGATCATTGAAGTGTGCTGTGAATTTTTATCACAGATCTGAGAGATACTCAATAAGTTGTTTTCTAACTCTACGATGTAGTTGACCTTGTCAAATGACACCACACCATTAGTTAGAAATCCTTCACCTACCATTCTCCCTCTCTGGTTTCCTTCAAACTCGACGTAGCCCCCTCGGATAGACTTTACGTCATATAAAGAGGCAACATCCCTGTCATGTGTCTGGACGCTCCACTATCCATAATCCACTTGAAAATAATTGATCTTGGGAGCCCCTGCACATACATTGAAAAAATTATTTGAATAGCAAGACCCAAGTCTTAACGGTCTTCGATGGGTTTTCATAAGTTGAATCACATACACTTTCATTCTTTGTTTCAACAATCAGTAACAACGAGACAATATAGATCTCCTAAGATACTTTGAACATTGACTTATCCAAAGAGATCCATATGTAGTCTTTCTAGTGGAATCTTTATTGAGTTCAGGAGTTTCCTTGGATGCGACTTTTTGTGCTGTTTGCCCTTCTTGCAACTAATGCAGTCATCATTCAAGTGAAATCTCTTTTAATTGACCCATTCCACTAGATTGTTATGTACCAGGAAATTCTTCTTTCAGAGATGAATGTGTCCCATTTTCCTATGCCACATAATTGATTCTTTCTCTATTGCTTTTAACACAAAACATTGTGTGGATTTTGTCGTTGTAGTCGTAATACTCATGTCTAAGACATACAAGTCATTTTCTTAGGGAACGCACGTCAAGATCCACTTCTTCGGTATGTGGAATCCTGGCTTCAGAATAAGACATTCTAGATCATTGAAGTGTGTTGTGAATTTTTATCACAGATCTGAGAGATACTCAATAAGTTGTTTTCTAACTCTACAATGTAGTATACCTTGTCAAATAACACCACACCATTAGTTAGAATTCCTTCACCTACAATTCTCCCTCACTAGTTTCCTGCAAACCCGACGTAGCCCCCCGGATAGACTTGACATCATATAAGAGAGGCAACATCCCTGTCATGTGCCTGGACACTGCACTATCCATAATCCACTTGAAAATAATTGATCTTGGGAGCCCCTACACATACACTGAAACAATTATTTGAATAGCAAGACCCAAGTCTTAACGGTCTTCGGTGGGTTTCATTAGTTGAATCACATACACTTTCATTCTTTGTTTCAACAATCAGTAACAACGAGACAATATAGATCTCCTAAGATACTTTGAACATTGACTTCTCCAAAGAGATCCATGTGTAGACTTTCTAGTGGAACCTTTATTGAGTTCAGGAGTTTCCTTGGATGCGACTTTTTGTGCTGTTTGCCCTTATTGCAACTAATGCAGTCATCATTCAAGTGAAAACTCTTTAAATTGACCCATTCAACTAGATTGTTATGTACCAGGAAATTCTTCGTTCTGAGATGAATGTGTCCCATTTTCCTATGCCACATAATTGATTCTTTCTCTATTGCCTTTGACACAAAATATTGTATGGATTTTGTCGTTGTAGTCGTAATAGTCATGTCTAAAACATACAAGTCATTTCTTAGGGAACGCACATCAAGATCTACTCCTTCGGTATGTGGAATCCATGCTTCAGAATGAGACATTCTAGATCATTGAAGTGTGTTGTGAATTTTTATCACAGATCTAAGAGATACTCAATAAGTTGTTTTCTAACTCTACGATGTAGTTGACCTTGTCAAATGACACCACACAATTAGTTAGAAATCCTTCACCTACCATTCTCCCTCCCTGGTTTCCTGCAAACCCTACGTAGCCCCTTCGGATAGACTTTACGTCATATAAGAGAGGCAACATCCTTGTCATGTGCCTGGACGCTCCACTATCCGTAATCCACTTGAAAATAATTGATCTTGGGAGCCCCTGCACATACACTGAAACAATTATTTGAATAGCAAGACCCAAGTCTTAACGGTCTTCGGTGGGTTTTCATAAGTTGAATCACATACACTTTCATTCTTTGTTTCAACAATCAGTAACAACGAGACAATATAGATCTCCTAAGATACTTTGAACATTGACTTCTCCAAAGAGATCCATGTGTAGACTTTCTAGTGGAACCTTTATTGAGTTCAGGAGTTTCCTTGGATGCGACTTTTTGTGCTGTTTTCTTCTTGCAACTAATGCAGTCATCATTCAAGTGAAAACTCTTTAAATTGACCCATTCAACTAGATTGTTATGTACCAGGAAATTCTTCGTTCCGAGATGAATGTGTCCCATTTTCCTATGCCACATAATTGATTCTTTCTCTATTGCCTTCGACACAAAACATTGTGTGGATTTTGTCGTTGTAGTCGTAATAGTCATGTCTAAAACATACAAGTCATTTATTAGGGAATGCACATCAAGATCTACTCCTTCGGTATGTGGAATCCTTGCTTCAGAATGAAACATTCTAGATCATTGAAGTGTGTTGTGAATTTTTATCACAGATCTAAGAGATACTCAATAAGTTGTTTTCTAACTCTACGATGTAGTTGTCCTTGTCAAATGACACCACACAATTAGTTAGAAATCCTTCACCTACCATTCTCCCTCCCTGGTTTCCTGCAAACCCGACGTAGCCCCTTCGGATAGACTTTACGTCATATAAGAGAGGCAACATCCCTATCATGTGCCTGGACGCTCCACTATCCGTAATCCACTTGAAAATAATTGATCTTGGGAGCCCCTGCACATACACTGAAACAATTATTTGAATAGCAAGACCCAAGTCTTAACGGTCTTCGGTGGGTTTTCATAAGTTGAATCACATACACTTTCATTCTTTGTTTCAACAATCTGTTCAACTTTTTGTTCAATCTTTTTATCAAACATAGTTGGAACAGTTGTTTTTTACCACTTCAGATGATGCTTTTGATTTAATCACCCAAGTTTGATTTTTTGAAAATGCATTTTTAGGATAGTATTTCGAATCTTTTTGTTCCATCTTGAATGATGTTTCACAGCCTTTTCATTTGATACATTAAAATTTGCTGGTTTCACATTGTTTTTAGATTCGTTGTATCATTTTAGAATCTGGATAGGAACAAACATTGGGGATTTCTGTTTTACATCCTCTGAAATTTTCTTGACACCGTAAACATGTTTAGAGGTATTTTGTTAGACATCTTCTAGCAATATGCCAACTTTGTTACATTTAAAACTCTTCCATCTGTCCGTTACAATAATGGATCCCTATACCTGTTCAGTTGTCATTTTTCAGCAAGAATTCTTCGTTGGAGTGTTTGCTTGACGAGCTTTCTTTTTTACTCTCTAGACTTGTGCCAGAAACAAAATTTATATTCTTTAAAAACTTTGATTTTCCAAACCTGTTATTATTTTTCTTATCATACCCCAAACCTTTTCCCTCATGAAAGTTATCTCTTTGTTTGTTTTAGGTTTGTAATAAAAGATCTATCGCGTTTAAAGTTTGAAAATCTTTGTTCTTTGGTCAAGTTACCAAGCTTAGCCATTTCAACTTCTATCAATTTAAACACTTTGTCAACTTTGTCCAGGTTCACGTTTTGAATCGGAAATTCATCATTAGTGTATAGTTTGTCTGATCCGTTCATTTTGTACATGACAATATTAGGATCATCATTAAAACCATTTTCTGATTTTGGGATATAATATTTGTGAAAACTTTCTATATTTCCTGAACGTGAGCTTGAACTTGTTCTTTCAAGATTTGTTTGAGCACTCTCAAACTCAGTGCTTTCACTGTCGTTTTGTAAAACCTTTTCAATGACATTTTAAACAACCTCTGATTCACATTCGTTGTCAGACTTGGTATAGGTTATAAATCGATGTATTCAGGCGGCTCGTCTTTCTTTTCAGTTTTCAGTTTCAAATTAAGCGCCTTTTCCACCCCGTCAGGCTTTTTCTTGGAATAACTGTTCCACATCGAGGGTGGAACTTGATGATAACCTAGACCTTTGTTCTGATAACCATTCTCATTCTTTCTCATTTCATCTTTTCTGTTGGTTTAGGAAGAATGTGATCAATCAAATAAGATATTGTTGAATAACTGATCAGCAACTTATTAACCTATTCTGATCCAATCCCAATAGTTTCTATCTCACTTTTTAATTTCACAACCTTGTTAATTGAATATTTATTGTCATTTGTTTATCCATGATTTTTGCTTTGAGCATTGAAAGTGTAGCATTATCTTTCTTACTAATGTCTCAGTATTGGTTAATAGTTCTGCTTAGTTTATTATAAGCTTCTTTAGAGTATTTTAGATCACTAGATAGGTTATCAGTGTGTTTTTAAGTTCTTTAAACTTCTCGTCTTTCTCAGGACACTCTTTGCATGGCTCTAAGCACTTCATGCATTGTTTTTCGATTTCATTCTTCTCACTCTTAATCTCCTCTTGGACTGACTCAATCACAATATCCTGGACTTTCTTAGAAACTACCTCTTTCAATTGTGCCATCATTGCTTTGTATGCAATCTCTTTGAGGTTTTCAGCGTTCATTTCTTTGTTTAAATCAACAACTTCTTCCACAGCTCTTTCTTTTCTTCATCAATTTGTGTGCTTTGGTAACAGCTCGAATCTCCAAAGAAACCTGCAAAAGATTTATACACGTCAAGTGGTATGGCTGATTTAAACGCACTTTGAAAAATATCTTCTTCAGCACTCTGATCATAGTAATATTCATCAACATTTTCGTCTAAAGTTTCATCAAAGGTGACTTCAGCACAATCTTTGCTTGTAATTTCTTCGATCACTTCTTTGATAGCTGATTCAGGTTCCTTGATGATTTCAGCTAGAAGTGCCAGACTCTTGTATTCGCAATGTAGTTATTCTAGTTGAAGCCTTTGTCTTCTCGAGTGACCACAAGAGCTTTATCTTTTAATTTTGACAAAAGACGTCCTCAATTTGAATAAGCTTTGTTGTACTTTGAGGTTGTTGAGAAGTTTGGTGATAAATGGCTTCTTATAATAGTCATCACCTAATGGATACTGGATTCCATGTACTTCTTGATTCAGACACTCTCATTGAAAATGACTATTCTCTCGACACTTGAAACATGTGACCTTTGACTTTTCAAATCCTAGTTTTGTATCCGGACCACCTAGACTGTTTCTCCCGGTTATTTCCATAAATCTTTGAGCTCGATGAACAATACAAGCCAAACACCACTTAATATCAATGAGCTCCAACTCCTCTGGATCAATCTGATCGTAATCCTCCTTTATCATATTCGGATTACCGATCTTTCCTGCAACTAAGCTTTTGTATGATTCCAAGACTGAGGCGAGTAAAGCCATGTTTTGTTTCGCTGTTGTCTTAGTAAAGTCTTGAGTATTTTCAAGGTTCACTGCTATGTTGCACTGTAGGATTTGTTGATTGGAGTAGTTTTGATTGTTATGGCTGTTTTGGCTGTTGTAACTGTTTGAACTCTGGAAAGATTGAGGTGTCTGTGTTGGGTTGTTTGGATCAAAACTTGGAAATGAGGGAAACCCACTACCACTATTTGAATGATTTGAAGAAGCACTCGATGAATTGTTTGCACTGAACGTAGTCTGAATTTTTGGACTCTGATTGTTACCAATTGTGCTTCCTTTGAAGTATAAGTTCACATCTTGTTGAGCATGAGTATTTTTTGTTTTAGCCATTTTTTGGAGTTCAAGCTCAGTCCCTCAATTTTTTCGATGAATTTTGCAAGACTCAAACTACTGTTATAATCTACACCATTCTTTAAAATCATGAGATAAGTCAACCATTCCCCCCCGGCTAATTTATCAACCTAATTCTTCATTCTCATTTCGAATTCCCAACCTTTTCATTTCTGCCACCAGATGACAATATCGTTCAATGAGTTGCTTTATTGATTCGCCTTTTAATGTAGTGAAAATATCGAATTACTTTCTGAGCAAGGCTTGTTTACTCTTGATCATTTGCATATTACCTTGAAATTTCACTTTTAATGCATTCCATATCAACAACGCATCACCCTGATGTTGTAACAGTGTGTAAATATCCTCTTTAATTGCTCGTTGAAAAATATTCCTTATCTTATTTTCTTGTGTAAACTTTTCCTTTTCTTGTTGAGTGAATTGCATGATAGTTTTCTTGAGACCAGTCTCTCCTGTGGGAGCAGTATATCCTTCCTCGATTGCATACCAATACTATAGGTATTTTGCTTGTACCTAGTTCTCGAAATGTTCATGCCAGCCAATGTACTCTTCTAGGTTCATCAATTTAGGCGGTTTTTTCATTGTTCCCATTTTGTTATCAAGACTCATATTTTGAACGACTAACGTTGTAGTTGTAGAGGCGAAAGCATTGTAGAATTCGTTATCCATTTCGTCGAATTTTTTTAACAAAATAAGCTTTGTGTGAATGTAGGCTTGTGCAAAGATACATTCTACGAACTAGACACAAAACAACAAATTTGAGTTATGTTCATCTGAGGATAAAACAAGATTTGTGAGATTTATCTTCATGCGAAGATAAAAACCAAGTTTCTAAAACCTACCTTCGTACAAGGGTAATATATTAAAACTTGAAAGATTTATCTTCGTATGAAGGTAGTACTTCGTACGAACATGTAACTTCATGCGAAAATGAGTTTCAAGATTTCAGGTTTTTCGTTGATTTTATCATGATTCTGATTGATTTTAGGTCCAATTCTTTGAAGGGTTGGTTAGAAATAGATTTTAAGTATTCCTTGAAAAATTCAGCCTATATCGACGGTTAATTTCGCAAAAAAATGATAAAAAGAGTGAAAAACAACAGAAGAGAAGTATGAGATTGTTGAATCTTGTTGTTTGTCTTCAGATCAGGCCTCCATGCTCTGAAACCACTTGTGAGGATCTGCTATTCATCCAATAAGCTCAGGTCTAATCTGTTTAACCTCGCGGAATTCATTTTAGATTAGTGACAAGTAAAACAAGATTACTTTTCAATTTATCGTTTCATTAAACTTGTAACAGTTACAATTCTAGAAACAGTTCGACAGGGCTTTGCCCTATCGTTAGCAATACAGTTACAGACTTAATGACCACACACCTATATATAGACATATACCCTCGTGTGCACATAGAGTCACTTTCGTACGAACAAAGGTGTTCTACCCTCGTACGAAGTAAACAAGTTATCTTCGTATGAACTTAAAATAACCACCTTCGTACGAAGTTAAACATTACAAACACAAAATCTAACATTTTAGCCTATTACAGACATCGACACGACTCGTAGACGTAGGCAACAAACATATGTATCAACACCCACATAGGGGGAATGGTAAGCGAATTGGGCTTGTCCAATTCGCAACCCACATTTGTTTTACCCTAGCCTAAGTTTCAAACTTTTGTTATATAAAAAGGTTTTGCATTAGGGTTTAGGTTAATCACCAATAATCACTAGAGACATAATTGTAGGACCACTTGGAGGATCAAGAAAAACCCGCTTCCTTGTTTATGTAACACACACACGAGTGCGGAATCCAAGTGTGTATGCAAACCAAAGCAAGAGCACAATCAATATGACAAAAGATACATCTTCAAATGTTCACTATATTGATTTGTAGAGAGACTCAGTACACAGACTCTTGGATAAGCTGCTAATCTCTCTATACACTCTCAGTGTTCTCTCTCTATGCTCACATGGTGTCTTACGGCTCTACTCTACTTACAAAGAAGTGCATGTCTGTTTATATAGTGCTAACACCAAGCAACAATACGAAGAATGTCACAGGTGTACGAAGCACTACAAAGACACGAAGAACATTCAGACCTGGTTACTCGTATGAACAGGTTATGGCTAACTCATTCGTACGACCAAGCAATGTTCTTGTTAACATAGACACTCGTACGAGCATGCAATGACTCGTACGAGCATGTAATGGTTCATATGAGCAAGCATCTTGCTCGTATGAATCACTTTTCACTCGCACGAACAAACTAAACGTCGTACCAAATCAAGATAGGAGGATATCTTGATTTGGTCAACATGACCTAACTTTACAGACACAAGAAAACAAAGACCGTACAATTACTGATGTAACTTAAGAACAAGCGACAGATACAAAAGTGTATCAACAAACTCCCCCTTGGATGTTACTTGGTCTTCGGTCTTCATTTCTAATGGCCTGCTTCGGACTATGAGCTTCTAGCGTGAAAACTGAATTGAGTCGAACCGAACCGAACTGAGTCGCATCCACACAAATATGCATCAACAATAATTCAGAGAGAAATTCGTAAGAGAGATTGGCTTGGATAAATTATGTTGGTGATCTTGATTGATTGTAATCAGTTTGATAGATAATCAATAAAGATTAGTTTGTGGTGATTTCTACTTTTACACCTTTCTCTGACAATTTGATCTATATGATTTCGCACTCTAGATTAGATAGACAATTCTGTAAAAGAACCATAGGAATAAGGGACCTACATTTGTAAGGTATGGTGTTTGTACACGAAGCTTGTACACTAGAAGCATCAATGAAGAGTTGCAACGAAAAGTTTTGAAAATCCGAGCATTCCTCAAGGGGGGGGGGGGTCTGTAAATGCACCGAATGTAATGACGTACCTTGAACAATCTCCACCCAATCTCCGGATCACACCACCTCTACAACCACCTTCACGTCACGAACATAGAACCATGTGGATATGGTGTTGGTTCGATGTTTCTTGTTTTGACGAAACCGAATCGGTCGCATAGAAGGCGAAGGCGACAGGTTGTGTTCTTGGCTCCCTCCATTAGTTTCAGGCACTATCTTCCTCCTCAAGAGCTCGTTTACGAGTTTTAAGCCGGTCTCGCATTCAAGTCTTTCAACCTGTTTCGCGTCCTGAATCCAGTAAGAAATCTGAGTCATATCTTATTATCCTTGTTTGGAGTTCATCGTTTAAATAAAACGTTACAAATCTAGGTCCAAACCCGTTTTACATTCTTTTTGTGTCTCTTTAGTGACAATTGTTCTTTTTAGTGACACTTCCGGTGCCTCATGTTATATTTTGCAAAAAGTAATACACTTGTACTAGATAACAAAAAAACAACATTACTTGTAAATTTATCCTTTTATATTACAAAATTTATTGAAGTGTTGTGTTTCGAACACGATAATTTCGAATACTTTTAAATAACAATAAAATAATTAAACAGTTGAAAACTTTCCGCATCTCTTTACGAAATTTTGTTCTCGACCTGAACTTTTGCTATGAAAATTATTCCTTTCAAAAGATTTTGAAACTTAATGGATTTTAAAATCAAACAAGTTAATACATAAATAAAATGATTAAAAAGGAAAGTTTGGTTTTTGAACAAAAAAAAGCCCTGTGTTTTCTTTAATTATTTTTTTAGGAAGAAGATGATCTCTTCTGCCATTATTTTTGTGCACCCCAAATTTTTTTATAAAATATTTTCCCTATGATATAGTTAAGTACTATTCGGTTTGCACTTAAATTTATTACGTATTTTATAAAGAAAAATATATATTTTAGAATCATAATGTATATAGTTTTGGATTGTGTTTCTGGAAAAAAACGGTTAGATAATCATTTAATGTGTTTATGCCCAAATTGACAATTTGCAAATGATTGTTGTTTGAAACGTGCTTATTATCATGTTGATGATGAATATGCTTAAGTTGTGAACTATATGTAGTTTGGGTAAACCCATGAGTTGCATGGATTTCATGGACGACGTGAAATATCGGTAGGTGTTATGTATATTAAGAAAATATATATGTGTAAATGTATATTTTAACATGTTTAGCGAACTTAATGGTGATATACGATATATTATGTGCTACGTGTTTGATATATGATCGTGTATATATGTGAATATATATATATATTTTAATATATATATATATATATATATATATATATATATATATTATTTTTTTTCAAAATGCTAAATGAGAACTATTAAGAGTTGAGAGAACCATGAGAACTTTTTGTTCCCGCTGCGAGTTGGACTAAAATTTTTTGCATGATGAAAATATTATAACCATATCTGTAAAAAAAAAGTAAAAAAGAATTGTCGAGCGGTAAGTTTGACTGATGCAAGTTTTTTTACGTGTTAGCGTAAATTTTGCATGACATAAATAATTTTTTACGCCTCATGTAAACATGGGTATGCGGCATTTTTTTCATTTTTTGGCTTAATCAAGTGATTTTTTATGCTTTTAAGAAAAAAAATTATCGTAAAAACCTTTTGAATAACCTAGTTCTCATAGTTCTCACAACTCAAAATGGTTCTAATTTTAACCCCCCTATATTTTATATACACACAAATAATGAGCATGGTGTTCGTGTTGACGTGCAAGTTTCGATATATACATATAAATAACATGAAAGATATTATTTTCAATTATTAATCGTACATCAGAAACATATTTTATTTTTAAGAATAAATATACATTTCGGTTTTTTCAACCCAGGTGTCTTGTGGAACACTATCCCATGGAATAAATATAGTATTTTTTCTAAAAAAAATATATTTATTGAGCAATATAGTTCATGTCTTCACACGGGTTCTTACTTGGTGATCCACATGTCCAAACACATATCTGGATCCACCAAATAACCATTTTATACATGTTAAGCCATAATTACTAAAAAATGTACTTAACATGTAAACAATATATAAACATACACTTTTCCACTTTCAAACGTATTCGTACCAATTTTCACCCTAAACACTTGCATACCCTTATGTTCAAACACACATTTTAAGCAAAACACAATCAAACCACAACAACAATCATCTCATGGCTACATGTCACCCATACATAATCCTCATTTCTAGTGAAAAATATTATGTAACAGCTTTCAACAAGTATCATTATCATCAATCAACAACTCATAACATACTAACATGAGTTCTATACCTTTTATAAATGTGTACCACTTCAAAATCAACATCAAACGTCCAACAATTTCTAAAATATATTTTGCTTCTTTTAGCAATTTTTAAATATACTTTTGACTAATAACAAGATTATTTATGCATACACACATAATTACTTCCATTTTAGTCATAAATTCCACATAACAACATCCTACACTTTCTAAGCCTTACAATTTGTGAGTTCCAAATGCTATCCGGATCATAATGGTTTGATTGTTATCACCCAAACAACTATAGGTTAGTTGCTTGAATGTGTAAAAGTTAAGAAAAACCAAAAGATGAATATGAAGATTCTTGTATGGATCAAACAAGTGTTGTATATGAAATACCAAAAGATATAATCAGTAAAACACCTGGATGTTCGGATTTAGCACAAGAACAATAATGACAACACAAGAGAAATCACCAAAAATTTGTCCAAGAACCTTGGACTAGGGTTTTCCATTGATCACATATAAATACACATTGACTATCTTGCGTATTTAATAAATACGCAAGAAACTTAAATGCTCCATGTTTGGCTATTTCATATGTTCCACTTTTGACCCCTGAACTTTCTAGAACATTATAAACCATATCAAAATAATCCAAAATCTAACAAAACCAAGTACCAACGATCTCAAACGCTTTAACAATATCCCCCTGATCGTTGCATACAAGTTCATTCTTCAATCTTGAGCTTTGGTTTCTGCCTTCTTTGCAGCTTTATCTGCGGTCTGTTCAGGTGGTGGTTGATTTATAACAGCTTCACTGATGTCTGGTGGATCCTCCATAGTGGCCTCATATGTGGATGAGTCCAGAGTTGGAGATTCTGATGCAACTGGATTGGGTGATGTATCTTTTTGTTTTTCTTGAGACTTTTGCTTCTTGTTCTCTTTACTTTTCTTTTTCTTCACTTCCTCTCTCTCCTTTTGTTTTTCAATTTTGTTTAGAATATCCATCATTTCTATCTTCCGTTCCCTCGCTCTTTCCACTGCCCTTTGAAATAACATGCCTTCTTCCTTGTACTCGTTTCCAACACCGACATGAATTTTATGACCGTAAAGACATTCAAATCCGACAAGCAGAACATGAAGACATCCATTGGATCCAAAATGCGTCTATCTTCATTTGAGTTAGATCTGATGACCTCTTCGCCTGTTTTTCCATCATAGAACCACTTTTTGAAATTTGTCAGCGTCACTAGAATCTCTGGAGGGATCTTAATTCTCGTCACAACCTTAGCAGGGTCGATGACCCATGTGACTTTGTCTTTACCGCTGATGGGATCCTTTGTTGTCTTCGAACCCTTCTACTATGGTGTTGGGGCTTAAAGACAATAAACCCGCGATTGCATTCTCTTAAGATTAGTCTTTCAAAATCAGCAACAATGCTACTGTTGGCCGGATTGATCATATCTAATTTTCCAAGCTCACGGATATACCACTGAGGAAGGCTTTTCATGTCTTATCCAGCCTTGAAGTATTGGATGACCCCACCACGTCTCTTAATGATGAACATCCCTTTTAAATTGTAGTACTTCCAGCTGATTATCTTGTCAGTGGCTTCTGTCTTTTCAACAGTGACTACTAGATAAAAATCTAGAAGCTTTTCTCTTTCCTTTTTAAACCATTCAGGATGTTGCAGGGTCACTTCATCACCGTCTTCTGTTTCATAAGAACCTCTTACTCTAATCCCCATTCAACAAATCGTGCCGGCATTTCATCCGATCCACTTCCTCTTCCTCACTTGAATCATCTTCGTTGACGTTTACCATCGATTCTAATCGTCTTTTCTTTTTCTCAGCTTCTTCGGCTTTTCGTTTATATGCCTCTACCTTAAATTTCTCATAGTTGAAGATGTATGTAACCGAGAACATTGGTTGTACTTCAACCTTAGCACAGAGTTCTCTGATTATTCTGTACATTTTCTCCATACCGTCTCGTTAAAATCTTACAAATCTTATTTGTTCAGTCACATAAGCATGAAGCTCTTGTTTTTCTTTCTCTACTCTCAGCTTCTCACGTAGCACATTTTTATCGTTCGCTTCCTGTTCTTCATTAACTTGTTTTTCCTGCCTCTCTCTAGCTTTTCACACACCATCTTTGTACTTCTTTGTTCCATCCCATCCTATTTGTTTTGCCATTTCTGAAAGACGGAAACGAGCCTAGTGAGATCTGGGTTCCGAAACGTAACTATTAAGTTAGATTTATATTTACAAAAATACCAAAAATTAAATTAACTTAAAAAAATTACGCTATTAAATGTGCTGACAAGACATTAAATATTTACACCGACAACTTTTACCTAAAAACGCTGATATATATACAGATCCTATTCAATTGCGCCGGTTGTATAGGGTTATTTACGCTGACTATGGGTCGCGTATTAAATACGCCGTCTCTTTCAAAAATTTGAAGGATTCTTCAATTCTAAGAAATCCAAACCAAATACGCTCGAAAATTTTAAACTTTCTCGAAAAGCGTGCATTTTTTTTACTAAAATTTGATGCAGAAAATAGAAAATAACTTGTGAAAAACAAAATTTGGCAATTTGGACACAAAAATCCGTTTTTCGAACTGAGGGATTTCCTTTTTCACAATTTTCTTTTGTGTGACACTCCTTGACATTCCAGCAAAAGATCATACTAGCAACACTTGTCAGTTTATTATTATTGTTATATATATATATATATAACTAATCGAGGCACAAGAAAAACTGCCAGTATGTTTGTCCCTTTAAATCCATGCATCCTTCTTTCAGCATGCTTTCGGTGAGTGCTTTATCATGTTTTGGTAATATTGACAAAAATTGCAATCGCCCCCACTCAAGTTAGACTATTAGAATGTTGTGCTCATGAGTCCCACGTCAGGACATACCCCTGCGATCAAGGTCTGCACAAAGAGTCCTCATAGCGGGTGAGTATATTGACTTCATTCGTTTAGTTTTTCAACGATAGACAATTGATCATCATGTCAGTACTTTCGTACAACGGATAGACCAATGTCTAACGAGGTGAAGACAAATACCACAGACGGTGCAATTTAAGCATTTGAATGACTCTCTATGAGAGCTTCTTCAGTGTATGGTTTTGGCCACATTGGCTCTTTTGAAAAGATATCATGATCGTGTCTAGGTCAACATATATTTGGATGCAACAGAAGAGCAATTATGATATCCCCGAATGAATAGTCAATATAATGACCCGAAATCTCAGACTTTGGAAATCTATCAACGCAAGATTTAAGACCATTAAGCCATATGCCGTAACGTGTTACCCGCAAGTTGCACAACATTGTAGGTATCCCAAATTCTTGTGTAAGGATTTACTTTTGTCGCCTAATCGCAGTTTACTCGATGGTATTGCTGAATATACTGATACATCATTGCTTGGTACCCCGATTTTCCTTGCTTAGCATCTTGATTTTCTTTTCTTTCTGTTTCAATCAAAAAGACAAGGTGTTAGAAGTTTTCTATCATTTCTTTAACAACATGTGTCAAACAGGAGATCAAAGTACTTTTTGGATATCTTCCCCCCTTAAATTTTATTTTCGAATGTCCATTGCTTAAAAATGAAATTTTAATTATGCTTGAAAATAATTTAATTTATTAATTATTATAAATTTACATAAGAATTGTACAGCGTTCAAGTTAAATGTTAGAAGGATTTTGAGAAGATATTGGCTTTCTATTGCGAAGGAACTGAGTAGTTCGGCTTGAGAAAAGACACATTCTGCATCAATGAGTAGAACTTATATTTCCTTGTCACAGACTTGTGATACGCTTATAAGATTGTAGCACAATTCTAGAACATAGTTCACATCTTTTAGAGTAATTGCATGTAACACCCTGTAAAATCGTGTCCAATAGTATAGCGACACGTGCTATATTTTAAATATAGTCTATTAAGGAAAATAAGGACTAAAGGCGTCAACATGCTCAAACTGAGCCTCTGAGTGACGGTCCGATGTCAACATGCATAAATAACAGCCTCTGAGTGACTGATATGTCAACATGCTTAAAACTTGGCCTTGAGTGACTGATATGTCAACATGCCCAGCCTCTGAGTAACATCGGAATCAACATGCTTATAATAAGCCTCTGAGTGATCCTTTGCGAAGTCCTAACTCTCATACGTGCCATTTGTTGGATGAGAGGGTTCAATTTTGTAAATATATGAAAGTTGGATAATGGAGGGAATAAAAGTGTCAACATGTTAATTTAAACCTCTGAGTGACCTTTTAACAAACCGAGAACTCGACAATGTCCGGGCATAATCCAAAAAGGTGTTTTAGAAGGCTTTTAGAAGCTTTACAAAGTTAAGGGGTTAAAGTGTCAATTTTTGAAACTGGCCAAGGGGGGTCGCGGGCCGCGAGAGACCTGGCCTGGGTCTCTCGCTGGGCACGAGAAGGTCTCTGTTGTAGAAAGTTTTTCTTGGCTCCTAAACAAAGCTCCAAAAACCATTAAATCGAAACCATGGCTTCCCAAACTGCTATGCCACATTTTGGGACACTTGTAAGCTTCCTCTTACACCCCTAAACACCTGGCATCACCTCCTTTGAGTTCTCCAACTATAAATAGGTGCTTAAGTTCACCATTCCAACTTGCACCTTTCTCATTCATACAATCTTCTCCCTCCTCTGGAAGTGCCTAGCTGAAAGGAGCATCCAACATAGTTCTTTTGCACCCTAGGAATCACTGGTAAGTGTTCCTTCCTTGTGCATTTTCGTTTATAGGCTTTTATAGCGAAAAGTCAAGCGTTTTACGAAAAATGCTTTGACTTTTGGTCAAGACCATTATGGTCCAGCCATTGCTCGAAATGAACATGGATAAGTGATCGTAATAAGGTAGGTGTTAATCCCTATAAAGGGCACCTCCTGAAGATCACATTTGCTAGACCAATTGACGGGTCAAAGTTATGAAAATAAAAAGTCAAACATGCCATTTTTTGGAAAAATCATAAGTTGATCTTATATATGTTATGAAACCTGTTTTGACACTTAAACAAGTTGGTAATAATTATTAGAAATTTTGTAAGAACATGTTCGGCACATCAATTTTAGTTCTAGGGTCGGTTCGCAACCGAGAGTCACGAAGGTTGACTTCTGCTTTGACTTTCGATTCTGACCCGATTTAGATTAGTTACCTACTGATCTGAAGTTGCATTATGATCAACATAACCCTCTGAGGTTATATCACATGATCATAATCAGAATCCAAGTTTATGCACAAGTTCCGTAATTATGCCATTTTTGACAAAAATGTCCTTTTTGCATAAAACAAGGTTTTAATGATAATGAACTTGAAAAAAGTTTCCTACTGATGTAATATTATAAGTAGGATTATTTGAGATGTTAAACCAAGTTATAAACTGAGTTTTCAAGCAAATCCTTAAACTTTGTCAATAAATGACGATTTTAGCCCTTGTGGCTCATAAAATAGTTTTAATCAAATCTTTTCAAGGTAAATATTTTACCTACTGATATGCTATATTAAATAACATATCTAAGACATTTTAATCAGACCCTAATGTCAGTTTTCATTAAACATCGCATAAAACGTCATTTACGACATAAGCGTCGTTTCGGCACATAGTATGGTTTACCATATTAAATAACCAAAACTTGTTACCTATGATTTTAGAACTTATTTTAAACATATTCACAGTAGGTACATGTTATAAACTTAGAATCCAAAATAATTTATAAATATTGTGTAAAATTACCAAAATGCCCCTTTGTTGCATAGTTTGGTCATAAAAGATAAATTACACAAATAATTGGTATCCTACTGATATTATATCATAAATAAAGTATTTTTCTAGAATACTTATAATTATAACATTAAATTATATTCAAGTTCCTTTTATATGGTATTGAAATTACCAAAATGCCCTTATGAGGCATAGTTTTGTTTTAAAACCTTAACGGGCATACAAGTTGATATCTTACTGATATTTTAACTTATTTAAAATATAATGGCATATAGAACTTGTCCATAACTTATCAGGTTACCCATTATCGCATAAAGGCTTACGGTTGATTACACGTAACTAGTTTACGAAATTTAACCGAAACAGGTTTAACCTTGTCATTTAAGTTTCAAAATCCAGAATGTTTATAGTTTACCCATATTATGCAAGTCAAAGTAATTGTCAGGTTTAAACTACAGTCTATCCGATCATCGTTTAATCAAGCCTTATATGTTTTGATCATGTATACTACTTGGTCTAAGTCTATGACTTAATTAAAGACCGTTAGTATTAATTGCTTAGCTTATGCCATAATCCAGACTAGAGCCTTGCCGGTAAATGCTATCTGCACGTTAGTACTTTTGTATATGGGTGAGTTATTGTAATTAAAAAGAAGACTAGCTCAGGTAAATACTCTCGACTTATTTTTCTTAGACGGGCTTGGGATACGGTAAACTATTACCGCTTGGTCAGAAATGAGATCAATCGAATGCCGGATTGTGGCTAGTAAATCCGCATATTCTGTTTTAATCAGTTTTGTTTGATAACTTAAACATTGGGTGTTAAATTACCGTGTCCTGGATATCCTCGGCTCATTAGATTAGTTAATGGCCACGACCTTAGCGCTACACCTGACAGACGCTCAAATGCAAATTACCCAAGACGTTGGGGATAACTCCTCTGTGAGTTCTAAGTGGTGTGTATTTAATCATGTCTCGATCTCTGTACTGGGCCCTGTATGTATGGACAAACATGTGAATCTGTTAACAAGGTTACAAAGTAACTTTCCCAAGTTATAAAAGATTTTATGCTCTGTGAACTTAAAATCATTTCAAAATGTTTTCAAATGAGTCAGTTGGGTGTATTTACCAGCGAAAGCTGACGTATCGTCCAAAGACTAAACTGCAGGTACAATACGAAATAGGCCGGATGCTGCTCGGTAGTGAATAAGAGGATCTTGAGAATCCTTAGATCTTCCCTAAAGTCTGTTTTATATTCTTTCTTTGTACATTTTTATGATCCGCATGTGGATCTTCTATTAGGAGCCTGTAAATTATTTTATTTCGACCATTTGGTTTGCAATAGTAATTTTACTCCAAGACTTCCGTTGTGCCGTGTTTAATTGACAATGATGTTATCAACTGACGTCACGATACTCCCCACCTGGGCCCACCGGTGTATGGATTTGGGTTGGAAATCCGGGGTGTGACATTGCATCTTAAAAGACGTCTCCAACACCAACTATCTTTCCTCCTTTTTCATCTCCGGCAAAACAATACTAATTCACCATAGATAACTTTAAAGTTCTTTAGAAGATCCTTCAAACCCGTCAAGTGACTTAAGCACCCACCATCAAGTGCCAATACTCCATTAGCATCTGAAGCCACTTATGAATTTCATTTTGTCATACAACAACAAACAAGAAATATATACAAGTTAGTTAGTTTTCGGAACCCAAACTTGCTTAATTTTCTTCTTTGATAATTTCATCTTTCCTTCTCCAAAAACAATTTGTTTTAACGAATTTTTTGAATGATTTTTTAAAACTATCGAATTGTTCTGTGATGTTTCTAGCATTATGTTGATCTGGTTTAGAACATTTCTTGTTTTTGCAATGTTTCGTTGTATGTCCTAAATGACCACAATGAAAACATTAATGCAACATGTCTTTTTTCCTTTAAGAGGTTGATGCGTTCGAAGATGATGTATGTGATGAGAGTCTTGAACTGCATGATATGTTGTTCGATGATGTATTGGAGCTTGAACTCTTGATTTTCTTCATTTTCTTGTCAAGAAGACTCTCATCTTCTATGCAATTTTCATCGTCCTCATTGTTTGTTGAAGCATCTGATCCTTGATCTTCACTTGAAGCATCTGATCCATGATCTACACTTGAGCTTCCTTTGTCACTTTCCGAAGTTGTTGTGCTTGAGTCTTCAATGCTACTTTCTTCGTTTGATTCCTTGCCAGACTCTGACACACCTGTATGAGATGGCACAAATTCTAGAATTTCCTCAGTGAGAAACTTTCCGAATCTGTTTTGTCTCAACTCTAGAACAAATACAGGAGGTTTATGCACATCTTTTTTATCACAAAAAGCAGATTGTAAATCAAAGCATTCAACCACTACATTCTCATGGTCACGGGTTACAGATTTAGGATTAGGACTTATACAGCCATCCTGAATAGGTAGAGAATCATTACATTCATCCCGAATAGAAGTCTTGTTTGTTTTATAACAGTTCTAGGCAAACCAGTTAACAGTAGTGTAACTGTCGCCTGAATACCTTATCCCTTTCCCCCTCATTCCTCATCGCACATGCCTTCCTCACGCTCAATTGCATCTACATTGCTTTCAGAAACGTTAGTATTTTTGTCATTTTACCAATCGACACTTTTAGCAATTAAGTCATTTATAACAATTAAATCATTTTCTGGATGAGAAGTTAGCATGGGTACATAGTTTTTACTGTGAGGAGGGGGAAAGATTTTTCTTTCAATTCTGAGCTTATCTTTGTACCAATACAATCTTTCACGTATGTCGGTCGTTGGCAGTTTTTAATATTAATCAGTGCCTTTTTGCTTACATTCCATTTGTCAATGGTGATTTGCAATTGTGTTTTCAACTTCAGATTTCTCAAGTTTTCAGTTAAATCATTTATAATGAAATCTTTTCTGAAAACAAATTCCTTTGAAGTTTTCATTTCTACTAAAGTTGAGTTCAACTTTCTTTGATATGCAGCTTCAATCTGTTTTAGTTCTTTGTTAAATTACAAAGCTCTTTCTTTTTCTCTGATAAGGTCACGGTTGAGGGATTTATAATGAGCCACGATGTTGACACACGGTTGTGAGCACAATTTGACTTTAAATTCGTAAGGAATGCTATTTACTAAGTCTTTCTTCTCTTTCTCTTTGGCAGACTTGGCTTTAATTGCTACTGTAGGAACTTGATCTTTCTCCTTCTTGGCAGTGCTACTTGCTTCTTGAACTTTCTCCTTTGACTCAGAGGTTTCAGCTTCTTTCTTTCCTTGGTCATCTACAAACTTAGTTGGGTTGACTATGCTCTTCAGTCCTTTGTCAGCAGACACATCTCCCTTGGGAATACCTGCAGTTTTGTTACTAAGAAAGTTTGAAGGACGTGGAACCGATTCAGAGGATATCTTTGCCATTAAAGTTTTGTTAACTTCTTCCTTTGTCTCAACAATTTCCTCAGCCCAATCATAATCTTCTATCATCATCGCCTTTGGAGTGTTATCAGCAGCATTCTCATTTCCTTCAATAGCAATTGTCCTTCTAGCGGGATTCGTATCAGCGTTTCATTCTTTAGCAGTGAACAATCTCTTTTGAAGTGCCCTAAATTCTTGCAGTTGTAGCATCTCAGCTTGGACTTGTCGAAACCAACTTTTCCTAGTGCCAATCTCTTTCCTGTTTTGTCTTGAAACTTCTTTAGCCGCAAGGTTTTCATTGCCATTTGCCATTTTAAATCCATTTCCTCCATATCATCTGGATCAACTTGATACATGTCTTCGGCGGTAAGAAAATCCCGTTTCAGCTCACCAGACATAAGAGCTTCATAACTTCTCAGGAAGGTGTTAAGCAGTGCAACGTGTTCAGTAGATATCTTGAGTGCTTGAGCATCACCGACCACAGTATTCTTCTCGTTAGACTGTGGAGCCTTTGTAGAGTTTGCGGAAGCATTAGAGTAAGATGCATTAGCATTGTAAGAACTTGAACCACCGGAGGTTATGGGGGCAAGGAATGCCATGTTCTTGGGCATAATAACAGCAGCGGATTGAGAAATGTGTTTCATCTCTCTCTTGAGGACGTCCATTTCAAAGGCCTCTAGAGTCTTGGTTAGATTCGAAAGATTGACAGGAGTTGTACTGGTTAGGAAGGTTCTTTTGAACATCATGCACTGTAAGTTCCATTCTTTTGGAAGAGAGTCCAAAAGTTTCTTGATTGAAGTATAGTTCGTCACATGATTACCAACTTTCTTCATGTTTGTTAGAATGCTCAGAAAGCGGCTGATATGATCTGACAGAGTTTCACCACGAACACTTCCAAACATATCATATTCCTTTTGAACCATATCTCTCTTGTTTCTGTCAGTTCTTGGTTGCCTTCAAAGTGATCGATAAGTGCCAAGCATAATTCATGAGCTGAGGTGTACTCTTCAAACAAGTTTTTGTCATCCTTTGATAGAGCCATTGTTAGAGAAGCATGAACCTGGTGGCCACATTGGACTAAAGGAGTCTTCGTCAGTGTAGGTCGAATGATTATCGTTGATTATACGAACATCATCACGAATTACCATTGGAACGTGGGGTCCTACAGTGACGGACACCATTGAGTATAGTCCGTATACTCAAAGAATGACTTGATTCTGTTTTTCGAGCTACTAAAATCTTCAGATCCTTTCAACTTTGGAGGTCGAGTTGCTGTTCCAGTCTCAAGTTCAGCTTGTGCAATTAGGTTTAGTTGATTAGGCGACATTTTGATTCGGTTTTAAGTTCAATTTATTAACAATAAGATAATTACACAGGTTAAACTGGAACTGGGCACAAATATGCTGCTAATTATGCTGATATGTGTTACGAGGCTTAATTACGCTGGTCAATCAGTTCTAAGTCCGATCAGTCAAATGCGCTCAAGAATTCATTTCTGCTGGTTTGAGTGACAAGTTTCTTGGACTGGCGACAAAAACAATTACGCTGACAGATCAGACACACAAATAGTTGGCTAAAATCGCCGAACACCTATATAAAATTGCAAAAGATTTATACCACTAACCCCGAAGTCGCCTTCGGATAAATACGCTGACTCTCCTAATTACGCTGGCTTTAAAGCTGGTGTAGATATAATTACACTGCCTTCAAGATTATCTACACTACCTTCATGATTATGTACACTGCCTTCAAGATTAATTACGCTGCCTTCAAGAATATCCACACTGCCTTCAAGATTATCTACATTGCCTTCAAGATTAATTACGCTGCCTTAAAGATTATCTACATTGCCTTCAAGATTAATTATTCTACCTTCAAGATTATCTACATTGCCTTCAAGATTAATTACTATGCCTTCAAGTTAAATACACCAAACAGGGTTTAAACACGAACAAAAACCCTCTAATTACTCAAAAACGACCCGAAATCCTTGTTTCTTTGTACCAAAATGATCCAAATGTTCACCAAAACAATGATAACAACAACCTAACGATTTATCATACCAGATCAAGCCATTTTGAGTCCAAAAATTTGAAAAACCTTGAAACTTTGAAAACTTTTGAAAAACCTTCACAACTTGGAGAATCTTAACAAAAACTCAAACAATCAAGAGCACAAAGGTTCTGATACTAGATTGTGAGTCCCAAATGCTATCCGGATCACAGTGGTTTGATTGTTATTACCCAAACAACTATAGATTAGTTGCTTGAATGTGTAAAAGTTAAGAAAAACCAAAAGATGAAGATGAAGATTCTTGTATGGATCAAACAACAAGTGTTGTATATGGAATCCCAAAAGATATAATCACTAAATGCACCTTGATGTTCAGATTTAGCACAAGAACAATAATCACAACACAAGAGAAATCACAAAAAATGTGTCCAAGAACCTTAGACTAGGGTTTTTTATTGATCACATATATATACACACTAACTCTCTGGCGTATTTAATAAATACGCTAGAAACTTAAATACTCCATGTCTGGCTATATCATATGTTCCACTTTTGACCCCTAAACTTTTTAGAACATTATAAACCATAACAAAACAATCCAAAACCTAACAAAACCAAGTACCAACGATCTCAAAAGCTCTAACAAAATTATCCTCATGTTGCAAACAAGTGTCCAATATCACAATTTACAAGAAATAATTACACACACAAACACACCATATAGCCCACGACTTGTAGACATCCGTCCTTACAATCAAAACTTTCCAATTTAACCTTAAGTTACTTTTTTTAGCAAAAACACTTTTTAACATCTCATTTGGTGACAAACTTGCACACATATAAACATTAAACCCGTATTTAAACAAGTTAGAAACATGCTTTTCACCATTAGTCTAAACTAGGTAAGATTTCTCTCTAAGATGGATGGTGGAAGTATATGTGTTGAGATATAGCTCCAAGATTGTTACAAATCCTTCTAATATCTATACATTTAAGGATGCGTAGTGTAATTTTAGTGTGAACTGGAATTATTATATATATAATTCGACAAGTTCTTACCTACAGTAGTCATAATGTCCTCAATTTTCATTATAATTACACGAAGGCCACATATTACAAGTCTAAGAGAAAATGTCAACTTTATTGTGTATCCTATTAAATAAAAGTGAAGGTGGGTCCAACCAATGGCTCATTCTCAAAAATAAAAAAAAATATAAATAAAAATGTTTATTTATTATCTGCTTAAAGCTTGAATCTTACTCGTGTCTAAATTTTTTTTAACCCTTTTCATAATAAAATATGATTTCTTATATAACAAGTTTTCATACGAGTTTATATAAATTGACTATTTTATCCATGTAAAACATATGTACATATGGGAGATTGTTAGAGCGAGCATCGATAACGTAATTAACCGAACCGATATCAGTCGAACTCCCGCAACATAGCGTGGAAATTCCCACTAGTCGAAAAAATAAAAAAAAGAGTAGAGGGGAGGGGTCTGTTCGTGAGCATAAGAGAGGAGAGAAAGAGTTGTGTGGTTTTTTGTTTTTAAATGAAGTAGGAACTTTATCAACTAAAGTCTTGCAATCCTACAAACATAACCAAGATATACCATGCCATCTTGCCCTTCCTTTCTACCAAATAAGTCAAAAGGATAAAGATATATGGGGAGGGTATGTTTGGCCGTAAAAATTGGGAAAGGTGGGTGTGGGTTGGTTTGACTTTTGTGTATTTTTTATAAGGATGATGAGATATTTAGGTGTTTAGGGTAATTAGGATGATTAGTTTTTATATTAAACACTAATATTGCCTAATATTACTAGACCATAAAAATCTTACATGTCACACTCTAGTCGTAGCGGAAGCGCAATCGTGTGACTAGGAGGTAATCATTGCAAACAATTATGTAAACAAAAATAAATCAATAACGATGCCATGTATGTTAAGTTGCAACCAAAGTTTACAAGTTCCCAAAACAAGTTACAAGGTTCAGACAAGTTCACAATGTTATCCAAAGTATAGTTTTTGAGTTGCATTACACTTTAAACCAAAAGATTGTTTTCATCATAAAAGCATGTTGAGGTTTTGACCCCTTTATACCAATATGAGGTTGGGATATAAGAGACAAATCCTCTATAAAGGCATTCGTTGTCATGTTACTCCCACTTCTCGTAGTCTTTCACCGGCTCAAGTTTTGCGTCGTGAAATACATGTAAGTTGAAAAGTCAACATAAAGTTGACGAGTTCATGTAGTTATTGTTTTCGTATGGGATGTCTTGTTTGTAATCCAGTAATGAAATCTTAGTATGTTATTAGCATTCATGGAGTTTAAGGATCTATCAGTGTGTAGCTAGCACCCTGACATATGTGCCATAAGTAAGTAACCAAACCGAGACAACTCTTGACATCAATTGGGATCACAAAAGCACTCCTAAAGGGTTAACAAACCAGGAGTGGAGCGCGCCTCAAACTCGATAGATCTATACCTTTTGCACCTTGGTGACTAAGTGATTAATGGTTACTCTTATCATCATCCTACCTACACACATTGATCGTGTTATTATCTAACCCCATAGCTAACATACTTTGAAATATTTGAAAGGAGGGACACGAACTCACAGTTTTGTGTTCCGTAAGTCGCACTTATTGGAATTCGAGTGTCCGTACACGTGTATAACCTTCATTAGACACCTAGGTCTCATTGGACCTCGTATAAGTTGTTCATCTTGAATTCTTGTTGTGTAGTTATTTATCACATTAGAACAACTTAAATTTTATTATAGTGTTGGTAGTTCGTTTGGTCGATTATTATATATATATATATATTGGCATTATTAGATCGTGTGTGAACGTGCCTCGCCCTTCATATGTCCTCGTGCCTTAAACGCGTGTCATTGGGCCTAGCCCATGTCATGTATGTCATTGGGCCTAGCCCATGTCTTTATGTGATTAGGCCTAGCCCCTGAAATTTATGTCATTAGGCCTAGCCCATGTCTTTATGTCTTTGGGCCTAGCCCATGTCTTTATGTGATTGAGCCTAGCCCATGTAATTATGTCATTGGGCCTAGCCCATGTAATTATATGTTTGGGCCTAGCCCATGAAATTATGTGATTGGGCCTAGCCCATGTATTTTGTATATTTGGGCTTAGCCCATGTTATCATGTGATTTTTGTATTTGGGCCTTGCCCAAGTCTTTTATATAATGAGCCTAGCCTAACTTAATTTCATAAGTCTATAACTTTTATAATTTTACACTTGGAAATTTTTACTAAGTTTATACTTTTAAGTATGTTTATATACTTTTACAAAATCACTTAGTAATTTTATACATCCTAACTTTCTGGATTTTGTCATTGCTAATATATATATTCGTTAAGTGTCTAAAATATATTATTTTTAGACATGTCATCGTTGTCGTTTAATATATATATTTCCTCGTCGAAAATCGCCTAAGTGTCGTAGTAGCTCTTCATGTTGGCGATATGTTCGTTGACCGTTGCGAGACGGTGTATTATATAAATTCGACCATTGTCGCCTAGTCCGCTCGTCCGTTTATGGTTTCAAGAATTGTGTAAAAGTGTATGTGTTCATGTTATTTATACTTGGTAATCCTCAAGTATTTGGTATTTTGTATTAGTTGGGTATTTTGTGTTGTATACCATAGGCTTTCTAGATACATACATATACATACACATGTATTTTTACACATTAATTATGGTGACAAAGTAGATGTATAAATTTTTATTCCCAAAAATATATACATGTAATACTCATTTTTTTAACTTGTAAAGATATTTGTAAGTATTTGTTAAATCCTTGGAGGGTTAGGATTTAACCTTTGTCATTAAAACTTCCTTAATGACTGTGTAGGTCACTTATCGGGTTTAGTCCCGTTAATCACCCTGTTAATCATACTTTAATCGTGATTAGATTTTTAGAAAATTTTCCCCTAAACTATGATGTTTTTTCCATGTTTCAAAAATGTATTTAAATCATGTTTAAACCTATAATCACAATCAATCATCAATTCAAGTTTACAGAGCACCTTTGTATGCATAATTTATACACTTTTCATCCTCATTTCCATGGTCTTTTGTAAATATATATTTTAACTACCTTACTTAAAAATAATGAGATCTTCACACATTTATTAGAACATTTAAGACATCATTTTTTTTCATATCTTCTATTTAAGATTTCCACTTTAAACCACTTTGTTCGCTACACTTTTTAGGATGATCATAACATAAATCATGGTGTTTATTCTTTATAAAAGTCACATATATGTAATAAATGATTTTAAAGTTGTAGTGGAGTTCATGGATCATGAGGTTGATGATCTTATTTAGATTTAAACATCACCATATTTAAATCATCATATATATTCTAATTCTACAAGATCATCCATTTTAAACAACTTACTTTAACATAATCAACATAATCATGCTAACTAGTTAACACTAATACACATAATCAACACATAATAAACTATATTTTGTAGATTATTAAGGTGAGATTAGTGTTTTTTAAGTTGGATTTTTCTTTATTTTCAAGATGATCAACAAGTACTTTCATAAACCATAGATCATAAGGAGCTTAAAAATGGTGAAAGATTAGCTTACAAGTTTGCATAAGATTAAGTGAAGTTAAAGAAGACAATGAAGCTCCAAAGAAAGCTCTAATGCTCCCCCATGCTTGCAAACTCCTTAGATGATCTTGTGAGGGCTTGATAGAGAATAACATGTGGTGTTTAATGGTGGAAAGTGGTGGTTTAGGGTGGTGGCGGTAGCCGTGAAAGAGGGGAAGACCAAGGAGGTTCTTATAATTTTTTTTTTTGTGAAATGAAGTAATGAAGCATGATAATGATTTATATAAATTCACCAAGTCAAGATCACATCTTTTTACCATGCCTAAATCTTTATTTTTCAACATAAATCAAGTGGGTGGGGGACCACATTGGGGGGGGGGGTTAAGTGTAAATTATTTTATAACATATGATAATTTATTAGATATTTAGGTGTTTAAATTAAGTATGATAATTAAGGGTTTGTATTGCATCATTAGAGTGTAATTTAGGGTTTAGGACGTTAAGTAACGTTAATTAGTTCCCTTGACTAGTTGTATTAGTTTTGGATGGCAAAAACACCACTAGTTTGCTCATCGGTATGATACCGGCTGATATACGAAAGTTATTATTTAGTACCAGAAGCTTTGGTTTTCATTTACCATAAGTGCCGTGGCATTTATTTAGGGCACTTCCGACATAAAATATGGTTAACTAGTTCACTAGTCGAGTAGATGTGAGTTTGGGTGGCCAAAATGCTTTTCGTTTCATTATTCGCTCAACACAAACACTTATATATTTTACCGTCGAACATTTCCGGGAGCTGTGTTTCCGTGACCTCAAGATAGTTGAAGGGATTTTGGATCCCAAATGAAGCTTACCTAGCTCTCTAACTTAATGTATGAGGCTATCTGCCATTGAAATCTTTGTCGGTTCGATGATCGGTCGCTTTCCGGTCAAGTTGTGCACTGCTTGTTGTACGACCGGAAACAATGTCTTTTATGTATTTTTGATATCCTCATATTGTTGTAAGGTGTTTGTCATTTTTCTGATATAATTCTGGAATCTGGAAAATACCGAATTAATGTTGCGGACGAATTGAAATTGTCACCTTTTTAGTCGAAACGGACAATTTTGTAATTTAGGCGTTGTACCGGAAAGTTATGCATTATTGCAAGATGTGTTCCCACATTAGTGTTTTCATGTATATATGGACTCAGTTATATCATTAGTATGCCGTTATTCATTGTTCTGTTTCGTTTCAGCGATTTTGCGGACATGAATAGTGCAACCGCAAATAGTGCACCCAACACTTTGAGGGCATAGTTTGATTTGTTTCGCATCGTAACAGAAACAAATATATGTTACGGTCTGATTTACTTGTCCTAATACTTGTGATATGACGTACGACTCAGTTATGTAATCAAATTACCATAAAATTCATGAGATTATGTACCAAAAATAGTGATTAGCTTTTACAGAATTACCGGTTAATTGCCATTTGTCACATACTCCCCCTGTTAAAAAGAATTCCGTCCTGAAATTCACGTTGAGGCATCCTCTGAAGGAGTCTTTTTGAACAGGTGGGGGTACTTTGTCTTGATTTGATCTTCACGTTCCCACGTATATTCGGGTCCGTGACGGGAGTTTCTAGCGAACTTTGACTAGTTTAATTCGACTTCTCCTTGTCTTTTGAACTTTCCAGTCCATCACCTCAATGGATTCCTCAGTAAACTGGAGTTTGTCATCAATATGAATTTCATCCGCTGGGATGACAACCATGTCATTAGTCGGGTTTTTCTTTAAGTTAGACACATGAAATGTGTCGTGTACGTTGTTGAGTTCTTTTGGCTGTTTTACCTTGTAAGCCAGTATACCAACCTTTGCTAGAATTTCAAAAAGCCCAATGTATCTTGGGTTTAGCTTTCCTCGCTTCCCGAATCTAGCTACCCCCTTCCAAGGCGAGACATTTAGTAGCACTTTGTCTCCGACCTCGAAGGATAATGGTTTGCGTCTTCGATCTACGTAGCTCTTTTGTCTATCCTAGACCGTTTTGATACGCTCATGGATTTTGAATATTGTCTGTGGTCTCTTGGACTAGTTCGGGACCAATGAGCTGTTTGTCACCGACTTCCGCCCAACATAGCGGAGATCAACACTTTCGTCCGTAAAGTGCTTAGAACGGCGCGACCTTGATACTTGTGTGATACTATTGTTGTAGGAAAACTCTACCAATGGTAAATGAGTATCCCAGTTTCCACCCAAATCCATCACATAGACACGAAGCATGTCTTCCAACGTTTGGATGGTTCGCTCGCGTTGACCATCGGTCTACATATGAAAAGTCGTGCTTAAATCTAAGCGAGAACCAAACGAAGCTTGAAATGATTACCAAATCCGCGACACAAAGTGACCATCTCTATATGAGATTATAGAGAGTGGCACTCCATGACGTGCCACGATTTCCTTAAGATACAGTTCAGTTAACTTCTCGGTACTGTCTTTCTCACGGATTGGTAAGAAATGAGCTGACTTGGTTAACCGATCGATGATAACCCAGATCATTTCATGACCCTGAGAGGTCCATGGTAGTTTTGTAATAATATCCATTGAGATTTTTTCGTAGTTCCAAACAGGGATCCTAGGTGGTTGTAATAGACCAGATGGTCTCTAGTATTCGGCATTGACCTTTGCACAAGTTAGGCATTTACCAACATAGGTTGCGATATCTCCCATGAGATTAGGCAACCAATAATACTCCTTTAAATCCTGATACAATTTATCAGATCCTGGGTGTATCGAGTATTTGGACTTGTGTGCTTCGTCCAGCACCAAATCTCACAGATCGCCAAAATAGGGAATCCAGATCCTTCCCATAAAATATATTGTTCCATCCTTGTTTGGTTCCATTTGTTTCTCCATTCCCCATAATGCTTCTGCTTGAATGTTTTTTGGTTTTAGAGCTTCTTGTTGTGCATCGCGCACTCAAGTTTTAAAGTTCGTCTGGATCGTCATCTCTAAGCTTGTACTCGTAAAGTTTTGACTTGTTCCTTCCAGCTCAAAGCATCTGCCACTATATTTGCTCTGCCTGGGTGATACTTGATCTCACAGTCATGATCATTCAACACTTCTACCCAATGCCGTTGGCGCATATTTAGTTCCTTTTGAGTGAATATGTGTTGAAGACTTTTATGATCTGTGAGTAGGGTACACTTAGTGCCATATAAATAATGACGACAGATTTTTATAGCAAATACCATTGCACCTAGTTTTAGGTTATGAGTGGTATAGTTCTTTTCGTATACTTTTAACTAACGTGATGCGTACGCGATGACTTTTTAACGTTGCATTAACACGCAACCTAAACCTTGATGCGAAGCATCACAATACACCACGAAATCATCGATACCGTCCGGAAGTGATAATGTCAGTGCCTTGGATAGTTTATCCTTATATATTGAAATTCTGATTCTTGTGTTTCTCCCCAATCGAACATTTTATCCTTTTGTGTAAGCGAGGTTAACGGCTGAGAAACCTTCTAGAAGTTCTCAATAGATCTCCGGTAATATCCCGCTAAACCTAGAAATTGTCGTACTTTCGTGGCGTCCTTGGAGCATTTTAGTACTTTATGGCTTCTATCTTTGATGGGTCGACGTGTATCCCATATCGTTCACTACACGACTGAGAAATTATACCTCGCGAATCCAAAATTCACATTTTGAGAATTTCGCATATAGTTTATCCTTCGTTGATAGCCCCAATATAGTTCTCAAATGTTATTCATGTTCTTCCTCGGTTCGTGAGTATTTTAATATGTCATCAATAAATACTATTACGAACTTGTCGGGGTAAGGTTTGCATACTCATTTCATCAAATCTATAATTACGGTAGGCGTATTAGTTAAGCCAGAAAGGCATAACAAGTGTTGCTGACAAAAGCTATTAAAGCTGAAGCTATCTAAAGACCAACTATCCTCAAGGATGTTAAAGATTGCAAGATGATTGAAGACAAAGTTTTTTAATGAAGCTATTGTCAAGGGCGAGTCTGTTGGTGTATATTTGTGACAACAGCTTAGATTTGGTCTTTGGATATCTTGTAATTAGTAAAATGATAAACAGTTAGTGGGTATAGTTTTGTAATAGTTAATTAGAAGTAATTGGGCTAAACAAGACATCATATAGCTTATGGTAGGCGAATTGGCCTAGACCCATTAGCAGTCCATATGGTGAACCCACCCTAGCCCAAGAGCAAACATGTTTCTATATAAAGGGAGTTTTGCATTAGGGTTAAGGTTGTTCAGTTGCTCGTTTTGCTCAATCAGTTGATCAGAGAAAGTTGAGGGAAAGTCTTGAGTTGATTGTAAACACTTGTGATAGATAATCAATAGAAGACAGATTGAAAGTATTTGTTTGTGTTCGTGTTCTTGTTCTTGTTCGGTTTTTATGTTAAATCTGATCTAGGGGATTCCGCACTCTAGATTAGATAGACGATTCTGTGATGATCCATACGGATTAGGGGACCTACAGTTGGTATCAGAGCATTTGGCTCTTGTTTTTGCTCGGTTCAGAATCGTAACAGCAGAAAAAGTTGGGTTTTTGGACGTTTTGGAGGCTGGTTTGAAGTGTTGGCGGCGATTCTAGGGTTTTTGCTGTTGTTCTAGGTTTTTGAAGCTATTTCAGATAAACAGCAAAGCATTTCGGATAGCAGGAAGGCATGTCGGATCAAAGGTGAAGCATTTCGTATAGAAAACTTGCATTTCGGATCAGAAAAGTTGTATCTCGGATCAGAGAACTTGCATTTCAGATTAGTCTAATTCATCTCAGATTGCATTTTGGATTCCAGCAGTCCATCTCGAATTGCATCTCAGATCAGAACAATCCATTCCGGATTACATCTCAGAACAGTCCATTCCAGATTACATCTCTGCACAGTCCATTCCGGATTACATCTCGGATCAGAACAGTCCATCTCGGATTGTATCTCAGATCACAATTCTGAATCTTTATCTTGGATCAGCAGTTCGGATCAATGTTCCGAGTTTCCATCTCGGATTGTACATCATTGGATTCGTATCATCGAGACGAGTTTAACGGTATAATTTGGTGACTACTCATTTCAGACAAATTTTTAACGTTTTTAACGAGCCGGTTCGGTAAAAATGTCGAATATGTCTAACTTAAATGAACTGCTAAGAATGGAGCACGAGGCAGGCACGATAACAAACCTCCAAAAATGCTAAAAGTAAAGAATTTTTCCTTACATGGAAGGATAGGTTTCAGTCGTTCATTGAATATCAGGACACACGGATGTGGATCTGTATTCAAGATGGGTACGTTAACCCCACTCATGACTTTGAGGGCAGACAGCGTGTCACTGCTTATGTGAATATGACAGAAGCTGAAAAGAGAATGTATGAGTCAGAGAAGAAAGCCTTAGCTGCTATAAAGATGTCATTACCTGATGGTATCAAACATACATTCAAGCGTTATACTACATCGAAAGAGATGTGGGTTGCCCTAGAGAGGAGGTATGAGGGCAATCCTGATGTGAAGAAGAACAAGGTTGATCTGCTGAAGAAACAATTTGCTGTGTTTAAAGGAATGAGAAATGAATCCCTTGAAGATATTATCACGAGATATAATCATCTAATGTCAAAAATGGACAATTATGACATAGAGGGATACACGAATGTGGAGATAAACGATAAGTTGCTAGATGCTTTACCTGCAAAATGGGATATTTATACTTTGATGATAAAGTATGAAGCTGACTATGAAGATAAAGACTTGGAAGAGGTTGTTGGGAAACTGAGAGCTTATGAGCTCAATATGAAGAAGAAGGAAACTGGATATGATTAGGTTCAATATTCGGGGATTTATAAAGGGACTACACCTACATCTTCCAACAATGCTTCAAGTGATACTACAACTGCGTTTTTTTCATGTGAAAATGAGCAGATTGTGACAAATGCTGAGGGTGAAGTATGTTTTGTAGCTGCTTCAGGAGGCTCGTCAGGGGCTAAGAGACAACAATCAAGGTAATAATAACAGCAGTACTAGGTCTATGCCTCTGAGTGTCAAAAAAGCTGAAGATCATCTAGCATTGCTTACTTCTTTCGTTGCTTCCTACGAGAACTACATTCAGGGAAGAATATCTGATCCTGCTATATTTGATGAAGATTATGATCAGATTGACCCTGATGATTTAGAGGAGATGGATTTACAATGGCAGATGACCATGATCTCTAGAAGAGTAAAGAGGTTCTATGAAAAGAATGGGCAGGAAGTTCGTGGAATGAGTGTGGGTTTTGATAAGTCTAAAGTGAAGTGTTACAATTGTCAAAATCATGGACACTTTGCTAGAGAGTGCCAAAGACCTAAGTCTAAATCTCATTCTAATTCTTCTTTTCAAGATTTTCCTGGTCATGGTTCAAGCAACAGGAATGTGTCAACCAACACTGGATCAACGACCCTGATCTCTACTGCTAGTGAGGGTTCCTATGATTGGACTGTTCATCTGGAGGGTGATGCCAATGCCACACGGGCGTTCATGGTTGAGATAGCCCCAGTTGATAATGAGGAAGTGAAGGCTGATACTGAGGTAGAGCGAGAATGGTACCTGAAAAAGCTAATGGAGAACAGAATGCTGCATGAAGAAGATGGCTGCTGATTTTGCTGCTTTCATGGCTTATCTAAGCAAATCAACTGGAGAGGTACATTCTAACTCGGGTAGTTGTGTTTGTTTAAATTTTCGTGAACTGCAAAGTGAAGTTGACATGTTAACAAAACAAAACCAAAGTCTTGTAAATGAGCTCTCAAACCTAAAAGAATCAAACTTTTTCGTAAAACAAAATGAGTCAATATATTTGAAGAAAATTAAAGGTTATGAAGAAGAAATAAATATTCTAACATGTAAGCTTAATGAAAAGCTTCAAATTATTGACTTAGCTCATGATACGATGAGTGAGAAAACAAAAGAAATTTCTGAAAAATGCAAAGAGTTGTCTGAAGCACAACTTAAAATTTGTGAACTTGAAAAGAAATTAAATCAATTCAGAGATTCATCTTTTGTTATGAAACACATGATGAATGGCCTGAAGAAGAGTAATGACAAGACATGTGTGGGATTCAAAGGTTTTAATGAAGTTCCACCACCTCTTGGTCATGACTATTCTTTCTTGCCAGACAAAGAAGAGCTAACAAACTTTGTGTCAACTACACCTAGTAGTTCCACATTAGAGAATGTTGATGTGACTGAGAATGCCAAGAAGGATAATAACAGAGACACAGTTTTGGAAACAAAGAATACACACCCTAAGAATCAAAAGCAAGATTTTTTAAAAAGGTTGATTTTGTTCAAGGGAGTGATATGAATGAAGAGGTCACTGTTATTACAAAAGAGTCAAATGTGCAGTTTGCTAAAAATAAAAACAAATAAAAATTAGAAATTACGCAAACTAACAAGATCCTTCAAAGGCATCATCATCATCATCATCATCACCATCACCATCACCATCACCATCACCTGATGAATCTAAACCAGAGACTTCAATTAAGAAGTCTTCGGCTAGAAGATCCTACTTCAAATGTCACGAAAAGGGACATGTAGCTAGCTGTTGTCCTAACAAAAAGAGTGAAGCACAGGTGAGTGAGAAACAGAGAGAAAAATCACCAGAAAAACTTGGTGATGGTGAGAAGAAGGTTACTAACTCACCAAAGATATCTGTTTCCAAGCAACAAAGTGTTGCTGCTGGTGTAGATAAGGCTGAAAAAGGAACTCACCAAGTTCCTTATTTTCAAAGAAATCAACAAAGATTTCAGCATGAATCTACATCAGGCAGATATGAGAATCTAGAAGTAGTTCACCAAGAATGGATAACTTTAATGGTCGATCTAGTAATTTCAGAAGTCAATGTCAATATCAAACTCGATATCAGAATGTTGGTAGTCGAAATTTTTATAACAATGGCTTTAGAAATTATTACCATCAAAATTCAAGAAATCATATTCAAAATTTCCAAAGGTTACAAAGTCCAAACATGTTTAGGAAACCTCAGGACCAAAGAACGAATGGAAATCAAAGACCATTTCCATCAACACGTCTTAGATCTAAGACTCCTTTTAGGAATGATGGATATTGGATGGATGTTCCTATGGTTGATGAATCTGGAAGACCCAAGACCATTAAGGCTTGGGTCCACCAATCTAACTAATTTTGTTGGGTTGTGCAAGAGCTGCTAAGGAGGATTATAAACTTGTGGTTTGTTGATAATGGCCGCTCCAGGCACATGATGGGGGATGCGAGGTTGTTGACTAAGTTTGAGAATATAGATTGTGGTTATGTGAATTTTGCAGGTGCTAAAGGAGGGCACGTTACAGGTGGAGGAAAAGTGACCAACGGGAAGATCACATTGGACAAAGTGAACTATGTTGAGCAGCTGAATCACAATCTGATGAGCGTGTCTCAAGTCTGCGACAAGGGTCACTCGGTCCACTTTACTAAGTCTGAAGCTTTGGTGTTGAAACCTGGTTTGGTGATACCGGATGATTGGATAGTGATGAGAGCGCCAAGGAGAAATGACACTTATGTCATGGACATGGGTGCTAAGGATTCTTCCACTGTGGTGGCGTGTTTACTATTAAAAGCATTTGAGGCTGAGTCATTGTTGTGGCACAGACGCATGGCCCACATCCACTACCGAAAAATGAATTATATTATTAAAAATGGCTTAGTGGAAGGGGTGCCAGTGCAGAGGTTTCATGTGGAAGATAAATGTCTTCAATGTCAAAAGGGAAAACAACATAAGAAACCTCACAAGTCTAAAACAGTAAATTCCATAGATGCCCCTTATGAATTACTTCATATGGATCTATTCGGTCTGGTGAACGTAAGAAGCATAGGTGGAAAGTACTATTGTTTAGTTGTCACAGATGACTACTTACAATATTCATGGGTTTTCACTTTAGGTACAAAAGATGAGACATCGGAGATGCTGATAGATCTTTTCACAAAATTGGAAAATATCCATGATGCACAGATCAAGAGTACAAGGAGTGATAATGGCATGGAGTTTAAGAATCAAATTCTGGATCTCTATTGTCTTCGCAAGGGAATTGAACATCAATATTCTGCTCCTTATACACCTCAACAGAATGGAGTCGCTGAGAGGAAAAACAGGACGTTGATTGAAGCTGCAAGGACTATGCTTTCTGATTCAAAGCTTCCAGTTTTTTTCTGGGAGAAGCTGTGAACACAACTTGTTATGTCCTGAACAAAGTTTTGACGGTTAAACGGTTTAACAAAACTTGCCACGAACTATTGTTTAACCGAAAACCACACTTAAAAGGCTTTGAACCATTTGGATTACCCTGCACTATTGTGCGAAATAAAGATAAGCAAAAATTCGGTGAGGTAGCTAATGAGGGTTACTTTCTAGGCTATATGCCTTGAACACCGAATAAAAGGGTTTTTAATCTAAAGACTGATAAAATTGAGGTAGTGTTTAACATGGAGATCACTTGTTATTCACCTCAACAATCAACGAGTGGTCCTCCTATATTATATGATTATGACAGTGTTTTTAAATCATTTGATATTCCTGATTTTTCCAATGCAGATGAGTCTCAAGTGATCCAAACTGTGATCAGGGAAGATAGAGAGGGTGACTTCATGCCTAGATCGAGTATATCGATGACAGATGCTCCAAAAACTTCTTCTAGTGCAGCTCCACAAGACTCCAGTGATAGTGAGTCCGAACCTATTCAGGGGGAGGATTTCACTAATCCGTTTGCTAATAGTAACATTCAGGGGAGATCGAATCGAATCTGGGAGATAATCTGGTTGTTGACACCATTGCTACCACACATGTACACAGAGATCATCCAGTTGAAAACATCATAGGTGATGCTGCTGCGAGTGTTTAGACAAGAAGAGGTGTGATCGAAGGTTTCTGTTCATTTACTTCGATTCAGAAGATTGGTTGATTCATGAGTGTTTGTATAGCTGCTTTATTGCCCAAGAGGAGCCGAAAAATGTTCATATGGCTCTAAAAGACAATTGTTGGGTTGAAGCTATGCAAGAGGAACTAGCTCAGTTTAAGAAGTTGCAAGTTTGGGAGCTAGTTGACTTGCCTGAAGGAGAGAAGGAAATAGGCACTAAGTGGTTGTTCAAGTGCAAGAAAGACAACCGATGGATCGTAATAAGGAATAAGACTTGGTTGGTGGTGAAAGGGTTCAATCAGCAAAAGGGGATTGGTTACAATGAAGTGTTTGCACCAGTAGCAAGGTTGGAAGCAATTCGTTTTTTTCCTAGCTTTTGCTTCATTCAAGGGCTTCAAAGTTTACCAACTTGATGTGAAGAGTGTGTTTCTTTACGGGAAAGTCCAAGAAGCGGTGTATGTCTCACAACCAGACCGTTTACTAATCCAGATTATCCAGATCGAGTCTATCGACTTGATAAGGCATTGTATGGATTGCATTAGGCACCTAGGGCATGGTATGAGACACTGTCAGCACATTTGTTAAAGAATGACTTTGAAAGAGCTCAGATTGATAGTACACTTTTCACTAAAAGGAAGAAGGAAGAATTTCTGCTGGTACAGGTATACGTAGATGACATCATTTTTGGGTTATCTGATGAGAACATGTGTCATGAATTCGAGGAGGTAATGAAGAGCAAGTTTGAAATGAGTGCGATGGGTGAACTGTCCTACTTTTTGGGTTTACAACCAAGTTTAACAGAAGAAGGATGGGATGTTTATACATCAGACGAAGTATGTGTATGACATTTTGTCTCATTTCAAAATGGAGGATTGCGCAACTTTCAACACACCTATTTGTGAGAATCACAATCTTGGTCCAGATCATGAGAGTGTGGAGGATTTTGATCCTAGTCAATACAGGGCTATGATTGGTTCTCTAATGTACTTGACTGCTTCAAGACCAGACATAATGTTCGCAGTGTGTCTTTGTGCTAGATATCAAGCGAATCCAAAAGAGTCACACGTGAAAGCGGTGAAGCGGATTCTTCGTTACTTGAAGGGGAAACCTAAACTTGCGTTATGGTATCCAGTTGCTAGTAATTTAAAGTTTGTTTATTTCACTGATTCGGACTTTGGAGGATACAAATCAACAAGAAAGTCTTCCACGGGTAGTTGTCAGTTCTTAGGAGGGAGGCTCGTGTCATGGCAATGCTAGAAGCAGTCTTGCGTGTCTACCTCGATGTGTGAAGGTGAATATATTGCTGCGGGTAGCTGTTGCTCTCAGGTTCTCTGGATCCAATAGCAGATGTTCGATTACTGTTTGAATTTCACACATACTCCTATTATGATAGACAATAATGCCACTATCTCAATCACCAACAATCCCGTAAAACATAGTCACACAGAACATATTAACATTCATCATCATTTTATACGGGATTGTGCTGAAAAGAAATTGATTGAACTACATCGAGTCGACACACTTGGTAACCTAGCAGATCTTTACACAAAAGCTTTTAACAGGGCTCGTTTTAAACATTTAGTGGAACTCAACGGGATGTGGAACCCTGAATAACCAATTTTCCATAAGAATATTTTGTAAATAATTTACTATTTTTTTTAAATCAAAAACATAAAAAAATAGAAAATCAAAAATGAGTTTTCACTATGTGGAAAAAAAGAAATGATAATACATCAGCAAGTTAGACTATCACACTAATATTTAAAACTAAATTTCTTAAGTGTGATAGCAGCTTCATCATATGATGTACCAGTAGGCAAAAAGCATGAAATAATCAACTTACCTTTGTGATACAAATATAATAAACTGTGTGTAAGTGGGTAACATATCAGTGGCGTATGGTTTTATAACCTTAAATCTTGTGTTGATAGATTGCCAAAATCTGAGGTTTTAGGTCTTTATATCGTTATTTCATCCGGGGTATCAAGGTTGTCCTTCTGCTGCATCCAGATATATGCTGACCTAGGCACAACCAGGATATCTTAAAAGAGCTAAAATGCCAACTCCTAAAAATTGAAGAAGCTCTCCTAGAGAGTCATTCAAATGTGCAAATTGCACTATTCGTACCAAAATTTGGTATTTTCCCTAACCCTCGTTGGATGTTGGTCTCTTTGTTGTACGGAAGTACTGACCTAATCACCAATTATCTAATGTTGTAACTCAATAAGGAAGAATTTCGGTATACTCACCTACTACGAGGAATGTTTGTGCATACCTTGATCGTAGGGGTATGTCCTGAAGTGGGACACACTAGTATATCAGTATAAATTATCTTAACATATCACTAGGTAATGGTACTTGAAATGTTCATGTATTTTGTTTAAGTGGATAAACAATACTGGTAATCGTCTTGAATTGTTTTTCATGAATATTGCATATAGAATTATCAAATAGTGTGAAAACAGTTTGATGTTGCTGATATGATCTTCTTAACGGTGATTCTCACAAAAAAATAGAGTGTTTATTATTTTGTTATTTATTTACTTTCAGAAAATATAAAAATCCAAAAAAGATTTCATTTCCTTGTATATTCTTAATATACTGAATATGGTTGTTCATGGAGGAGTTCTTACCAATAGGGGAGACAGTGTTTGAAGATGAATTCAAAATTTTTTAAAATCTTGCAGGTTCATGGTGTTTAAAATTTTGAGTATGTGGTTTGAGTTGAGAAGTGCTTAATCTGTGATACAGTTTTACTATCTCTTGAATAATAATAATTTGTCATTGTGTTGAAAAATTCTTATGGTTTCTCGAGATGTTTGTTTTATAGTATACAGATTGAAATAGTGTGTTGTTGAGAAGGTTGTTGAAGAGGAGTTTGATTGGATGCATGGTAGAACCTCCTTTTTACATTGCAGACAAAGTTGAAGAGTTTTGAAGATTGCTATGCAAGTACTAAACTGGAGTTTATTCCAACGCTAACGATTTAGAAGATTTGGTGATTGGATGCATCAGCTTAGTGGGAGTATGTTGCTGACAGAAGCTATTAAAGCTGAAGCTATCAAAAGATCAACGATTCTCAAGGAAGTTAAAGATTGTAAGATGATTGAAGACAAAGTTGTTTAATGAAGCGATTGTCAAGGGGGAGTCTATTGGTGAATATTGTGACAACAGCTTAGATTTGGTCTTTGGATATCTTGTAATTAGTAAAATGATAAACGGTTAGCGGGATTAGTTTTGTAATAGTTAATTAGAAGTAATTGGGCTAAACCAGACATCATATAGCATATGGTAGGCGAATTGGGCCTAGATCCATTAGCACTCCATATGGTGAAACCCTAGCCCAAGAACAAACATGTCCCTATATAAAGGGAGTTTTGCATTAGGGTTAAGGTTGTTCAGTTGATCGTTTTGCTCAATTAGTTGATCAGAGAAAGTTGAGAGAGAGTCTTGAATTGATTGTAAACACGTGTGTTAGATAATTAATAGAAGACGGATTGAAAGTAATTGTTCGTGTTCGTGTTCTTGTTCAGTTTTTCTGTGAAATATGATCTAGGGGATTTCGCACTCTAGATTAGATAGACGATTTTGTGACGATCCATATGGATTAGGGGACCTACAACTAGGAATTTATAGTGACCGTAGCGAGTCCTAAATGTCGTTTTCGAATACCTTCCTCTTGGATTCTTAGTTGACGATAACCGGATCTCAAGTCAATCTTGGTGTAGATGCTCGAGTCTTGAATTAGTCGTATAGATCGGCAATCCTTGGTAATGGGTGCTAATTCTTAATGGTGAGTTTTTTCAACCCTCGACAATCTATGCACATCTGAAAGCTTCCATTCTTCTTCTCGACAAAAGGCACCGAAGCTCCCCTTGGCGAGGAACTCATTCTAATGAATTCTTTGTCTAACAACTTTTGAAGTTGTGTAGACAGTCTTTGCATTTATGACAGAGCTAATCGGTATGAAGGCTTCGCTACTAGTGCAGCTCTTGGCACCAAATCAATGCGAAAGTTGGTGTGTCATTGCGGAGGTAATCCAGATAAGTCTGATGGAAAGACTTCGAGGGAATTCCTTCACAACGGTTATTTCCTCCAATTTTGGCTCCTCATTTTCCTTATCGACTACGTGAGCTAGAAAGGATATGCAACCTTTCTGTAGGCACTTTAGGCCTTCATGCAATTAGTGATTCGTAAGGGCGTCTCGTGCTTTTCTCTGTGTACTACAAGTGTTTCTTCGTCTGGTAGGAGATGCAGATAGTTTTCTCAGGACAACCTACTTCGGCTCGGTTATCCGTCAACAATTCTATGCCAAAAGCTACGTTGTAACAACCCAGATAAACGGGTAAAAGATCGATATTAAATTCTCGTTCTCGAAGTTCCAAAGTGCATCCTTTAATAACTTCCCATGACTTGATTAATTACTGTTGGCAAATCCTATAGAATGAGGGAACGTCTATCTTACTTGACTCTAGGTCAAGTATATTTTGAATTGTATGGAGATGAACTAAAATCAGCACGGGTATCAAACAAGATGGATGCAAGATATTGGTTGATAGGAAACATGTCGGTGACCTTTAATGATTCCTCATGACCGGCTAATTCCCCATTAGCTAACTTGATAACGTGTCTAATTTACATAACTCTAATTCGAGTATATGCGTAACACCTAAAGACACTAGCTAAGCTCGGTGTTGGTATCAAAAGAATTGACACATAATGATTATAGAGTAGAACGTACGCATGACGACATCAGGGTCTTGTGGGGTATCCATAGTTTCTGCTCACTCACACTTTAATTCACTTGTCTGATTCATTCTTAAGACGTTCATGCTTGAAGTAGCCTTCGCGCCACACTTAACATCCTTGTTCTTGGTTTAGTTTTACGAACTTATTAGTTTCTATTTTGTATCTTGATTCACCACACTTCTACTCTTTGAACTCTTGCAAGTGCCCTCATGAGGAAATTTTCACTTATCACATTTAGGATTTCAATAAGTTATCAGCATATTTCTTGGGGCTAGCATCAATTATGGTAGCAATTGCCTTCGTTCTATCATCACGGGAGTTCCCTTTCATTTATTACTCACTCTCGATCCTGCCTTAAGGGGCGAGTATTTTTGCTTCCCGTCGCTAGTAGATTCCACATGCGTTTCCTTCCTTTCCGCATCTTTCTTTGATAATTTTCCATTCTCACTGCATCCTTGGTGAGACTAACTGCGAGAGTTAATGTTTGAGTGATGAAGGTAGGGTGGGATGATGTGGTCATGTTTCGGTTCTTAGAGGCTAAACCCTAAATGTAGCGCTCAGTGTGTTTGATTTTAGGTGTTCCCCAGTATGGAACAACCCTTGAGAGATCGTGAAAGCGTCAAGTGTAACCAACAACGTTGGCTACAATCATGATCGAGTTCTAGGATCCCGTTTCTACCCTTGGAATTCCAGTCAGCGAGCAATACTCTTCTCGCATAAGATATTTTATTTCTTCCCATGATAACCTATTTGTAGTATCACACCTTAAATTTTCTACTTGAGGATTACAACAAGTTAATGCTGCATTCAGCAGGAGACTCTTTGTTTACCTAATCGTTTACTCAAGAGTACATTTACTAGCACTGCTAACCGACTCCGTTGTCTTTATTTAGCGGACATAACCTACCGCACCTCTCGCACCAATGAGGTCTCGTGGCTTACAGTACCGGGAAGCCTTAGAATTTAAAACCTTGTATGATCGCATCTTCAGGTGTAGCGCTGCCACTCTTGCAAATCTATTGGGATCCGAACCATTTGAACTACTGGTACCACCAGTTTCATCACTAGTGTCGACTAAATTACTCTCTTGTCGTGCAAAATCCGCAACCCTATGTCCTTCCATAAGAACTCTAGTTCGGCTTACCCAGTAAGTCATGGATTAACTAACGCCTTTTGGTGTAGACCTTCCTTTTTGCGCCATGTTTGTTCTTAGTACCCAAGATTAAAAGAAGCTAGACATATATTTGAATAAATATAGTCTACCATGTGCCTAATAATAAAGAATGCCATCAGTCATGGAAACCTCAAGATTGCATTGTTCATACATGTTTGAGACAATGATAACGTGAATAATAAAAATCCAAAATTCGCAGTACCTCTTGCGTGTATCGGCCATATGTCTAAGTGGAAATTAAATAACTCATTGAGGATGAGAAACGAAATGGTCGTCTCCAGCCTAATAGCATGTATTCCATACTTCGACCATCCAAAGTAGGAAAAAACTTCTTCGCCACACCAACCCGTGTGACAAATACGTTGATATACCTTGAGCTCCACGAGCTCCAGCTAGATTGTTATAATTTACATAGACATCGAATAGAATGCAATGAGGGTGTTGAAGCATTGCTTGTGCCATACCATCCCATGGAATAAGACAAATGTCAAACGACGGAGTTTAATGTAATCTCTTTCCAATAAATAAGATGAGGTGCCATAGAAACCATGGAACCAACCCATGTACAAGAAATCTAGACCGTTGAGGAAATATCCTCCTTGGGTGGCCAACCAGTTTTTTTTTGTTTGTTTAGATGACTAGTCTCAATCGACTCGTGATATAGATCAAATGTTAGATGCGAACAAATACGTGTGATGTTTTTGTATCGTAGAGTGTTATAGCAACCACCCCAGTTATTGTCCCACTAGATAGAAACTCGAGCAACTTAACAATTTCGAATGGGTAGTGATCATTAGCTTGACCCGCAGAGCCCACCAGGATTCTCATCCACTGCAAGTTATTATTACGTGGGCCCCCGTAATAATAAATTGCTTTGCATGGTCACCCTAGTGTTCTACCATTCAAAGACGATGATCAATCAGAGAGAGGACGCTATTGTGTACATGCCTTCAACATAGAAGGTACCTTCATGAGGGTCCACGTGCTATCGTCCGTTGACATTACTCACGAAAGGGCACGTCGTTAGACAAATTTAGAAATAGAGAGAATTTGCAACAATAACAACTGGAGGGGCACCTTGGAGATGAGTACTTCACCTTCCTTGTCTGGACAAGAGTGTCATTATTAATGATTAGTATGAGTTGCATGGACCTCGTCCCGCTAATAGAGTTGTCGTCCAAGGCTACCACCTCCGCCTCTTCGTCACTACCGAAGCCAGGCATCTCGGCATCCGTGGGAAAAGCAACCACCTTATGTGAAATCGATCTTAAGGTCCACTTAGGAACCACGTCTGCCATAAGCTCCGCAATAGACGCAAGGTCGATATTCTCATTGTGCAAGTCAAGGTTAATAATAATATCCATAGTCGAAGGTATTTCGTTCTTGGCAAAATATTCCGTACAACACATATATAAATAAATTATATATATAATCACAAAAAATCCCATCTAGCCAGGATTTCTATCTTTTGTAATGTGTCCATGACACATAGTCTTATAATGTAATGTGTCTATTTTCTCGTATTGCTCCTTTTTCGTTACTTATGGTTGAGCTCGTGTGATAGATCCTCGTATTATCCTGTCACAATGAAAACCTTTTTTTCATTTTTGTCATATTTATGAAAATATTTTTGTGATGTTATAAACTTTGTTTTCATGTGGGAGCCCTTAGTGATTGTAGACCAAACTTAGTAAAAGTTTTTCCCCGGTTCACTACAATCGAAGCTCTGATACCAATCTGTCACACCCTGGTCGTAGCGGAAGCGCAATCGTGCGACTATGAGGTAATCATTACAACTAATTGTGTAAAAAAATAAATTAACAATGATGTTATGTATGTTAAGTTGCAACCAAAGTTTACAAGTTCCCAAACAAGTTACAAGGTTTAGACAAGTTCATAATGTTATCCGAAGTATAGTTTTGAGTTGCATTACACTTTAAACCAAAAGATTGTTTTCATCATAAAAGCATGTTGAGGTTTTGACCCCTTTATACCCATACGAGGTTGGGATATAAGAGACAAATACTCCAAAAAGGAATTCGTTGTCAAGTTCATTTCCACTTCCCGTAGTGTTTCACAGGCCCAAGTTTTGCGTCCTAAAATACATGTAAGTTGAAAAGTCAACATAAAGTTGGCGAGTTAATGTAGTTATTGTTTTCATATGAAATGTCTTGTTTGTAATCCAGTAATGAAATCTTAGTATGTTATTAGCATTCATAGAGTTTCAGGATCTATCAGTGTGTAGCTAGCACCCTGACATATGTGCCATAAGTAAGTAAGTAACCAAACCGAGACAACTCTTGACATCAGCACTCCTAAAGGGTTAACAAACCAGGAGTAAAGCGCGCCTCAAACTCGATAGATCTATTTTTGCACCTTGGTCACTAAGTGATTAATGAGTTACTCTTGTCATCATCCTACTTACGCACATTGATCGTGTTATAGTCTAACCCCATAGCTAACATATCATTTTTATGACATGTATTTCCCCTCGATTGTTTTAAAAAGAAACAAAACATTGAAATATTTGAAAGGAGGGACATGAACTCACAGTTTTGCGTTTTGTAAGTCGCACTTATTGGAATTCGAGTATCCATACACGTGTGTAACCTACATGTGTAACCTTCATATGTATTCACTTCATTAGATACCTAGGTCTCGTTGGACCTCGTACAAGTTGTTTATCTTGAATTCTTGTTGTGTAGTTATTTATCACATTAGAACAACTTAAATTTTATTATAGTGTTGGTAGTTCGTTTGGTAGATTATTATTTATATACATATATTTCACAAAATATATATATATATATATATATATATATATATATATTGGCATTATTAGATCGTGTGTGAATGGGCCTCGCCCTTCACATGTCCTGTGCCTTGCACGCATGTCATTGGGCCTAGCCCATGGGTCATGTATGTCATTGGGCCTAGCCCATGTCTTTATGTGATTGGCCTAGCCCCAGAAATTTATATCATTGGGCCTAGCCCATGACTTTATATCATTGGGCCTAGCTTTATGTGATTGGGCCTAGCCCATATAATTATGTCATTAGGCCTAGCCCATATAGTTATGTGATTGGGCCTAGACCATGTAATTATGTCATTGGGCCTGGCCCATATAATTATATGTTTGGGCATAGCCCATGAAATTATGTGATTGGGCCTAGCCCATGTATTTTGTATCTTTGGGCTTAGCCCATGTTATCATGTGATTTGTGTCTTTGGCCTTGCCCATGTCTTTTATATAATGGGCCAAGCCCAACTTAATTTCATGAGACCATAACTTTATAATCTTACACTTGGAAATTTTTACTAAGTTTATACTTTTAAGTATGTTTATATACTTTTATAAAATCACTTAGTATATATATATATATATTCGTTAAGTGTATAAAATATAAAATCACTAAGTTTATACTTTTTAAGTCTGTTTATATACTTCTAACTTTCCGGATTTTGTCATCGCTAATATATAATATATACATATATATATTCGTTAATGTCTAAAATATATTATTTTTAGACATGTCATCGTTGTCGTTTAATATATATATTACCGCGTCGAAAATCGCCGAAGTGTCGTAGTAGCTCTTCATGTTGGCGATATGTTCGTTGACCGTTAGCGAGATGGTGTATTATATAAATTGACCATTGTCCGCCTAGTCCGCTCGTCCGATTATTGTTTGATAATCCTCAAGTATTTAGTATGTTATATTAGTTGGGTATTTTGTGTTGTATACCCTAGGCTTTCTAGATATATACACATACATACACATGTATTTTTACACATGAATTATGGTGACAAAGTATGTGTATATATTTTTATTCCAAAAATATATATATGTAATAAATACTCATTTTTTTTAACTTGTAAAAATATTTGTAGGTATTTGTTAAATCCTTGGAGGGTTAGGGTTTAACCTTTGTCATTAAAACTTCCTTGATGACGGTTTAGGTCACTAATCAGGTTTAGTCCTGTTAATCACCCTGTTAATCATACTTTAATCGTGATTAGATTTTTAGAAAAATTCGCCATAGTTTCCCCTAAACTATGAGGTTTTTCCACGTTTCAAAAACGTATTTAAATCATGTTTAAACCCATAATTACAATCAATCATCAATTCAAGTTTACATACCACCTTTGTATGATAATTTATACACTTTTCATCATCATTTTCATGGTCTTTTGTAAATATATATTTTAAGTATCTTACTTAAAAATAATGAGATCTTCACATATTTATTATAACATTTAAGACATCATTTTTGTCATATCTTCTAATCATGATTTCCACTTTAAACCACTTTGTTCACTATACTTTTTAGGATGATCATAACATAAATCATGGTGTTTATTCTTTATAAAAGTCACATATATGTAATAAATGATTTTAAGTTGTAGTAAAGTTCATGGATCATGAGGTTGATGATCTTTTTTAGATTTAAACATCACCATATTTAAATCATCATTTATATTCTTAATCCTACAAGATCATCCATTTTAAACAACTTACTTTAACATAATCAACATAATCATGCTAACTGAGTTAACACTATGAATGGGGGATCAGCCTCCGATGAGCAATCGGTTTGATCTAACTCAGCTAGCAGAGGCAGAATTCATTGCTACAGAAGATGAAAAACGAACAAGAAAGATCACTCGTACGAGCCAACTGACTCGCTCGTACAAGCCAACTACAAAACATTTAATAACATTTATACAAAATACTTTTAAGCCCTGTATACAATATCGACACATCCTAGACGTAGGCAATAGACATGCTGCACCAACAAACTCCCCATTGGATGTTGCCGCAGTTTGGATGGTCTTTCAAAATCTTCATAAGCTTTGACGATTAACGACCAAAAAATCTCTTCGGTGGCTTACGACGCTCCTCAAATGCAATTGGCGTTTGATCCATTGGAGGAGGTCGGTTCACTATATTGCCAAACGAAAACTCCTAAGCGATGCTATACGAGCACGCTCAGCTATTCTAGCTTCCTTCTTATCCTTCTTTTTCTGCTCAATCTCCTCCAGCTTCCTCCAGGATGTGTTCCATGACGATCCAGAATGAATATCATTTGCAAAGCATACATTAACGATCTTCTGGAACTGGAGACCTTGTTCTTTATCCTTTTCTTCATTGATCTTGTTATAAAATAAACAATCAATATCCTTCTTTGAGCAATTGACTAGCCACATCGGATCTAGTACTCGAATGCCCACACCATAGCCCGTAGATGCATTTGTGGGCTATAACAGCTTCGGTTAGTTCCTCTGTGATCTTCCACGAGTCTTCCTCTGGGTGCAAGCAAATAACAACCTCTCCTGTGTTCGAATCATAATGTCACCACTTGAAGCTCTTGTAGAAATCCTGCTCCATTCGTAACATAGGCATATTTTTCATTACTTTCGGACTTTTTACGATGAGCGTCACATCTTTCTCTTTTGTCACTAGATCGATCTTTGTGATGCGTCTAGGAAAGTGAGGCTTCCAGTGAGTAAAACCGTGTAAAGCCTCAAGCTTGATCAATTTCCAAAGTCTCTGGTCCTGAAATTTCATCTTGAGATTGATCGTCTTTGTCTGCACCAATTCTTTAATATCCCAGTAAGGCAAGGACTTGATGTTGCTAAGATATCGGAAATACAGAATACGAAACTCCCTTTTGATCGCATAGACATTAAGCTCTTCAATCCAACCCCAGCTACTGATGTCCCTTAGAGAAATATCAGCGTCACGAGTAAAGAACGCTACATGACGTTTAGATTTGCACTCTGCTAGTGCATTCTTGAACCACTTCTTCTTCATCTCAACAATCTCAGCTCGGTTCAACTGTTGAGGAATAGTGCCTTGCTTTGAAACTTCTTCAACTTTATGTTTCAGCACATCTGCATTTGCTGCTGCAAATAGTTTAGTAAAAGTTAGGGAGTCCTCTGTACTCTGATCGGCAATATTTGCATCGTCATCAGAATCATCCTCCCCGACAACTCGATCATACTCATTAGCGTCTTCAACATGCTTAAAGACATAATCATTTAGCTCGAACGCACTAATCTCGTTCAGCTCATTCACCTAGCATCTCTACAATCTCTTCATTAGAATAACTGTGAATGAATTCGCCTTCTTCAACGTCATGCTCAAGATAGAAAATCTTTGGTTTTGGCACGATAGGAACGGTAGATAGATCAATCACCGAGAGGATTCCTGCCTGCTGAGCATCTGAGGAACCTTCTATCCTATCTTTAACACCTTGTTCAGTAATTTGGTTCGCAGAATCATCGAGGTACACTGAATAATCAATTTCTTTATTCACATCAGAATCAGTTACAGGTACACCAGTACCTCCAACATTATCATCATCATCATTACCCTTATCAGAATCTGAATCAGAATCACCAGCAACATCTAAATCTTCGTCTTCCTTTTCAGCATCTTCTTCGAATTCTTCAGTTGCTTCCTCAATTTCTTTCTCTAACTTTTTCTTCACAAGCTAGTCACGGTGTCACGTAGACATATTGACAAATCAATCTCTCCATCATTAGGTTCCCGATCAATATAAACTTGTTCGGCACTTGGTACACAACGATATCTGTACAAGTAACTGGCGCAGACTCAGCTTCTGGCTTAGTTCAACGTTCACATGATCCTCAACAACCTTCGTTTTTCCTTTTCCTTGCGCATCAGATAACTCTTTAGCAAGGCGCTCCCTTTCAGCAACTCGTTCTTTTGCCTCTGTACACTCTATCTCGTCTATTTCTGCTGCAATATTTACTACCAGCTTTTTCACTAAAATCTTCTCAAACAAACTCATTTTACGATAACTGCGGAGTCTTTCTTCCTCATATTCGCCATACGAAGACGTAGACGTTCATTTTCAGAAACTATACTCACGAGCATTGCTTCTAGCTGTTGTTTATCTTCAAACAACACTAATATGCTCATGCAACTCTTGTTTCTCATCATTCAACACACTAATTTGTTCCTACAACTCTGCTATCTTCACAGTATTCAACAAGACCTGTTTTTGTAAATCATCAACATGCGGGTCATTGAATGAAAAATATCCCCCCCTCCCAAAAATATCTCCGAAATCAAAGTCAAACTCAAACTGAGATTGGGGCTGTGAAGTGTGTGGTAGCGGTTGCAGTGTCGCTTGTCTTGGTGTTGGTTGTGGAGGCGGTTGAGATGCAGACTGTTGTGGGGAGTAGATTGTTGTGGTGGCGATTGTGGTGCTGCCTAACAAGGTGGTGATGTTGGAATATGTTGAGCTGGATCAACAGTAACCTCTTCTTCGATAGACGGCTTGTTCCGTCTTTAGATCCTAAAGGGTATGTTGTATCATCTTCTCCTGCCGCTTTATGCTTTCGTTCTTCTGCTTTTCTCTTTAACTCAGCCCGACGCTATGCCTCAATTTTTTTTGCTCTTTTACGTTCCGACGCGTCTTTCATCAGAGTTAGTGCTTGAAAACGATGCATCTTTAGCTTCTTTCTCTCCCCAAAAGCTTGTCGCTCGATATCTGCACGATGTCTTCAATGTTTTCTTCAACTTTAGGTTCATCGCGCAACCCAGAACTTTCTGCAGCTGATTTTTTCTTTGGCATTGCACTAGCAGAAGATGTAGTAGTTGCTTTTCTTTTAACACCATTCTCACCTCCTTTCACAAACCACGAACTTCTCTTAGCAATAAAACTTTCAAGAGTAGTTAATTCTTCACTCTCATTTCCACAAACATCTTTTCTCCACTTACCCGGCACTGGAGAAATATAATCCTTGTTGACTATTGCACCAAACACGGGTTTAACATTCGGAAAATTCTTCAAATGTAAGTTCATCTTCTTGAGCGTAGAAACATCCATGTGCTCTAACTTTAACACATCATCTTTCTTCTTCTTTAGATTCAGGTGTAAATGGTCTAACAACATCTGTACGAACCGAGGGTATTGCAGAAACTTTTCCCTCTGGATATTTGGCACCATCTGTGTGAATATAACTTTAGAGAAGTTATATGGCAGGTTTAGGACCAGTGCTGTAATCATACACATTTATAATCAACCAGATCATTAAATCCTCCCTTGCGATGACGTAGTGCGTGAGCAACAAGATGGGTATTATAGCGAAAAGGTGCGCTGAGATTTCCTTTTTTGAACGAGGCAGCATTAACAAAACCGGCATATCCCATCCTGTAAAAACATCCCTTCACCACGTATTCCAAAAACCCAGTAGGATCATCTGCTTTATCCTTGATATCCAAAACCGTTCGGATCAACTCTTCAGTTATCTTGACCTGGATTTCTTCATCATCAATTTTTACTGATGACACGATCGCATTTTCTTCAGAATCGTACTCTGCTGCGTTCCAGAAGAATTCAACGTGAGATCGAGAAACAATATGTCGATCAGTGAGCGCTTTTGTGATTGGAATCCTGCTCAAGAAATCTAATACATCCCAATAAGCTGCAATCTTTGGTATAGTCTCGTCAATCAAACAACAAATGTTGTGAAATGGAGAAAATGACTTTTTCTTGACTTGTACAAAGAGAATTCAAAACCGTTAGAAAAATTTTCAAAATTTTTAAATCACTACATCATTCGTACGGACCATGCATTGTACGAATTAACACTTGAACATTTTACAACTTTGGAACCAGTTACCATTCGTACGAATCACTACTATGTACGAATGATTAAAAGACTTAAACAATTTTCAAAAACTTTCCAAACATGCTTCGTACAAACCATGTTTCGTACGAATCATCAGCACTTAAACATAATTTTGAAGTTTTAACATTTAAGGATTTTACTTCGTACAAACACTTCATTCGTACCAATGAAAAGGATATTTCAATTTGAAATCTTGGTTCGTACTAACAACCCATTCGTACGAATCATGAACCATTCCAAAAACACCAAGTTTAATCCGAACATAAAACACGTTGTTTTTAACAAATTGATAGTAGATTTATAGGTTATTAGAGCCGATTTAACGTTTTTAAGGTCAATTTTAAGTTTTACCGGCCCAATCTCCCTAAATCTATGTTTCAAGTCCGTTTGGTTCAAATATGGCATTATAACGGATAGGATTGAGCAAAAGTACCTTTCCCATTGTAAGAGGTGTGCGGATCAACCTCACTAATGTAATAGTACTCGAAAAATGTCAAGAAATTCAATGTTCATAACTAATTCACACAAAGGTCTCTCAGTTTGCACAGTAACATTAACTTTGGTTCGTGTGAAGAGGGTTACCTTTTATACTAGTTCGGCTCATTCGTACGAACCAATGGTTCGTGCGAAGCAAGCCCAAACTTGGTTCGTACGAGCTAGTGAGGCTCGTACGAATCAATTCTTAAAACTTTAAAACTTTTTGATATTTTTTTTATTTTTATGCAATTTTTCATTTGTTTAATACCCACTCAGTTAACCAAGTCCACGTTAATGACCCTGGTTACCTGATTTGCCTACCAAGTCCAAATTAATGACCTTGGTTGACCATTTTTGACCAAAACAGATTTATTTTAAATTGTAAAGTTTTAAATTAATGAACTTTATTGACGTTCAAGAAATTTTTCGATTAAGATTAGCTCCCAACCCATGGTCTTCAGATTCCCTTTCAGCAAGATGTCGCCATGACTTCAACTATCCGTGTTTGCATCATCGGTAGACTTAAAACAAAACTACAAAGCTAAGGAAACTGAAATCTTTTTGCGTTTTGGGATTTTACGAAATAACAAGTAAAGATACATATTTTTTGAGAGTTTTGTGTTTCAAGAAGATCATATCAAGTGTTTAACAAATCACTAGTACCGTTGATCTTGGTATATTCATTAAGTTTTTAACCAGATTTACCTAGATTGCTAATATTGTTATCCTCTTAAACTTCTTCTCGTTTCTCAACTATTTCAAGATATGTTAGGTAATATTAAGAACATGAAATAACTGTGTATCCCATCTCAGAATATACTCCAGTATCGAGATTCCCATAATTTCATTTCACAAGTGAATATATCCAACTAATATCTGTAAATGGGTGAATTGCGAGACCTTGAGAGCTCAGGTTAGTACTACCGTACAAACAGAGAGATGAAGGCTCGTCTTTAGGTGGTGTTCCTTAAAGGAATCTTTTGAACTGAAGATGTCACAAAGGTTATGACATAATCATCTTTATGCAGCTATTGTAGGCGAATAATGCGTGAAGTATTATACAAGTTCTAGACCATTGCTGACGCAAAATCAGAAGAACTCAGATAATACTCCAGATATCGATTAAATATAAAGACCTAGTATCGTAGAATCTAGCATTCTCTCAAACGAAATTCAGAGTACTAAGTACATATATCAGAGAGATGTTAACCCACAAGTTATTAAGTTTTTCATTTAGGTTTATATCTTGAAAACAATTTACTGAACGAGTTAAGCACATCTTTAGTAAGACCTGTTTAATTACTTGTTTAATCATTCCAATTCTTTAGCATACTAGGATTGTCATATTGATATAATATGATCTCCCCTTTTCACAATAACTCTTTTTGACTTTTATAATGTTTTTGTATTTCCCCAAAATTTCTTCCCCTAAAATCAAAAACATATTTTTGGATTTTTAGAGTTTTTAAGAAAGAATATACATAAAATTCGTCAAACCGATGAATTATCACGTCAAGTCATTGTCATCCTGAAACTCAACCTCGTGTATATCCCCTGTGTTAGATTTCGTAAACAAAAATTTTAAAATATTTTATATCTTGTTCGATTAAAGGATTTGGTATACAAATCTGCTTTTTGGTCATCAGTGTGGATTTTTTGAATTCTAACCAACTTTTTCCCGTAACAACACGGATAAAGTGATGTCGAATCTCAATATGTTTGGTTCGAGAATGTTGACATGAGTTTTTAGTGATATCGATCGCAGCCTGGTTATCTACATATATTGGCATATCAAGAAATTGTAGTCCAAAGTCTCACATCTTCTGTTGAATCCAGAGAATCTGGGCACAACAGCTGGATGATGAAACATATTCAGCCTCTCAGGTAGAGAGAGCGACGGCGGTTTGTTTCTTGCATTGCCACGTTACCAAACGGGTTCTGAAGAACTGGCAACCAGCCGAAATAGATTTGGTGTTGAGTTTGCAGCAACCGAAATCAGAATCCGAGTAACCCGCAAGATTGATGTTGTCATGTCTAGGGTACCACAAGCCGGTGCTTGGAAATCCCTTCAAATATCTGATGACAAGTTTGACGGCGAGTAAGTGCGACTCTCTTGGATTACACTGATAACGGGCGCACAAGCATGTTGGATACATGATATCGGGTCGAGAAGCAGTGAGATACATCAAGGATCCGATCATGGAGCGGTATAAAGTTTCATCAACTTTAACTCCAGTGAGATCTGGACAAATGTCGTGATTAGGAGCTAATGGGGTTGATGCTTCTTTAGCTCCTGCCATATCGAATTTCTCCAATATGTCATGAACATACTTCGTCTGATGGAAGAAGATACCATCAGGCAACTGATCGACCTGAAGTCCTAAGAGGAACTTCATCTCCACCATCACGTTCATTTCAAATTTGCGCTTCATGACTTCTTCGAAGTTTTTACACAGCTTGTCATTTGTCGATCCAAAGATAATATCATCCACATATATATGTACGATAATCAAATGCCCATCCACTTCCTTTGTAAAGATGGTAGAATCTACGGTTCCTCTAATAAAGCTGTTGTCTATAAGATGACTTGACAACGCTTCGTACCAAGCTCTCGGGGCTTGATGCAGACCATATAAAGCTTTGTTCAGAAGGTAGACCTTGTCTTTGTGAATTGAATCAACGAACCCTGGTGGTTGGCCGACATACAACTTCTCTTTTACTTTTCCGTACAGGAAAGCAGATTTGACATCTAACTAGTACACCTTGAACCCTTTCCACGAGGCAAAGGCTAAGGATATGCAGAATGCTTCAAGACGGGCGACCGGGCCATAGACTTCCATCTAATCTATCCCTTCCTGCTGATGGAAACCCTGAACCATAAGTCGAGCTTTGTTGCGCACTACAATCCCTCTATCATCACGTTTGCACTTGAAGACACATCTAGTGTTTATCTTTTTGTGATGATCGGGCAAGTCAACAAGCTTCCAGACTCAAAGTTTCTGGAATTGAAGCAACTCTTCTTTCATCGCATTACCCAGCTTTCTTCCTTTAACGCGTCTTTCCACCTCCCCGGCTCAACCTGAGAAACAAAACAACTATTAGAAAGTCTTGTTTGAAGTGGAGCAATACGAGTATAGAAACAACTTAGATCCTTTTTTATCTGATTGCGAGTTTGCACTCCTGATTGTAAGCTGCCTATAATATTCTCCGAAGGATGATATGAAAGTATCCTTGGCATCACTTCATTCGGAACATCTACTTGCGTTTTCAAATTTGTGATAACTTCATCCACAACCGGTACAGATGATGAAGCTTCATTCCTTAGGTTTGACTAATCAGCCTATGTGTTCAAGAAGCTTTCTATCTGCTCAGATCCTTCATCGGAACTGGATCCACCATCATCGAAAGTCGGTTCCCGATCAGAGTTAGCATTTGGCTGATGCTGGGCAGATGATTTGGCAGTGTTGACATTAGGTACAGGGACAGAGTCTTGAAGAGTAGTGCTCGGACCTACATCAAACGTGGTAGACACAGGAAGTGACGGGGAAATCACTAACGGTCTAGTAACTTGTTCTTGATTTGATATTTGATGCTGTTGAAAGAGCATAACAATTTCTTCTTCTAATGGTACATCTGGAAGATCGAAAGAATTCCACAAACTATCGTAGTTAAACAGCCACAGATCCCCAGGTTTCTGCGTTGGCATAGTATATCTTTGACAATCAACATGCTTCACAAGAATAACCTAGTTCAGACTTGGCAAGAAGACACGTTTCTGAGGAGTAGCATAACCCACGAAGAATCCTTCCAAAGATTTGGCACCAAATTACCAGCCGGGTCCAATACAGTACACGGTGATCCAAATAGCTCCATAAATGCAAGGTTGGGCTTTCGTTGGTTAAGTAACTTGAAACACGTCTTGTTGTGAGGCTTAACTGTTAACACACGATTCAAGGTATAACACGCTGACGCGACAGCTTCACTCCAGAAACTGATTGGCAATTTTGAATCAGCTAGCATAGTTCTGGTAGTCTTGATCAGTGTGGGATTCTTTTGTTTAGCAACTCCATTTTGCTGTGGAGTATAAGGAGCACTGAATTCATGAAGAATCCCCTTTTCATTGTCAGAATTCAAGCATCCTCTTGTTTTTGAACTCTGTACCGTTGTCACTGCGGATTCTCTTGATTGGCAAATGATAGAGGTTTTTGAGTTTTCTGAAGAGGATCATTAGAGTTTCAAATGTTTCATCTTTGCTCTCTAGAAAGAAAACCCATGAGAATCTTGAATAATCATCTGTAACGACAAGGCAATATAGATTACCAGAAATAGATTTGATGTTTAATGGTCCGAAAAGATCCATATGTAGCCTCTCTAGTGGTAGCTGATAGAATTCAAAAGCTTTCGTGGGTGCGATTTCTTGTGCTGCTTCCCCTTTTTACAGCTCAAGCAATCATCGGATAATTGAAAATTCTTCAAATTGACACCCTCCACTAGGTCGTTATGCACAAGATAATTCATCTTTCACAGATGAATGTGCCCCATCTTTCTATGCCATAGTATCACTCTTTCTTGGTAGCCTTGGAAAAAAAGCGTTGAACTTTCTTCGACGTTGTTGATGCGACACTCATATCTAGAACATACAAGTCATTTTCTCTCGGTGCACGCATCAGATTCCATTCCTCCGGAATCTTGAAACCCGGTTTTAAGATCAAGCATTCTTTATCGTTGAAATGTGTTGTGAATTTCTTGTCACAAATCTGCGAAATACTGAGTAGATTGTTCTCGAGTTCAACCATGTAGTTCACTTTATCAAACGATACAACTCCATTCATGAGAATTCCTTCACGGACAATCCTTCCTCCTTTCGTTCCTGCAAAACCTACGTATCCTCTGCGGATAGCTTTAACGTCGTGTAACAACGCAAGCATCCCTGTCATGTGCCAGGAAGCTCCATATCCATTATCCATTTTGACATTATCGATCGTGGAAGTCCCTGCACACAAACGGAAGAAACTATTTAAACAAAGAAACCCAAGCCATCTTGGTCTTGGGTGGGTTTGGAATGTCGAATTTCAGACCTACTTTGTTTTTAACGTTCTTTTTAAGCTCGGTTTTATTTGGAACAGATGGTTATGGTTCTACCTTGGATGGTTTCACTTTTGCCACCCATTTTTGTGTTTTCAGATTTGCCTTTTTAGCATAAAATTTAGAAATCATTTGTCGAGATTTAGTTGATGTTTCACCAATTTCAAATTTTGAATGACGTTGAAAAATTGGTTTAACATTTTTGTAGGATTCATTTGTTCTTTTCAAGATTTGCTTTGGCGCAACCATAGGTGCTTTCTGTTTCTCGTCCTTGGTGAACTTTTTAGAGATTCTTGTGAGCAATATCTTGCAATGTGCCCAACAGTTTGACATTTGAAACATGTTCTACTGTCCTTTCAAACAAAAGATTCCAAAACTTGTTTCCTTTCTCTTTCTCTTTCTTGAAATCATCATTTGATTGAGTACCGATGATTTGTTTTTCCTTCTCTGTTGTTGTCCTAAAAACAAAGTTGATTTTCTTGGTAAAATTAAGTTTTTGAGACTAGTTGTTTATTTGTTGCTTTTGGAAACCCAACCCTACCCTCTTATTTTCAAGATAATCTCTATTTTTATGATAGTAGGGTCAGTTGTCACTTTTTGATTTAGAGTAGAAAGATGCATCATGTTTATCTAAATCAGCATGACTTACCTCCATAAGCTTGAACAATTTATCAATACGATCCAGATTCACGTTCTGGATGGAAAGTTCTCATCAGAAAATAGTTTATTTGATCTTTTCATTTTATAAACTATAACGTTTGGATCATTCGTTAAACTATTTTCTGATGGTTCAGCATCAGACTCAGACTTCTTAGATTCACTTTTTAAAACATTTTTTACCATAGTTTTAACTACCTCAGAGTCACATTCACTAGTAGAAGTTGTGTAAGTTACGTCGATGTTTGTAGGAACTCATTTGATTGTTCAGTTTTCAGTTTTCGATTGAGTGCTTCTCCACCCCTGCTGGCTTTTTACACGCATAACTATTTCACATAGGGGGTGGAACTCGATCGTAACTCGCAATTTTGCTTTCAACCTTTTCTGATTCTTCTTTGTTTTCAATTTTAGGTAACATGTGATCAATGACGTAAGAGCTTGTTGAATAACTGATTAACAGTTTGTTAACCCGTTCAGTTTCAATTCTTACCTTCTCAAGCTCACTTTTTAGCTCACCAATAATGTATAAGTGAATTTAATGGCCAATTGCTTGTCTATTACTGTTACTTTGAGCATCAAAAGTGTTGCGTCACTTTCTCTTAGTGCTTTTGTGTATTGTTTAACAGAGTTACTTAATTTGCCGTATGCTTCTTTAGTTGATTTGTAATCACTTGACAAATTATCTGTTAAACTTTTAATCTCAGCATATCATGTGTCTTTTACAACACATTCATTACATGGCCTAGCACATTTCAAACACGGGTTTTCAACCACAATCTCACTCTTAGACTCATTTACCTCATTGATGTTTGCCATGCATGCCTTGCTGATATCATCCGACAACTTCTACATCTTTTCATCAATTTTCTCTTGAGCATCAGGCGTCTTTTGTTCTGAGCAAGATGATTGTTGACTTGGTGCAAAGTAAGGTGCAAAAGTTTTCAACATATCGTTAGGCAGGAGGTGTATAAATGCACTGTTCAAAAGTTCCTCCTCTTCTGATGATGTATGATAATAATAATCATCATCTGGTGCCTCATCAAAAGTTGCCTCTGATTCTTCTTCAGGTTCTTCGATTATCTTAGAAACCAAAGCCAAACTTTCATTCTTGGAAATATATTTGTTCCAATTAAAGCCCTCATCTTCTTGAGTAACCACTAGCGCTTTATCTTTGGTCTCTGGCTGTTTATCTTCGATCTGCACCATGCGAGTTCTTGGTTGAGGACGGTGGTAAATAGCCTTATTGTAATAGTCATCGGAAAATGGGTTCTGGTTCCCTTGAGCTTCTCTATTTGGGCATTCACGCTTAAAGTGGCCTTTTTTCGACACTTAAAACAAGTAACTTTAGATTTTTCAAATCCCAGTTTTCCATCCAATCCTCCCAAGTTCTCTTTTCCCGTAATTTCCATGAAGCGTTGTGCGCGTCGAACGATAGATGTCATGCACCACTTGATGTCAATTAACTCCATTTCAACCGGATCTATCTGGTCATAGTCCTCCCTGGTCATTTTAGAATTTCCAATCCTTCCTGCTACAAGACTATCATAGGATTCAAGAACCGATGCTAATAGAGATATGTGTTGCTTTGCGGTTTTCTCATCAAAGTTGCATGCATTCTAGAAATCCACTACTATATTGCACTGAAGAACCCTTTGAGTAGGATTTGACTGACTGTTCTGGTTGATTTGAGGAGTGTTTGATCCGTGTGACGATTGTGGGCTTTGAGATGTGTGAAGATTAACTATAGCAAATGATTGAAAGCCACTGTTTTGGTTCGATGGTGAGCTTGGCGTGTTGTACGCACTGAAGGTGGTCTAGATCTTCGGAGACTGAATTTGAGTAGCAGAACTGTTCTTGAAGTACAGATTAACATCTTGTTGAACTTGGACGGACTTGTTCTTCGCATCTTTTGCATTTCAAGTTCGTGTCCCTCCAGTCTTTTAATGAAACGTGGTAATGAAAAATTACCATACTCGGTTCCATTCTTCAATATGGTCAAATACGTGGACCATTCGCCTTGCGGTAGAGAATCTGCCAACCTGTCAACAAGTTCTTCGTTGGTCTTGATGATTCCCGATCTCTTCATTTTGACCACCAAATGACAGTATCTTTTGATCAACTGTTTCACAGTCTCTCCTTTAATCAGTGTAAAGATATCAAACTCTTTACTCAACAACGCCCATTTACTCTTTCGAAGCTGAGCACTTCTATGAAACTTCAAACGAAGAGCATTCCATAATGATTGAGCATCATCATCGGTAATAACCCCAGAATATCTTCTTTGATGGATTGTTGCAGAATGTTCATCATTTTCTTTTCGTTTAAGAACCTTTCCCTTTCAACATCCGAGAGTTGTGCTATAGTCTTTTCGAGGCCATTTTCACCTACAGGAGCTTGATATTTAACTTCAATAGCGAACCAGCAAGTAAAGTGATTTTCCTGGACCCAATTCATGAACTCGCTCCAACTATCGAAATCTTCTAGGTTCATTAACTTCGGCGGTTTAGTCATGGTACCCATCCCGTTTTCGAGATTCATGTTTTGAGCCGCTGTGGTCGTGACGGCAGATGTAGCAAATGCGTTGTAAAATTCGTCTGACATTTTTCTGTAAAAATTCAAAAACACACTTTTCAAACAAATTGATTAGTGCGGAAAAATTCTTTCGTGCGGATATCAAAAACAACTTGTGCCATCAAGATTCGTCCGTACGAACCAGAAATTCGTACAGACAATGTGACAAAAACAAGTAACTCTTACGATCCAGAATACTATTCGTACGGATGGAGTTTCACCAGTACGAATGAGATGCTCGTACGGATGTGTAACTAGTACGAATCACACTAGAAAATTTTGAAACTTGTAAATTTTTAGAAACTTCTGGTTACTTGTTCGTACGAATGGTCTAAAGTTGTTCGTGCGAGTGGTCTCTCTACTCGTCCGAAACAACTAAGTCACCAAACGGATGAATTTTACCGATTTTAACATGATTAAGCTCAATTTTAGATCTGAAATTGTTAAGGATTGTTTAGAATTGATTTTAAAGGAATATCCTAGAATCCTAGTCCAATTTGTCCATTATTTCGTCCAAATCCGAGATCAGTTTGGGAGAAATGTAGAAGTAGAAAGCTGCATCAGTGAATCTGATCTGAAACAGTTGGTAGGCTGCAGAACTTGACATTTGTAAGCAGATCAGGCCTCAAGACTCTGATACCACTTGTCAACAGGGGATCGGCTCCTCCGATGAGCAACCGGCCTGATCTAACTCAACTAGCAGAGGCGGAATTCATTGCTAGAGAAGATGACAAACGAACAAGAAAGATCTTACTGCTTAACTGCTCTGAATTGTATAAATTGACGTGCAAATACAGATGCGAGTAAACAAATCAGCAGGGCTTCGCCGTACAACTGAACTAACACTTACTAGCTCTGACACAACACTCCTCTATTTATAGGTCGACATGACTCGCACTGGAGTGTGTGAAACGAACGCTTGTGACTCGTGTGAGTGGTTGCTTCGTACGAGTGACAGAGTGTCACTCATACGAGCCAACTGACTCACTCGTATGAGCCAACTACAAAACATATAAAACATTTAATAACATTTATACAAAAGACGTTTAAGCCCTACAAACAATATTGACACATCCTAGACGTAGGCAATAGAAATACTGCACCTACAAACACTAATACACATAATTAACACATAATAAACTATATTTAGTAGATTATTAAGGTGAGATTAGGGTTTTTAAGTTGGATTTTTCTTTATTTTCAAGATGATCAAGAAGTACTTTCATAAATCATATGTCATAAGGAGCTTAAATATGGTGAAAGATTAGCTTACAAGTTTGCGCAAGATTAAGTGAAGATTAAGTAAAGATTAAGAAGACAATGAAGCTCCAAAGAAAGCTCTAATGCTCCCCCATTCTTGCAAACTCCTTATATGATCTTGTGAGGGCTTGAAAGAGAATAAAATGTGGTGTTTAATGGTGGAAAAGTGGTGGTTTAGGGTGGTGGTGATAGCCGTGAATGAGGGGAAAGACCAAGGAGGCTCTAATAATTTTTTTTTTGTAAAATGAAGTAATGAAGCATGATGATGGTTTATATAAATTCACTATGTCAAGATCACATCTTTTTACCATGCTTAAATCTTCATTTTTCAACATAAACAAGTGGGTGGGGGCCCACATGGGGAGGGAGTTAAGTGTAAATTATTTTATAACATGCGATAATTTATTAGATATTTAGGTGTTTAAATTAAGTATGATAATTAGGGGTTGGTCTTGCATCATTAGAGAGTAATTTAGGGTTTAGGACGTTAAGTAACTTTAATTAGTTCCCTTGACTAGTTGGTATTAGTTTTGGATGACAAAAACACCACTAGTTTGCTCATCGGTGTGATACCGGTTGATATACGAAAGTTATTGTTTCGTACCGGAAGCTTTGGTTTTCGTTTACCATAATTGCCATGGCATTTAGTTAGGGCACTTCCGACATAAAAATATGGTTAACTAGTTCACAAGTCGAATAGATGTTAAGTATGGGTGGCCGAAACGCTTTCCGTTTCATTATTCGCTCAATATGGACACTTATATATTTTACCATTGAACATTTCCGGTAGTTGTGTTTCCATGAGCCAAATGAAGCTTAACTAGCTCTCTAGATTAATGTATGAGGGTATCGGCCATTGAAATCTTTGTCGGTTCGACGATCGGTCGCTTTCCGGTCAAGTTGTGCACTGCTTGTCGTATGACCAGGAACGATATCTTTTATTTATTTTTGATATCCTCATATTGTTTTAAGGTGTCTGTAATTGTTCTTTATAATTCTGGAATCTGGAAAATACCGAATTAATGTTGCGGACGAATTGAAATTTTCACCTTTTTAGTCGAAACGGACAATTTTGTAATTTAGGCGTTGTATCGGAAAGTTATGTATTATTGCAAGATGTGTTCCCACATTAGTGTTTTCATGTATATATGGACTCAGTTATATCATTAGTATGCCGTTATTCATTGTTCTATTTCGTTTCACCAGTTTTGCTGACATGAATAGTGCAACCGTGAAATAGTACGGCCAACACTTTCTACCAACACTTTTAGGGCATAGTTTGATTTGTTTCGTGTCGTAACGGAAACCAAGATATATGTTATGGTCTGGTTTACTTGTCCTAATAGTTGTGATATGACGTACGACTCAGTTACGTAATCAAATTACCATAAAATGTAGGAGATTATGTACGAAAAATAGTGATTAGTTTGTACGAAATTACCGGTTATTTGCCAATTGACACATTACAAAAGCCCTTTGTTTGATGTAAAACCATAAATATATATGTTAAAACGTGGAGGAAATAACATTGATACGATAAACTGAATAAATACCATACTTTCTTCTTTAATAAAAGTTTTATCTATTATTCACATCAAAACATATAATAATACCATTGTTTTAATGTTCCAGGCCTATTGGAACAACTTCAATATTTAACAGTGTACCGGATAATCATCAACGCTCATTTTTTTACACTTATATAATTGAGTCTAAAAGCACGTAATTAATAACTTAAACAATAATTAGGTTCTACGGATTAACTTGAAAATTTTGTCGGATGTCACAGAAAGGTATAAACCTAGTAAATCCTACCTAATTCGCTCGTCCCAAGTTAATTTAGGTCTAAATGTGTATATGTAGGTCCCATTGCTCCTGTATCTATCACAATATGGATCAAACAAACATATACAAAATGCGAAACCCATAGGTATATATGTCGTGTATGTATAAGCGCAACTCATGTAGAAAACTTCTCAAAAAGCATAACACGAACAAGTAAATACAACCAGTTCATGAATTACACTCAAAGTGTGTGTACAGAGGTTTCCCTCTAATTAGAACATTTCTCAGAGCAATTGAGGTAGGTTTCAGGAAAAATCATGTGTTGCACCAAAGGTGTGGTACGTCACAAGGTTTCGTATCGGAATTAATTAGGTTGGTCAAAAGGTGTTATTCACGGAGGTTTCTCATACTCAAAGGTGTCGTCTGATTTATTGGAGATTTTGCCAGATGAAGATCTTTAATCTTCAAGAACATCACTTTCTTCTCTATTTAAAACAACTAGGTTTCTCACCCTAGAAACATGATGTTGAAGATCGAAACTCGAACTTGTTCTAATATCTCTAGTTTTGTTGTTAAAAATGATATTGAACATGAGTTTTGAAATTCTCTCTCTAATAACAACTGATGATCTTATTGAATACCAACCAAAACAGTCGCGAAACTTTGAATATCGAACAAAATCAGATCTGAAAACATCAATTTACAATGAAAACACCTCAAATCATCAAATCTTAAGTAAAACCCATCAAATAACCCCAACTTTACATTTCTTGGTGGATATCCAGATTTGAGCCTCCAATCAAGAGCGATGGTAAATCGAATTGGTGATTAATGAAAACGATTCAAGCACCTCATTCTGGTACCAATTAAGGGTGACGAGAGGATAGGTAAACACAGTAAAATCATCACTCTCGATTCATTATATGTGTAGAGATGGAGGTAGTATGAGCCAAACAAACACAAAATTAAACAAGAAGATATATGTAGAAGATAAAATCCATTAATTAAAATGGATTACAATATCGAAAGATTTTATATCTTTTCATTTAAGCTCTATGTCTATATCTAGGTAATGTCCCCCTAGGGTTGGTGACTCACACCATAAAACACCCCTACAAATGAGGAAGAGACTCAAATTTAGAGTATGTTTGGGATAAGCCTTGAAATCAGGTTGCCACTTCTCGTGACTTCTAATGCAAGGTTTGCACACCACGTGGTTTTGTAAGACACTTGTTTGCGCATGCCTTCCCTTAGCACCACCTAGGTGTTGCCTGCCACCTTGTTGCGCATGTCATTAACTAGCAGCATCGGGTTGAGCACGCCACACGATGTCACATTCACAACAACCTTTAGTGATTTGCATAGCATTAGTCACAAACTCCCTCTCGACTATACCAACAATATCATAGCCTCTAACTAGTTGATCTTTTGTATTAACTTCGTTATTTGATCTTGTTAAGTGTTCGTTTAGAGCATCTTGAATCGTCTCCTATAAAGGCTCTTCTTTTGTTACACTTATCCTGTATTTTTTGGGTCTTTTCGTGTATCACTAAGATCTTCAATCTATTTATCGACAAGAAAAGAAAAAAAAATAATCAACTCAATAAATGTTGACTGTAGTATGCTTATACCAAAAGAAATAAGAAGAGAAACAAGAAACTACAAAAGATCCAATGTCTTTTGTTGTTGAAGACTTTGGTTAGATGAATATGTAATTAGTTTAATGACATTTAAAAAAATAATATTTGTGGGACCTATTGACATATGTCACACATGACATATTTAATGAATCAGATCATGTTTCTAACAATAAATGTTATGCGATATATTCATGCATTTAGTTGGAAATACTTTTTTATTTTAATAATGATATTGAATTATATAGAATTATAAAAGTAAAATTTTGTAATAATAATCAGATTTTTTATAAAAACATATTAGAAAATTATATACATTTAAAATTCATTTTAAATAATTATGAACCTAAATAACTTGTTTAATACAAATAATAACATAAGTGGACTCATTAACTCATCAAAACTTCGAACTCTCAAAAGCCAAATATTATTAGTGTTTTTAACTTTTTTTCATACAATACAAGGTTAATGAACGTTCATTTCTTTTTCTTCTCTTTTTGCAATTTAATTAATTATAGCGATTGGTATTACTAAATGGTTTATACTAGGATTTAGACCTCGGGCTTTGTAGCGGATCGTTGAAGACAAAAGGTAAACGTGTAAAGACGTTGAATCACAGACGCACGTTACGACGTGTTAATTCATCAAAATTAGACCAGAGTGTAAAACATGGAAAATATTAACTAAGTCGGCTTAGGTACTACGAGTTGTAATAGGATCGTGAAATCACCCAAAATAGACGTAAAAACGTTAAACCACACATGCACGTTACAGCATGTTTAGTCGCAAGATTTGGATCAAAACGTAAAATGACAAATCTATAAAAGATTAAAAGTATAGGGAACCAAAGTTGAAAGCGAAAAAGCATTGGGGTTAAAAATGAAAACAAAATGGGTTGAAAGCTAAAAGATGAAAATTAAAGAGGTTAAAAGATAAAAATTGTGATATCCCGGGTTTTTCGGATAACTTACACGTGACACTTGTCGAATAATATATACGCTAAGTATTAAGCGTGCACGAATTAAATGAATACGTGTTGTGTGTTGTGTGATTGTTTTAGTAATTGAATCATTAGAGTAGATACGTACACGAACTGAACCGAACTGCGACACGAACCAAAGTGATTCATTGGGACTCTAGGAGTTAACAAGTTTTAAACCTTAACTCAAGAATTCGGCCAAGATCAAAACTCAAACCCATAACAAACCTACAACTATTCGGCCGATCAAACCAAACCAAACCAACCCGTGTGCAAACCCAAAACTGAGATCAAAGTTAAACCTTAAACTAAAACAATCCGGCCGCAAGATCAAACCCGAAACCACATGATCAAAACCGCGGATTTATTTAGTTCAAACCCAAACCGAACCCACCCTATTCCTTGACCGCGAGATCAAGTCCAAACCAAACTAACTCACTTTAGTTCCTCGGCCACAATACTTATCCAAAATCGTAATCCTTATCTCTTGCGCCTATATCTACGAAACTTATGCATGCTTCCTTCTAAAACACAAACTCTAATCGCCTTCTCTTGCTCCATAAATCGCGAACAGCTGATCATTTATTCCATTCATCCGCAAACAGCCTTTGCTCACTTCTTTCGGTCGCGGCGGTCCTTGCTAATCACTTTCCCGATTACAACTTTCATCACATCCGAAGCAAGCCTATCCAAGTCTCGGCTTATTGATCGTCGATTCCTCATCTACTCACGGTTCATTAAGCTTAATATTAAAGGTTAGGAATTACAATTGTTTGCAAGATTTCATTCGGATCATATGTGTGTTAAAGGTAGTAAGTATGTTGTTAATCGGCTGAACTATCATTATTGCATGCATGATTGTTTTCGGAATTGCATAATAGAATAGGATAGATGATTGTAATGTTTCGGATACATGTATGCTTGAAGGGTTAGTTGTTTCGAATATATGTGTGTTGATTGTTGCTGTTCACAGACTGCATGATGGTATAGTTTCGGAGTATAAGTGCTGTTAAGTAATCGGCTGATTTGATCATTGTTCATATGCAGAATTGTTTTCGGAAATCACAAGTTACAAGTATGTTTTGGTTATAATAACTAGAAGAAAGAACTAGAGTTTGTATGGATAGGTTACTAGTATTAGTCTATGATTAAAAATCAGTTCTTGATCGCCTAGATTAATCGCATGAACGGGATTACACGAGTTTATAATAATAACATGCTGAAACAGGATGCTGAGTGAAAGTTACAGCCGATTTCATCTGGCTGTAACTTGGTCGTTAGTTGTCGAAAAACGGATTTTCTGATGTCTAGAACGTAGAGAATTGAATAAGGAATCTAATGGCGCTGGATTCATAATTTTCTGAAGTCGTTTGATATTTTTAAAGGGCTCAACAAGTTCAGTAGCTAAAGCTGTTAAAATGCTGGAATTTTGTTGATTGTTTATCAGGTTAGATTTTAAGATCAGTAGGGAGTTGAGCCATGATTTTTGTACAGCAACTAGGTATAGAAATTTCCGGGCAACTCCAACTGGAATTTTGATAATCGGACGATCAGTGATTTTTAAATAATTTCTTCCGTGGACTGCAGTCAAAAAGCGGTAAATCTGACTGCAGCTTAATGAATTAATATTTATGGCTAATTGGTAAAGATTTAGGACTTGGAAAAATTATATAAATTTCTATAGTATAAATGTCACCTACTGTAAAAATATGGGAATTTTTGGAATGTTAGAACTATTTTATAAAAATCCTAGAAGACAGCTGAATAATTGAGTGTTAAGCAGAAAGTTGATAACTTGTGATTGTATGCATTAAAGTGTTGCATGGAATTGAAATATGTTCATGATAAGTTGTTTGATTACTATGATCACATGAGAATACTTGCATGCATGTTTGAGTGTTAGATATGTTGTTGGTATGTATCACTTTGTGAGTCAATTGCGTGTGGAATTTGTATTGGTGTGATTACACACTGACGTGGAATTAATTGGTTTGTTAGGACGCAACTAGCGGTCCCATCTCTTATAACATCTTTGCTACACTAACCGAGCAAATAAAGGTGAGTTCACGGCCCCTAACTTTATCCGGTTTTTAAACAACAGGGGGAGAAACATGTATACACTCTCAAACTCAATCTCTTTACGTTATACGAATTTAACGTCACATAACTATACGGTAACTAAGTTAATGTTAATGTAATGTTATGGTCACTAAGCAGCTTTATCACTTAAGTCCTCGACAATCTCCTCGGATCGTTAGTATTTGGGTTAAATAGCGGGGGAATTATAAGTAGTACTACTGGGCCCGACAAGCCCCATCCGAGCTAGTCGCGCTAGCCGACCTGGTATGGTCAACGGGTGAATAATTGGCCTAACACCGCCATGGTCATGTGATAGGCCTGGCAAAACGGAGGCACAACAGTCAGCTTCGATCGCGAACTCTTACGTGACATGACTTTAGGCTAGCTACCTATATACATTAATATTGAACTTAATTACGGAACAACTTAATATTCCGGGTTTGGAATATTGGAAACATCAACTTATTATCCCGGGTTGGGGATAATGGAAACAACAACTTAATATTCCGGGTTGGGAATATTGGAAGCAACAACTTATTATTCCGGGATTGGAATAATGGAACTGATATGTTATCCCAGGTTGGGGATAACGGAGTAATAAACTATAACCGAACAAACAAATTTATGAAAACCTGTGAACTCACTCATCTTTAATGTTGACACTTGTTTCTTTACATGTTTCTCAGGACGCTAGGAGCTCTAGGTGCACGCACATGCATTGAACAAGACATCCTTATAGAGTCTTATTTATTAATATTGTTTTGGATTTTTCATTTGTTTTGGCGTTTGTGTTGGCGCCCGCATCACTACTTAGTTATGCTTCCGCTCAAACTTTAAAACTAATGCTCTGCTAAATATTGGTAATTGATATAAAATCTACAAAGAACAATTTTGGAAAACGTATAATCAAATCATATAGAGTCGTTCGACGTACTAGTGTTTCAGATTCTGGTTTGTTCACACGCCTCGCGGTAAAACTCCGCAAGTGGAAATTGAGGGTGTGACAAAAAAAAAGGGGTTGATGTATATAAAATGAGAGTTAAGAGGTCATATATTTAAGATAAATGAATAGTAAAAAGCAGTCACAAACTATTTTTGTTAAAATAAGGATGGGTAATGGATAATTAGTTTTACAATATAATACAAAATAAGATATGATAAATTAATATGATATGATGTAACATATTATAATATAGGGATGATCAAATGGTACTAGTTACCAGTTCGAAACAGGTACAACCAAAATATTTTAGTACCGATATCTAGCATTTTCCGTATTGGTTTTTTACCTTCAAATACCGGTTCGCACCAATACCGAACCGTAATGTACCGGGTATTTTAGTACTGATATCCATTTTTTGGGATTTTTGTATCGGTATTTTTGGTCCTGGTTGTTACCGAGCTCATCTCTAATGTAATGTATTGTAAGAGCATTCCAATTAGAATCTCAGTATTCATCTTTAACTAATCAATTTTCTCATTATTTCATTTAACCTTCATTCTCCATCTCTATCTCTATCTCTATATTTTTTATTATTTTTTTCTCTTTCTTCCGTTCTTGAGATACAAACCAAAATGCTTGAGATACAATATTTAATATGTGAATAGTGACTATAAACATTCACTGTAGCAAAATATTTATACTTTCGAGATGAAGATATTTTGATGAAAAAGAAATAGGTGAAATCTCTAATATACGAAGACGGGAAAAGAGATGGAGTCTTCAAGGTAATTTAGGTGATCTGTCACACTCTGGTCATAGCGAAAGCGCAATCATGTGACTATAAGGTAATCATAGCATCTAATCGTGTAAACAAATATAAGTCAACAACGATGCCATATATATGATTGAAACAAAAGTTTACAAGTTTCCAAAGTGAGATTACAAGTTTTAGATAAGGTTACAATGTTATCCTAAAAGATAGTTTTAAGATACATTACACTTTGAATCAAAAGACCGTGTTCATCATAAAGCATATTGAGGTTTTGACTCCTATATACCTATACGAGGTTGGAATATAAGAGGCAAATTCTCCAAAAAGGCAGTCGTTGTCATGTTCATTCCCATTTAACGTAGTCTTTCACCGGCTCACGCCTTGCGTCCTGAAATACATGTAACTTTTAAAAGTCAACAAAAGTTAGCGAGTTCATGTAGTTATTGTTACAAAAGTTTACAAGTTTCCAAAGTGAGATTACAAGTTTTAGACAAGGTTACAATGTTATCCCAAAAGATAGTTTTTAAGATACATTACATTTTGAACCAAAAGACCGTGTTCATCATAAAAGCATATTGAGGTTTTGACTCCTATATACCCGTACGAGGTTGGGATATAAGAGGCAAATTCTCCAAAAAGGCAGTCGTTGTCATGTTCATTCCCATTTAACGTAGTCTTTCACCGGCTCACGCCTTGCGTCTTGAAATACATGTAACTTTTAAAAGTTAACAAAAGTTAGTGAGTTCATGTAGTTATTGTTTTCGTATGAGAGGTCATGTTTGTAATACAGTATTGAAATCTTAGTATGCTATTAGCATTCATGGAGTTCAAGGATCTATTAGTGTGTAGCGAGCACCCTGACATATGTGTCATAAGTAAGTAACCAAACCGAGACAACTTTGACATCATTGGGATCATAAAAGCAGTCCTAAGGGTATACCAACCAGGAGTGGAGCACGCCTCAAACTCAATAAATCTACACCTTTTGCACCTTGGTCACTAAGTGGTTAATGGTTACTATTGTCCTCATCCTACTCACGCACATTGATCGTGTTATCATCTAACCCCATAGTTCACATACAGTTTGTTATGACAAGTATTTGAAAGGAGGGACATGAACTCACTGTTTTGGGTTCCGTAAGTCGTACTATTGGAACTCGAGCGTCCGTACACGTGTGTAACCTACATGTGTACTAACTTTATTAGACACTTAGGTCTTGTTGGACTTCATACAAGTTGTTCATCCTGAATTCTTGTTACGTATTCATTCATTATATTAGAACAACTTTATTATTCTTATAGTGTTGGTAGTTTGTTTGTTCGATTATTATTTATATATACATATATATATACATATATATACATATATATATTGTCGTGTATTTATTCGTGTATGAACGGGCCTCGCCCTTCATATGCTCCCGTGCCTTGCATGATTGTCATTGGGCCTAGCCCATGTCTTTATGTCTTTGGGCCTAGCCCATGCTTTTATGTGGTTGGTCCTAGCCCATGTATTTTATGGAATTGGGCCTTGCCAATGTATTTATGTTATTGGGCCTTGCCAATATATTTTATGTTACTAGGCCTTGTCCATGTATTATTGTTATTGGGCCTTGCCCATGTATTTCTGTTATTAGGCCTTGCCCATGTATGTATGTTACTGGGCCTAGCACAAAATAATTATATGAGTCCATATTGTTTATAATCTTACACTTGGTAATATTTACTAAGTATGGAGTTTATAAGTATTCCCATATACTTATATAAAATTACTTGGAAACTTTTATACATTTTAATGTTCCGGATTTTATTATCGGTATATATATATATATATATATATATATATATTCGTTAAGTGTCTAAAAATACATTATTTTTAGATGTGTCGTCGTAGTGGTTTAATATATATATATTTTGACGTCGAAAATCGCCCAAGTGTCGTAGTAGCTCCTTATAGAGGCGATATGCCCATTTTTCATCGGTGATGATATATATATTCCTTCATTTATTGGATAATTTATATGTCTTACTTGTCGTTATGAGATATATATTATTTCTTAGAAATATATTTTTATAAGTCCGTCCGTAGCCCAAATTGCCCGCTCATCCGATTATTCGTTTAAGGATATAATATAAGTAGGGTTTATATATATACCCAATGTCCTAGCATTTCCTTGATGTCTTTGAGGATATTAGTGTACATGTATTTATGTAGTATTTTATACTTGTTTTCTTACAAGTATTTTCATGGCATGTATTTGTGTATTATTTAGATCATCCTACTAGCATCTAAATACATACACTTAGCACATAAACATATACACCTTGGTGAATTTTCTTAGTATATATATATTTTCCTGAATATATATATATATATATATATATATATATTTATAAGTGTCAATTTTCAACTTATAAAATATTTATAAGTGTTCATTAAAATCTTTATAGTTTAGGGCTTGAAACTTTTCGTTAAAACTTCCTTAACGACGTTTAAGGTCACTAATCGCGTTAGCCCCGTTAATCAGCCATTAATCATACTTTAATCGCGATTGGATATTTTTTAAAATTTCGCCATAGTTTCCCCTAAAGTATGGCGTTTTCTCACGTTTTTAAAAACGTATTTAATTCATGTTTAAACCCTTATAATCATAATCAATCTTCAAATCAAGTTCGATATACAATCCTTGCATGCATAATTTTTACATAATTAACCCTCATTTCCATGAATCTTTTTATAAGTATATTTTTTAACAACTTATTTAAAAACAATACATCTTCACATATTTACTAGATTTTTAAAGACATCATTTTTATTATACTTTGAAATCAAGATCTCCACTTTAAACCACTTTGTTTACTAAACTTTTAAGATGATCATATTAATAATCATGGTGGTTATAAAGTCGCATATATGTAATAAATATTTTTTAGGTTGTAGTAAAGTTCATGGATCATGAAGTTTATGTTCTTGTTTAGATTTAAATATCACAATGTTTAAATCATCATTTATACCTTAATCATACAAGATCACCCATCATAACATAATCATGCTAACTAGCTAACACTAATACACATAATCAACACATAATAAACTATATTTAGTATATTATTAAGGTGAGATTAGGGTTTTTAAGTTTGATTTTTTATACTCAAGATGATCAACAAGTACTTTCATAAACTGCATATAATAATAAGCTTAAAAATGGTAAAAGATTGTCTTACAATTTTGCACAAGATTAAAAGAAGATTAAGAAGCTAAGTAAGCTCCAAAGAAAGCTCTAAAGATCCTCCATCCTTGCTAGCTTCTTAAATGTTCTTGAAATGGCTTGAATGGTTTAATATGAGGTATTTTAGTGAAGGAAAAAGATGAAAATGACGGTGTTTGCGGCTGCCGTGAGATGATGGAGACAAGAAGTGTTTGTGAGTTTTTTTTTTTTTGGAAATGAGATGAATTATAAGGATGACGGTTGCTAATAATCTTCATTTTTCACCAAAATCTTCACACCATGCCCATACATGATGCACGTTCAACATAAGTCAAGGTGGGGGGTCAACATGTTGACCGATTTCTAGAGGGGGGTAAAAGATTTATTTATTTTTCTTTTTTTTATTTAAAACATGTGTCTTTTATGATAATTGTTATATATTTTGGTAATTAAACAATTAAGCTTAATTAGGGTGTTAACGGTAGTTTAGGGTTTTAAATAAGTCTAACTTGTTCACTAGTATAGTGGGTATTGATTTTAGATGGTAAAAATGCCGCTAGTTCGCTCGTGGGCTCGATACCGGATGATATATGAAAGGTGTAATATAGTACCGGGAGCGATGGTTTTAATTTACCATCGACGCTATGACATTTATCTAAGACGTTTATGACACCAAAATATGGTTAACTAGTTCATTAGTCTCTTAGTTTAGGCAATTGGATGGTTGGAATATAATTTATTCGCCTATCAGCTTGAATTTGGGTAATGTGCGCAAGTTGCGGCGTAACACCGAGAGTTTATGTTTTGGGTATCTCATTGATTTATGTATCTTATTTATGATGTATAATCTTATATACTAGTCTTACAAGCAGTAAAATGCTGACTTTTACTTTTGTGGCAGTTTCTTTTTATAGCCGAATTGGACAATTTCGTGATTTAAACGTTATACCAAAAAGTTATATATTATTGCAAGTGAGGTTCCTACATTAGGGCTTTTATGTATATATGGACTCTGTTACATCATTTGTATGCCGTTACTCATCTTTCTGATTCATTTTGGTCACTTTGCTGACATGAATAGTGTGACCGTGAATCGTGCGCCCAACACTTTTGAGACATAGTTTGATTGGTTTCGTGACGTGGCGAAAACCAGTACATGTTATAGTATGTTTAACTTGTCCTATCCTGTTATTTGACGTACGACTCCATTACGTAATTAAATTACGATAAAATGCATGAGATTATGTATTAAAAATTTGATTAGATTATACGGAATTACCGGTTATTTGCCGTTTGTCACTGCTCTACTGTAATATGTAATATAATATAATATAACTAGTGAGTTATCACACGTGCTTTGCAACGTAATTAAAATAACTCAAGTGGAGCATTGATATAAAAATGAAACCTCTAACAAATCACGTACCAAAAAATTCGTTAAAACACAAAATAATAACTTTATTAAAGTTATGGGGTATTAGTGTAAATCCATTTAAAAAAGGAAACAAATCAACCAACAAAATATAAATAAAAAATTAGAGTAAAGTATACAAGAAAAATAAACCACCTAAATTTCAAGGTTGTAAATGAAAGTTAAAATGAAATGGATGGGTAAAGTTAAATTTATAAAGTTGAAAGGATTTAATGAAACTTTCATAAAAGACAAAAAACACACAAAAGAGAAAAACAAAATATTGTAGCCAAGGATACATGAATTTTTATATATAACTAGAATTGATTCTCCGTGTTGCGGGTTAGTTTTTTAACATGATTTGAGTGTATTGATTTTTTTTGTAATTGCTTATTGATCAACATGTAGACCAACTGAAAATGTCCATAAAAATAATCACCAAAATTTTTTATATTTGACATGAATCATTTCTGTAACACCCTATAAAAATCGTGTCCAATAATATAGTGACATGTATTGTATTTTTAATATAGTCAATTAAAAGACTAATAAGGACTAAAAGTGACAACATACTCAACCTGAGCCTTTGAATGACTTTCTGATGTCAACATGCATAAACCTAGCCTCTGAACGACCATTAGTGTCGTCATGCAAAAAAAACGTAGCCTCTGAACGATCATTAGTGTCGTTATGCTTAAACTCGGCCTCTGAGTGACCGTTGTGTCAACATGCCTAGTCTCTGAGTGACATCGGAGTCAACATGCTTATACTGAGCCTATGAGGCTTCCTTTACGTAGTCCTCACTCTCATATGTCCTATTTGTTGGACGAGAGTGATTAAATCCAATAATATATGAAAATTGGATAATGGAGGGATTAAAAGTGTCAACATGTTAATTTATACCTCTAGTGACCTTTTAACGAAACGAGAGCTCAACAATGTCCGGGCATAATCCCGGGTATGCCAAATATTGGATACGGAGGGCTAATTATGACAAAAAGGTGTTTTAGAAGGTTTTTAAAAGCTTTAATAAGTTAAGGGGCTAAAAGTGACAAAGCTTGAAAGTGACCGTGGGGCGGTCGCGGGCCGCGAGAGACATGCCATGTGTCTCTCGCGGGGCGCTGGAGGACATCTGCTATAGAAAGTTTTGCTTTGCTCCCAAACAAAACTCCAAAACCACTAAAACCGAAACCATTGCTTCCCAAACTGCTATGCCACGTTTTGGGACACTTGTAAGCTTCCTCTTACACCCCTAAACACCTTGCTTCACCTCCTTTGAGTTCTCCAACTATAAATAGGTGCTTAAGTTCACATTCCAACTTGCACCTTTCTCATTTATTCACTCTTCTCCCTCCTTGAAAGTTCCTAGCTGAAAGAGCATCCAACTTAGTTCTCTGGCATTCTAGGAACCTCTTGTAAGTGTTCCTTGCTCTTGCATTTTATTTATAGGCTTTTATAGCCAAAAGTCAAGCGTTTTACGGAAAACGCTTTGACTTTCGGTTAAGACCATATGGTCCAGCCATTGTTCGAAATGAACATGGCTAAGTGATCGTAATAAGGTAGGTATTAATCCATATAAAGGGCACCTCCTGAAGATCACGTTTGCTAGAACAATTGACGGGTCAAAGTTATGATATTAATTAGGTAAACAGGTCATTTTTTGGAAAAAATCATAAATTGATCTTATATATGTTATGAAACCTGTTTTGACACTTAAACAAGTTGGTAATAATATTAGAACATGTTCTGCTCGTCAATTTCAGTTCTAGGGTCGGTTCGCAACCAAAAGTCGTGAAGTTTGACTTCTGCTTTAACTTTCGATTCTGACCCGATTTAGATTAGTTACCTACTGATCTAAAGTTGCATTATGATCATAATATAATGTAGCATAATCTTATGAGGTTATATTACATGATCATAATGAGAATCTAAGTTTATGCGCAAGTTCATAATTAGGTCATCTTTAACCAAAATGCCATTTTTGCATAAAACAAGGTTTTAAATAATAATGAACTTGAAAATGAGTTTCCTATTGAGGTAATATCATAAGTAAGATTATTTGGGATGTTAAAACTGAGTTTTCAATCAGGTCCTTAACTATTATCAATAAATGACGATTTTAGCCCTTGTGGCTTATAAAATAGTTTTAATCAAATCTTTAAAGGTAAATCATTTACCTACTGATATGTTATATTAATTAACATATTTAAAACATTTTAATCTGACTTTAACGTCAGTTTTTATTAAACATCGCATAAGACGTCATTTTACGACATAAGCGTCGTTTTGGCGCATAGTATGGTTTTAAACCATATTATTGACCAAAACTTGATACGTACTGATTTTAAAACTTATTTTAAACATATTTACAGTATGTACATGTTATAAACCCATAATCCTAAATAATTTATAAACTATGTGTAAAATGACCAAAATGCCACTTCGGTGCATAGTTTGGTCATAAAAGTAAAGTACACATATAATTAGTATCCTACTGATATTATATCATAAATAAAGTATTTTTCCAGAATATTTATAATTATAACATTAAATTATATTCAAGTTCCTTTTATATGGTATGAAATTACCAAAATGCCCTTATGAGGCATAATTTCGTTCTAAAACCTTAACGGGCATATAAGTTGATATGCTACTGATATTTTAACTTATTTAAAATATAATGGCATATAGAACTTGTCCATGACTTATCCGGTTATCCATTATCACTTATAAGCGTACGGTTGATTATACGTAACTAGTTTATGAAAATTAGCAGAAACGGGTTTAACCTTATCATTTAAGTTTCAAAATCCAGAATATTTATAGTTTACCCATATTATACAAGTCAAGTACTTGCGGGATTAAACTACATTCTATCCGATCATTTTTTAATCAAGCGTTATACGTAATGATCATGTACACTATTCGGTTTATAAGACCGTTAGCATTTAATTGGCTAGCTTATGCCATAATCTAGACTAGAGCATTCCCGGTAAATGCTATCTGCACTTGGTACTTTTGTATACGATGAGCTATTAAAATTTAGAAGAAGACTAGCTCAGGTAAATACTCTCGACTTATTTTCCCTATATTGCTTGGGATACGGTAAACTATTACCGCTTGGTCCGAAATGGGGTTAATCGAATGCCCGTTTGTGGCTAGTAGATCCCGCATATTCCGTTTTAATTAGTTTTGTTTGATAACTTAAACATCACGGGTTAAATTACCGTGTCCTGGATATCCACGGCTCAATACATTAGATATTGGCCACGACCTTAGCGTGGGGTGTAGGCATACACCTGACAGACGCTCATATGCAAATTACCCAAGACGTTGGGGATAACTCCTTCGTGAGTTCGTAAGTGGTGTGTATTTATTCATGTCTCGGTTTCTGTACTGGGCCCTGTATGTATTGACAAACATGTGAATCTGATACAAGGTTGCAAAGTCAATTTTCCCAAGTTAATAAAAGATTTTGTGCCGTTTTGCACTTAAAAATCATTTTAAAGTTTTCAAAATGAGTCAGTTGGGTGTATTTACCAGCGAAAGCTGACGTATCGTCCAAAGGCTAACTGCAGGTACAATACGAAATATGCCGGATGCTGCTTGGTAGTGAATAAGAGGATCTTGCAAATCCTTAGATCTGCCCTAAAGTCTGTATTATATTCTTTCTTGTACATTGTATGATCCGCCTATGGATCTTCTATTACGAGCATGTATTATTTCGAACATTTTGGTTTGTAATAGTAATTTTACTTCAAGACTTCCGTTGTGCCGTGTTTAATTGACTATGATGTTATTAACTGACGTAACGATACTCCCCACCCAGGCCCACCGGTGTATAGATTGGGTTGGAAATCCGGGGTGTGACAGGTTGGTATCAGAGCCAAAGTTTGAGAGAATTAAACACTAGTCTTTTGTGTTTAATCTCAAACTTACATGAGCACATTCCTTAGACATCCGAGTCTAGGAATTGACCTAGGATTACTCATTATTAAGTTATTAGTATGGTTTGTAACAATCCAACAATAAACATGATTCGACAAAGAAGCTTTGATATGTTTACTACAAAAATCCCATGTATGCAACTTGGAAAGAAAATAAAATTTCAAGAATTCATTGACTCAATATCAAGGAGTCAATACTCACAATAATGCAGGTCATCTAGATCACAAAGCAAAAATTTGAATATAGCGAACCAACTTTTGAATTATTGATAAAATGACCAATCGAAGTGAAAACCTGATGGTCTCCGCGTATCAAGTTAACCACATGCATAAAAACAAAGCATGTGAATCGTATAAATTTGTCAAGAAATGACGCAATAGATGTTTGCTAATCATGAAAGAATTTCCCGTGACACAATGACCGTTATGAGGAGTAGGCGTGTGCAAACCTACTCAGTATATGCAAAGTTGAAATTTTACAACAAACAGAATTCGAGGACTTTACCTGGTATTTCCTTTGATGACTTATTGTTTCGTGACATTACCAACGAATGTCGTATATGGCGTAATCGCCATTAATGAAGTAGGGGGGATGCGATGACATGTGACTTCTTTTGCAACGCCAATTGTTGTGATTTACCATCGTAATAAGTACAACTGTTATGAATTCTCGTTTAGACGTACCTCTGCGTGTTTCGTGTCGCTTACAGGACCACGTGATAAATTGCCGCATTCTGGTCGGTAGTTCTCTCGCTGACAGGACTAGCATCATTGTTGTAATGTCGTGATTTCTCAAGGTGGCGCCTCGAAAGTCGTATGTGATGTACTTCAACATCCATTGTCATATCGTTTAAGTTTCACGTATATTTTTGCGCACTATGTTTCATTTTACATAGGCTACCTGCTCGGTAAATAAAATAACAACGACAATATATGTAATGTGTTTGTCCGAGCTAATAATCGTGGTTCCTACGTGCTGACCTTTAATTGGATATTGTCATAAGTTTCACAAAGGTCTTAAATGCATGTTGTCAAAACTCTTAAAGTTTTGCTTACGTATGTAATGTTTTCGTGTACCGTGTATCAAATACAACACTAGTGTATGATTAAAATCATAATGTTGACTTACTTTTTCGGCCACGGTTGGAACCCATATTTGAGTCCTAGGCGTTCTGTATGCGTTCAAGTCTTATTGATCTAATGTCTCCAAAGGAACGTGAGGTTAAAGCCTAGGTATCTCCATAGAAACCTAATTCGCTGAAGCCTTTGGCTCTGATACCACTCTGTTATCAGAGCCAGGTTTGATATCTAATTCGCTAAAACCTATATATCTGATACCACTCAGTCACACCCCCCGTGTTATCCTTTCGCATCAGAGCCGAGGCGTGAACCGAACGGCATCTTCATCGCACAACGGAAGTAAGCGTGAGTGCTAAGGTTTCTAGTAACTGAATGCCCTCTAACTACTCGAATCCCCATGGGTTCAACTATTCCAACCGTGACATACTTGTAATCATAACCTGAGAAAGAACATGCGAAAAATCAACATAAAGTTGGCGAGTTCATAGTTTGTTTGTTTTTGTTTCAAATGAGTCATAAAACATTTGCACATTTTGCATTTTGAAAGCCGGTTTGATGGATCATAGTATCCCAACGCACTTGAAATGTCATGTCTGTATAACGGTAATGAAATGTTTTCCATGTTGTTTGCAATCCATGCATATAACTGTTATGTTTATAAACCGGTGACGTGAAGTAAGTAGACGTCCCTAGGCTTTCCAAAGGCATGATCGAATTAATTTACGTCTAATTACACTAATTATAATGGTATTACTGTTCGTTAGGCGCTTAATTACAACCGGAAAATGCCAGTTGTCACATTCTCCCCTTGTTATAAAAATTTCGTCCTTGAAATTTAAGCTATGTTATCTCCTTAGATTTTTGTTATACGTAGGTAAGTATTAAAAATACCCAGGTAAATAACTATGTAATCGCATCAAGACTTGTCTGGATTGTATGAATACAATGATATACTACAACAACATGAACCCACTGGTTCAACTGAATCTGTTTTAAGAATCGATGCCAAGTGAACGAAATGTAATGACATAATCACCAATGTGACTGAGTTTACATGGGTCAAACAAATGAGATTCTCGACAAATAGATTTCCAAGACGTTCACAATCTATAAATGAATTTCGTAAACAATAGATTTTATACCAAAGAAAACTAGCGTTGGTCGTTGGATTGGTAAAACCTAGAACCAACAAGCTCAACTGAGTTAGATACATGAAGATGATCTGTTAACTTTTCGAACCATAAGTTAACACTATTGAACTGCAAGGATACACCTGAGTACAACCAAAGTTAGTGTATCATTGTCTCAATACCTAGTTGCATTAAGACCACTTTCAATGATCAGCCCAAGCTACAAGTTTATACCGACGCCACAAGGTGTCATAGCCATTGAAATAATTCAATAATAGCGATTGAACAAATTCACCATGTTTACAATGAAAAGTTCAATCAAGTAAGTCTGAATATTTGTTCCAAATAAATCTCATAGGATTTCAACTGAAAATGAAAGAACAAATAAATATAATTTTCGGTCGCTAGCGGAAGAACAATAAATGCCCCAAAATTTTCGACCGATATTGAAAGCATTGTTACGAGGTACACTGAAATAGACAATGATTTTTGTACCATCTTCTTAATACACGATTGTATTAAGAATGTTTATAAGAAAATGATCCAACAAGGGGGATTTAAAAATGATTAAAAAAATCAACTAATTAAATTCGTACATGAATGGTTAAAGCGATGTCAGCACAAGCTTCAACTAGTGTAACGCCACCACAAGGTGTCGTAACCAATAAATGACTTAATAAGGGTGCAGACTGAACAAGTCTGCTATGGTTCGAAACAAATGAATTGCTTGTCGATATTGCTTTGAATATGACGGCCTCAATCCGTCATACAAAATCCTTGAATGAATTTGTATACCGTGAGCAAGTTCAAGCAATTGAACATGGTTTGAAACAATACAACAATAAATATGATTCGACAAAGAAGCTTTGATATGTTTACTACAAAAATCCCATGTATGCAACTTGGAAAGAAAATAAATTTCAAGAATTCGTTGACTCGATATCAAGGAGTCAGTACTCACAATAATGCAGGTCATCTAGATCACAAAGCAAAAATTTGAATATAGCAAACAAACTTTTGAATTATTGATAAAATGACCATTCGAAGTGAAAACCCTGATGGTCACCGCGTATCAAGTTAACCACATGCATAACAAACAAAGCATGCGTATCGTATAAATTTGTCAAGAATGACACAATAAATGCTCGCTAATCATGAAAGATCTCTCGTGACACAATGACCGTTATGAGGAGTAGGGGTGTGCAAACCTACTCAGTATATGCAAAGTTGAAATTTTTCAACAAACAGAATTCGAGGACTTTACCTGGTATTTCCTTTGATGACTTATTGTTTCGTGACATTACCACCGAATGTCGTATATGGCGTAATCGCCATTAATGAAGTAGGGGGGATGCGATGACATGTGACTTATTTTTGCAGCGCCAATTGTTGTGATTTACCATCGTAATAAGTACCGACTGTTATGAATTCTCATTTAGACGTACCTCTGCGTGTTTCGTGTCGCTTACAGGACTACGTGATAAATTGCCGCATTCTCGGTCGGTAGTTCTCCCGCTGACGGGACTAGCATCGTTGTTGTAATGTCGTGATTTCTCAAGGTGGCGCCTCGAAAGTCGTATGTGATGTACTTCAACATCCATTGTCGTATCGTTTAAGTTTCACGTATATTTTTGCGCACTACTGTTTCGTTTTACATAGGCTACCTGCTCGGTAAATAAAATAACAACGACAATATATTTAATGTGTTTGTCCGAGCTAATAATAGTGGTTCCTACGTGCTGACCTTTAATTGGATATTGTCATAAGTTTCCCAAAGGTCTTAAATGCATGTTGTCAAAACTCTTAAACTTTTGCTTACGGTATGTAATGTTTTCGTGTACCGTGTATCAAATACAACACTAGTGTATGATTAAAATCATAATGTTGACTTACTTTTTCGGCCACGGTTGGAACCCATATTCGAGTCCTAGGCGTTATGTATGCATTCAAGTCTTATTGATCTAATGTCCCCAAAGGAATGTGAGGTTAAAGCCTAGGTATCTCCATAGAAACCTAATTCGATGAAGCCTTTGGCTCTGATACCACTCGTTATCAGAGCCAGGTTCGATATCTTATTCGCTAAAACCTATATATCTCATACCACTCTGTCACACCCCCGTGTTATCCTTTCGCATCAGAGCCGAGCGTGAACCGAATGGCATCTTCATCGCACAGCGGAGGTAAGCGTGAGTGCTAAGGTTTCTAGTAACTGAACGCCCTCTAACTACTCGAATCCCCATGGGTTCCACTATTCCAACCGTGCCATACTTGTAATCATAACCTGAGAAAGAACATGCGAAAAATCAACATAAAGTTGGCGAGTTCATAGTTTGTTTGTTTTTGTTTCAAATGAGTCATAAAACATTTGCGCATTTTGCATTCGAAAGCCGGTTTGATGGATCATAGTATCCCAACGCATTTGAAATGTCATGTCTGTATAACGGTAATGAAATGTTTTCCATGTTGTTTGCAATCATGTATATAACTGTTATGTTTATAAACCGGTGATAAAATGTTTTCTGTTATCTTTGCAAATCCATGCATATAACTGTTATGTTTATAAACCGGTGATAAAATGATTTCAATCGTATCTATAAATAAACCGGTACTGAAAGGTTTTCTGTTATCTTTCTAAACCGATATTGAAATCATAGTATGTAGTTGTCTTATGCAATCTAAGGATCTGTCAGTGTGTAGCTAATACACCGACCTATGTGCCATAAGTAAGTAACCAAACCGAGACTTCTTTGACATTTTGGGATCACAAAAGCACTCCTAACCGGTTACCATACCAGGAGTGGAACGTGTCCCAAATTCGATAGATCTATACCTTTTGCACCTTGATCACTACGTGATTAATGGTTACTATTGTTATTTCCCTACTTACGCACAGTGATCTTGTTATATCTAATCCCATAGCTACATACCAATTGTTATAAATCTGTGTTATTAGGCCTAGCCCATGTTCTTTTGTGATTTTGGGCCTAGCCCATATTTTCTTGTAAAATTGGGGCCCCGCCCCCTAGTTGTGACTATGACAATCCCGTCACTAGTCATAAAAGTCAGGCATGTTTCTAAAAGCTTTGTATAGCTGTAAAAATAGGTAAGTTTAGTATAAACCTTTCGTAAACCATTTGTGCTCATTGAAATCTGTTTTGTAACATGGTTTAGAAGTATATGATTTCCGTTTATCGAAACATTGTATTCTTTTGCAAAACTTGCATGTCTGTCCACCCCCGAAAACATTTATAAAAATGTAAAACGGTAAAAAGTGGGGGTTATGAAGTCACCTGGATAATTCAGTGCAAAGCTAGCTTAAATGTTATTTCCATAGTATTGCCTCCACAACTTGACTTGCTAGCACGCAATCTAGTGTATTCCTAAAATGGAATAACTTGTAAGTTTCTAAGAATGACGTAGCAATACTACGTGATACCGAGCTCTACCGAATCGTTACTCACACGATTATGTGAAATTGTTATTGAGTTAACTCGGTTAACCAACCTATGGTTTTCTTAGAATTGTCTAGTTTTCAAACGACCTGAAATATGTGTTGACATCTAAACATAACTGTATTTCATGAATTCATAACTACTTTGTAGTTTTCGTAAGACATGTTGTATATATACTTGTCTATACATCCGTATAACTAATACATTTCGTATTCGCACAAGAGTCTGGCGTATCGTGTCGCACTTCGTTAGACGTTTGAATCGAATATAAACAATATCCTATTGTTATAATATCATTCGAAAGTATTCGTACGTGTTCGCGTCGTCAACGCTAGAAATAAATATAACTATATTTATTTTATAAAAAGTATTCAACGCTACGACATTTGAATATATATAATATTCAGGTAATACGATTTCCGAATTTGCCGTTTGAAATACTACGCGCCTTGTATAAGCGTTTCGGAAATAGTGGCGTTTTGAAATAATGTAAACAATATACTTATTTTATATAGTCGTTCGAATATATTATCGATGTTTGAAAACCAATTCCCGAATCGTTGACATTTGAAAATATAAATAATAATATTCGATTTAACGGATTGCCGAAACTTGTTGTCTCGTAGTCGCGCGCGTTGAAATGTTATCGTATCAATTCGTAAGTGTCGTCAAGATAAATGTATGTATTTATTTTATAACAATCGTTTAAATCGGATGTTTTGACTTTGAATTAAACATAGATAAATATCATTTACCTTGTAGTAGTTTGCCGTACGTTCGTTATCCTGAAATCGCTTCGTGGAAAGGTTGTCGGATCGAGATTTGAACGTTTAATTTAGCGTTGACAAAAAAATATATACTTATAGTTATTTTATAATAATCGTATGAATTCGGACGTTTAATCTTTGAAATGAGTCGCGTTTCATTTTACGGATTTTACGAAAATCGGATAGAGTTTCCTCTGTTTTTGGACAATCCCGACAATACTAGTTGTCGATTTATTTATCAAAATACAACCTGCAATGTACACATTCAAACGATATATATAATTTTTCGTCGCTTTCAAATATTAAGTTTTTGCCGATTTATAATTTACGATTTATTTATATATCTATTGTCGGTTTGATTTTTAACTAACGACTTTTACGCGAATTGTGTACGTTGGCTTGATTATTCACTTTTAATTGTGGCGATAATTAATCGTTTCTGGGTCGGGTCGAGTTCGGTTTCGCGATAATTAAATATTAATAATTATAAAATAATATAATTAACTTTCGCGTCGTAATTAATTTTTACCGAGTCGTGGGTTGACCCGTTGACCAGATTTGACCAGGTTTGACTGTGTTGACCGGGTTTAACCTGTTGATTTTCTTTGACTTGTTTGACCACACCGTACCAAACACCGAACCGAAACTGAACCTGAAATAAACATGTCTCAAAAACTAAAACGGTATAACTGAAATCGAAACAAATAGCAAAACTGTGTCGAAACTTAAACCGGTTTGAACCCGAAACCTGAACTGGAGACGGAGTGAACCGGGTTTTGAAACTGGGTTGAACCGGAGCTGAAACTTGACGCGAACCAATCCTGAACCAAACTAGATCCGAGCCAAAACTGAACGTGAACTGAGACATAACTGAGCCAAGACCAGCTTGACCCGAAACGGAACCACCTCCGTTGTTGCTACCAGAACCACCGTCGCCGGCTACTGCCCGAAAAACGCTGTAGCTGAACCCATCATTCAATTTGTCTCTCTTTCGCTTGAATCGCCACCCGACACCACCACTGCTGCCGTCGATCAAAACCAGAAATCGGACCGCCGATCGGAAACACGGCGGCTGCCGCCGCGAAGCTGCGCGCAGCCGCGCCGTAGCCGCCCGATCCCTCTCTCTTTCTCGACCGTTCTCTCTCTCCCTCTCTCTCTCTACAGTCTCTCTCTCTCGCTCTCTCTCCCTGACTGTCTGTACGTGTGTATATATGCGGGTATGTGTAGGTGTAAAAAGGAGAAGTGAAAGAGATGGGTGTTGTGGGTGGTGTGGCTACCGGAGAAGAAGACCGGCGCCGGCTGGAGCTAATCGGCGACCGGATTAGGTTAGAGGAGGGAGAGCAGGGATGGTGACTTGTGTGCTAGGGTTTCTTCAAAAAAATGGAGTGGATTTAGGGTTAAAAAAGATTAAATAGTTAGGGTTTGTGTGTTGGGCCCAAGGCCCGTTGGCCCGTTTCTTGTCGTCTGTGTGGCCCGTTAGCATTTCCAAGGCCCGTTTCTACTTCCGAGCTTCGTAAAATGTCATAATACGTTAGTTTAGTGTTGAAACACTTAAAATTATGTCGGGTGTTTTGCTGCGTTCGTTTGTCGGTTGCATAAAAATCACGAAAAATCCCTATGGTTGTCATTTCTTGTCCGTTTTTCGATCCGATTTCGGCTATAATAACTTTGATTGCGAGGCTAAATATATCATAATATATTAATATTTGGACGTAACTCGAGTCTGGTGCTTCTGTTTCGTTATTGATTGCCGATACGTTTCGTTTCCGCATAATTTCCGCGTTTGTGCTCTTTGATGTTCAGTGAATCGAATAATTCAAATAATTATAATATATGATAAATATAATCACAAAGTTTGTATTTTTAAGCATTGTCAGTATTTTGTTTGGTATCAGTTTGCTTATCGTTCGATTTCATGTTTAAGTTCTCGATTGTCGGCATATCGCGTAACGTGAAGTAAGTAGACGTTCCTAGCCTTTCCAAAGGCCTGATCGAGTTAATTTACGTCTAATTACATAATTATAATGGTATTACTGTTCGTTAGGCGCTTAATTACAACCGGAAAATGCTGGTTGTCACATTCTCCCTTGTTATAAAAATTTCGTCCTCGAAATTTAAGCTATGTTATCTCCTTAGATTTTTGTTATACGTAGGTAAGTATTAAAAATACCCAGGTAAATAACTATGTAATCGCATCAAGACTTGTCTGGATTATATGAATACAATGATATACTACAACAACATGAACCCACTGGTTCAACTGCATCTGTTTTAAGAATCAATGCCAAGTGAACGAAACGTAATGACATAATCACCAATTTGTGACTGAGTTTACATGGGTCAAACAAATGAGATTCTCAACAAATAGATTTCCAAGACGTTCACAATCTATAAATGAATTTCGTAAACAATAGAAATTTATACCAACGAAAACTAGCGTTGGTCGTTGGATTGGTAAGACTTAGAACCAACAAGCTCAACTGAGTTAGATACATGAAGATGATCTGTTAACTTTTCGAACCATAAGTTAACACTATTGAACTGCAAGGATACACCTGAGTACAATCGAAGTTAGTGTATCATTGTCTCAATACCTAGTTGCATTAAGACCACTTTCAATTATTAGCCCAAGTTACAAGTTTATACCGCCACAAGGTGTCATAGCCATTGAAATAATTCAATAATAGCGGTGATTGAACAAATTCACCGTGTTTACAACGAAAAGTTAAATCAAGTAAGTCTGAATATTTGTTCCAAATAAATCTCATAGGATTTCAACTGAAAATGAAAGAACAAATAAATATAATTTTCGGTCGCTAGCGGAAGAACAATAAATATCCCAAAATTTTCGACCGATATTGAAAGAATTGTTACGAGGTACACTGAAATAGACAATGATTTTTGTACCATCTTCTTAATACACGATTGTATTAAGAAAGTTTAAGAAAATGATCCAACAAGGGGAATTTAAAAATGATTAAAAAAGTCAACTAATTAAATTCGTACATGAATGGTGAAAGCGATGTCAGCGCAAGCTTCAACTAGTGTAACGTCACCACAAGGTGTCGTAACCAATAAATGACTTAATAAGGGTGCAGACTGAACCAGTCTGCTATGGTTCGAAACAAATGAATTGCTTGTCGATATTGCTTTGAATATGACGCCTCAATCCGTCATACAAAATCCTTGAATTGAATTTGTATACCGTGAGCAAGTTCAAGCAATTGAACTTGGTTTGAAACAATACAACAATAAACATGATTCGACAAAGAAGCTTTGATATGTTTACTACAAAAATCCTATGTATGCAACTTGGAAAGAAAATAAATTTCAAGAATTCGTTGACTCGATATCAAGGAGTCAATACTCACAATAATGCAGGTCATCTAGATCACAAAGCGAAAATTTGAATATAGCGAACCAACTTTTGAATTAATTATAAAATGACCATTCGAAGTGAAAACCCTGATGGTCTCCGCGTATCAAGTTAACCACATGCATAACAAACAAAAGCTATGTCAAGAAAATGACACAATAGATGTTCGCTAATCATGAAAGAATTTCCCGTGACACAATGACTGTTATGAGGAGTAGGGGTGTGCAAACCTACTCAGTATATGCAAAGTTGAAATTTTTCAACAAACAGAATTCGAGGACTTTACCTGGTATTTCCTTTGATGACTTATTGTTTCGTGACATTACCACCGAATGTCGTATATGGCGTAATCGCCATTAATGTAGTACGGGGGATGCGATGACATGTGACTTCTTTTGCAGCGCCAATTGTTGTGATTTACCATCATAATAAGTACCGACAGTTATGAATTCTCGTTTAGATGTACCTCTGCGTGTTTCCTGTCGCTTACAGGACCACGTGATAAATTGCCGCATTCTAGTCGGTAGTTCTCCCGCTGATGGGACTATCATCGTTGTTGTAATGTCGTGATTCCTCAAAGTGGCGCCTTGACAGTCGTATGTGATGTCATTTAAGTTTCACGTATATTTTTGCGCACTACTGTTTCGTTTTACATAGGCTACCTGCTCGGTAAATAAAATAACAATGACAATATATATAATGTGTTTGTCTGAGCTAATAATCGTGGTTCCTACGTGCTGACCTTTAATTGATATTGTCATAAGTTTCCCAAAGGTCTTAAATGCATGTTGTCAAAACTCTTAAGTTTTGCTTACGGTATGTAATGTTTTCGTGTACCGTGTATCAAATACAATACTAGTGTATGATTAAAATCATAATGTTGACTTACTTTTTCGGCCATGGTTGGAACCCATATTCGAGTCCTAGGCGTTCTGTATGCATTCAAGTCTTATTGATCTAATGTCCCCAAAGGAACATGAGGTTAAAGCCTAGGTATATCCATAGAAACCTAATTCGATGAAGCCTTTGGCTCTGATACCACTCTGTTATCAGAGCCAGGTTTGATACCTAATTCGCTAAAACCTATAGCTCTGATACCACTCTGTCACACCCCCCATGTTATCCTTTCGCATCAGGGCTGGGGCATGAATCGAATGGCATTTTCATCGCACAGCGGAAGTAAGTGTGAGTGCTAAGGTTTCTAGTAACTGAACGCCCTCTAACTGCTCGAATCCCCATGGGTTCCACTATTCCAACCGTGCCATACTTGTAATCATAACCTGAGAAAGAACATGCGAAAAATCAACATAAAGTTGGCGAGTTCATAGTTTGTTTGTTTTTGTTTCAAATGACTCATAAAACATTTGCGCATTTTGCATTCGAAAGCCGGTTTGTGGGATTATAGTATCCCAAAGCATTTGAAATGGCATGTCTGTATAACGTAATGAAATGTTTTCCATGTTGTTTGCAATCCATGCATATAACTGTTATGTTTATAAACCGGTGATAAAATGTTTTCTGTTATCTTTGCAAATCCTTGCATATAACTGTTATGTTTATAAACCGGTGATAAAATGATTTCAATCGTATCTATAAATAAACCGGTACTGAAAGGTTTTCTGTTATCTTTGTAAACCAATATTGAAATCTAGTATGTAGTTGTCTTATGGAATCTAAGGATCTGTCAGTGTGTAGCTAATACACCGATCTATGTGCCATAAGTAAGTAACCAAACCGAGACTTCTTTGACATTTTGGGATCACAAAAGCACTCCTAACCGGTTACCATACCAGGAGTGGAACGTGTCGCAAATTCGATAGATCTATACCTTTTGCACCTTGGTCACTACGTGATTAATGGTTACCATTGTTATTTCCCTACTTACGCACATTGATCTTGTTATAATCGAATCCCATAGCTACATACCAATTGTTATAAATCTGTGTTATTAGGCCTAGCCCATGTTCTTTTGTGATTTTGGGCCTAGCCCATGTTCTTTTGTGATTTTGGGCCTAGCCCATGTTTTCTTGTAAAATTGGGGCCCCGCCCCCTAGTTGTGACTATGACAATCCCGTCACTAGTCATAAAAGTCATGCATGTTTCAAAAAGCTTTGTATAGCTGTGAAAATCGGTAAGTTTAGTATAAACCTTTCGTAAACCATTTGTGCTCTTTGAAATATGTTTTGTAACATGGTTTAGAAGTATATGATTTCCGTTTATCGAAACGTTGTATTCTTTTGCAAAACTTGCATGTCTTTCCACCCCCGAAAACATTTTTAAAAATGTAAAACGGTAAAAAGTGGCGGTTATGAACTCACCTGGATAATCCAGTGCAAAGCTAGCTTAAATGTTATTGCCATAGTGTTGCCTCCACAACTTGACTTGCTAACATGCAATCTAGTGTATTCCTAAAATGGAATAACTTGTATGTTTCTAAGAATGACGTAGCAATACTATGTTATACAGAGCTCTACCGAATCGTTACTCACACGATTCTGTGAAATTGTTATTGAGTTAACTCGGTTAACCAACCTATGGTTTTCTTAGAGTTGGCTTAGTTTTGAACGACCTGAAATATATGTTGACATCTAAACATAACTATATTTCATGAATTCATAACTACTTCGTAGTTTTCGTAAGACATGCTGTATATATACTTGTCTATATATCCGTATAAATAATACATTTCGTATTCACGCAAGAGTCTGGCGTATCGTGTCGCACTTCGTTAGGCGTTTGAATCGAATATAAACAATATCCTATTGTTATAATATCATTCGAAGTATTCGTACGTGTTCGCGTCGTCAACGCTAGAAATAAATATAACTATATTTATTTTATAAAAAGTATTCAACGCTACGACATTTGAATATATATAATATTCAGGTAATACGATTTCCGAATTTGTCGTTTGAAATACTACGCGCCTTGTATAAGCGTTTCGGAAATAGTGGCGTTTTGAAATAATGTAAACAATATACTTATTTTATATAGTCGTTCGAATATATTATCGATGTTTGAAAACAATTCCCGAATCGTTGACATTTGAAATAATATAAATAATAATATTCGATTTAACGGATTGCCGAAACTTGTTGTCTCGTAGTCGCGCGCGTTGAAATGTTATCGTATCAATTCGTAAGTGCCGTCAAGATAAATGTATGTATTTATTTTATAACAATCGTTTAAATCGGATGTTTTGTCTTTGAATTAAACATAGATAAATATCATTTACCTTGTAGTAGTTTGCCGTACGTTCGTTATCCTGAAATCGCTTCGTGGAAAGGTTGTCGGATCGAGATTTGAACGTTTTAATTAGCGTTGACAAAATAAATATATACTTATATTTATTTTATAATAATCGTATGAATTCGGACGTTTAATCTTTGAAATGTGTCGCGTTTCATTTTACGGATTTTACGTCCTCAGACAGAGTTTCCTCTGTTTTTGGACGATCCCGACAATACTAGTTGTCGATTTATTTATCAAAATACAACCTGCAATGTAAACATTCAAACGATATATATAATTTTTCGTCGCTTTCAAATATTAAGTTTTTGCCGATTTACAATTTCCGATATATTTATGTATCTATTGTCGGTTTGATTTTTAACTAACGACTTTTACGCGAATTGTGTACGTTGGCTTGATTATTCACTTTTAATTGTGGCGATAATTAATCGTTTACGGGTCGGGTCGAGTTCGGTTTCGCGATAATTAAATATTAATAATTATAAACTAATATAATTAACTTTGCGTCGTAATTAATTTTTACCGAGTCGTGGGTTGACCCGTTGACCAGATTAGCAGGTTTGACTCTTGTGACGGTTTAACCTGTTGATTTTCTTTGACTTGTTTGACCGGACCGTACCGAACACCGAACCGAAACTGAACCTGAAATAAACATGTCTCAAAAACTAAACGGTATAAACTGAAATCGAAACAAATAGCGAAACTTTGGCGAAACTTGAACCAGTTTGAACCCGAAACCTGAACTGGAGACGGACTGAACCGGGTTTTGAAACTGGGTTGAACCGGAGCTGAAACTTGATGCGAACCGATCCTGAACCGAACTAGATCCGAGCCAAAACTGAACTTGAACCGAGACATAACCTGAGCCAAGACCCAGCTTGACCCGAAACGGAACCACCTCCGTTGTCGCTACCAGAACCACGTCGCCGGCTACTGCCCGAAAAACGCTGCCGCTGAACCCATTATTCGATTGTCTCTCTTTCGCTTGAATCGCCACTCGACACCACCCACTGCTGCCGTCGATCAAAGCCGGAAATCGGAGCCGCCCATCGAAAACACGGCGGCTACCGCCGCGAAGCTGCACTGCAGCCGCAGCCCGCCCGATCTCTCTCTCTCTTTCTCGACGTTCTCTCTCTCCCTCTCTCTCTCTGCAGTCTCTCTCTCGCTCTCTCCCTGACTGTCTGTACGTGTGTATATATGCGGGTATGTGTAGGTGTAGAAAGGAGAAGGGAAAGAGGTTGGTGTTGTGGGTGGTGTGGCTACCGGAGAAGAAGACCGGCGCCGACCGGAGCTAAATACGGCGACCGGATTAGGTTAGATGATGGAGAGCAGGGATGGTGACTTGTGTGCTAGGGTTTCTTCAAAAAAATTAAGGGGATTTTGGGTTAAGAAAGTTTAAATAGTTAGGGTTTGTGTGTTGGGCCCAAGGCCCGTTGGCCAGTTTCTTGTCGTCTACGGGCCCGTTAGCATTTCCAAGGCCCGTTTTACTTCCGAGCTTCATCAAATGTCGTAATACGTTAGTTTAGTGTTGAAACACTTAAAATTATGTCGGGTGTTGATGTTTTGCTGCGTACGTTTGTCGGTTGCGTAAAAGTCGCGAAAAATCTCTACGGTTGTCATTTCTTGTCTGTTTTTCGATCCGATTTCGGTTTGAATAATAAAATTTGATTGCGAGGCTAAATATATCATAATATATTAATATTTGGACGCAACTCGAGTCCGGTGCTTCCGTTTCGTGATTGATTGCCGATACGTTCCTTTCCGCATAATTTCCGCGTTTGTGCTCTTTGATGTTCAGCGAATCGAATAATTCACATAATTATAATATATGATAAATATAATAACAAAGTTTGTATTTTTAAGTGTTGTCAGTATTTTGTTTGGTACAGTTCGCTTTTCGTTCGATTTCGCGTTTAAGTTCTCGATTGTCGCCATATCGCGTAACGTGAAGTAAGTAGACGTTCCTAGGCTTTCCAAAGGCCTGATCGAGTTAATTTACGTCTAATTACGCTAAGTATAATTGTATTACTGTTCGTTATGCGCTTAATTACAACCGAAAATGTCGGTTGTCACAAAAGTGGGAGAGGAAAAGGTCCAATGAGGGGAGGACCGTCGGGGCACATTCCCCTCTACCTCATAACTCAGATGCTTACCAAGAATCAGGAGATTCATCTCCTTGGTAATCAGCGAGACGTACAGTCTCTAACAGACACTCGTCCTCACATTCCCAAAATTCTTACCACTCTCACCACTCTTATCATTCACACTATTCTCACCATTCCCATTCTCATCACTCTTACCATAAAGAATTTAACCCTAACCATTACTTTAACACACCTCCAGCCGATCAAAATCAGTTGGACCAGCCACACCCTATGGAGGAGGACTGCGACCCGGAGATGCCGCCGTCGGGATCAAATATACATCCCATTGAAATATCAAGCGATTCTAACTCTTACGCCGGATCGCCCTACCAAGGTCCTAACGAGTGGGACCAATATTGGAATCAATTCACCTTCGCCCACACTCCTTCTCATCACTTTCAACCACCCCTAGTACAAGAAGATGTCCACATGGAACCATTGGACCAACCTTAACCACCACCTGAACCACCAAGAAGGAAGCGTGGTGCACGTATGTCGGTATGTGCAGGACAAAGGTCGGGATCGCTGCCACCTTTGCCCAACTCCTACCCCATAATTCAAGAGGACCCACAAATGGGTGGACCCTCTAATGTTTCACCTATGGTGGAACCAGCACCAACACCTGCTGTTCAACCACCACCATCGGGTTATACTAACCCAATCCCCACATACCAGACACGTCTGGGTATGATCCTTATAACCCATCTACACCGGTAGACTATCAAGCGTGGTCGCAAGACCCATATCTCCAAGCAGTTATGCACAATTTCACTTTACCCGTCTCCTTTCCCACCTACTTATCCACCGATTAGATATACAACTTATGGGTACCAGTATCCGGTCATGCCATAACCACAACCACAACCTTCGACACCACTTGAGGCCATTAATGAGGCCTTGGAAAGAATGAAAGAAAAGCAACAGCAAGCAGAGAAACAGAGAAAAAGACAAACAAGTTCTTCAAGAAACTCTCCAAACTAGTTAAGGTAAAGAAGGACAAATAAAGTCTCTTCTATTACATGTAGTCCATGCGTGGACATTGTTATTTCTTTGGTCCCTGCGTGGACATTTTATTTCTTTTAGTCCTTGTATGGACAATCAGTTTCTTTTATTTATTTCAAGTATTGTTCTTTCTAATTATCATTTAATGAAATATTTTGGAATTATATATATGTACTTATCCTCTTCAAGCGATCGTCTCGATTTTACTCAGAATTTTTTATTAGCTATATAATTCCAAAAAGATCTTAATGGTTTTGACTTTCCGAGTGGCACAGAGCACATATTTGGCCAAATATATAAATGATAGTTAAGAACGGAAGGGTATTCTATCATGATAGTTAAGGGAAGTAATCCTTCTATCTAGAGGTGGTGGACTAAGTTCAAGCCTCCAAGTCATTAAGGTCAATGCGACCAGGACTATTAATAAACCATTAAGGTCCTCTTATGTTAACATTTAAGTAATCTTCATACTCATAGTAGTGTGACTTGAGGAATCACGCTAACCTTCAAGGTAATGGACTATGTCCTAACCTTATATAGCCCATGTGATCTGTTTGATCACGGCTAAATATCACCAGTGCGGTGATGAATAAAACATCCATTAGTGATGTATTACCCTTTCGGGTTATGATTTATTTTATATAGCCTATGTGATCTATTTGATCCCGGCTAAATATCACAAGTGCGATGATGAATAAAACATCCATTAGTGATGTATTACCCTTTCGGGTTATGATTTATTTTATATAGCCCATATGATCTATTTGATCCGGCTAAATATCACTAGTGCGGTGATGAATAAAACATCCATTAGTGATGTATTACCCTTTCGGGTCCTATTTATTTTATATAGCCCATGTGATCTATTTGGTCCCGGCTAAATATCACCAGTGCGGTGATGAATAAAACATCCATTAGTGATGTATTACTATTTCAGGTCCTGATTTATTTTATATAGCCCATGTGATCTATTTGATCCCGGCTAAATTTTCCAGTGCGGTGATGAATAAAACATCCATTAGTGATGTATTACCCTTTCGAGTTATGATTTATTTTATGTAGACCATGTGATCTATTTGATCCTGGCTAAATATTACAAGTGCGGTGATGAATAAAACATCCATTAGTGATGTATTACCCTTTCGGGCTATGATTAATTTTATATAGCCTATGTGATCTATTCTGATCCCGGCTAATATCACTAGTGCGGTGATTAAACATCCATTAATAATGTATTGCCCTTGGGGCTATGATTCAAACATCCATTAGTAATGTAGTGCCTATGTGCCATATTTTATGTCCATAAGTGACAGGCTTAAGTTCCATATTTTATGTCCATTAGTGACAGGCCTATGTGCCATATTTTATGCCCTTCGTGACAAGCTTAAAAGCTAAATAAAATTTGTCAAAGTATGACAATGATAGTTGTGACAATGCGATACACTGTCCAATAATACAGGATTATGTCCAAATTGTAATTTACCTTTGATGGTCCTATTAAGACCTAGGCCAAATATAGTTATGTTAAGCCTAAGAGTTGTGATGTTACTCACACTAGAATAGGCAATGGATTGTTATATCCAATATGGTTGACATAACATGGCTAAGTGAAACTTATTTGGTGTATAGAACCCAAGACTTGAAGATGGCTAATTCAAATGAGGCACAAAATCGCCACAGGAATGTGGAATCTAATAATGCTGAAAATAGAGCCATTAATAATGATGATTTTCAAGATCGCATTAACGCGGCAGTTGAAAAGGCCATAGAAAAGCTTAGAGAATCGAGTGCTACTCGCTCTAGACCCTTATCTATTCCACCATCTTCAGCTCATAAGGAGAGCTCCGTTCACTCTTCAAATACGAAAAGTGAACCAAAGAAAATAGATTTTACTGAAAGGTCCCGCTCTGCTAAAGACGGATGTACCTATAAGTACTTTGTCTCCTATAAGCCCCAAGACTTTAACGGGGAAAAAGGAGCGGTGGAAGCCCTAAAGTGGCTAGATGAGATGGAAACAATTGTGGACATCAGCAACTGTGCTGATAAGGATGTGGTCAAGTATGTATCACAGTCCTTCAAGGGCAATGCCCTAATATGGTGGAAAGCCATGATTAGTCTATAGGTAAAGTATACCTGTATAATCTGGGATGGTCCAAATTTGTGGATCTCGTTAAGGAAACCTATTGCCCACCCCATGAGGTGGAGAAAATAGAGACAAACTTCTTATCTCTTTCAATGAAAAATCTAGACTGTCGGAAGTATGTCTTCGATTTCAATTCCCTATCTAGGTTAGTATCCTACTTAATCACCCCTGAATCCAAAAGCATTACACGTTTTATCAATGGATTAGTGCCCGAGATTAAGGGCATGGTAAAGGATGCTCAACCTAATACCTATATGTCTGCTGTAGACCTATCTCTCTCTCTCTCACCCTTGATGTAAGGCAAAAGTCAGTTAAGCCAGAAACTAACGTGAAAAGGAAGAGAGATGAAGACAACTCCCAAAGATTTAATAAGAAAAATAAAGGGAGATTCGGGTTTAAAGGGAACCAAGGCAAGTCGGTTGTGATGCCATTTTGCAAGACTTGCAACCGCAGACACTGGGGACAGTGTAATTCTGATTCACAAGCTAGACCTTGCGGTATTTGTAAAAGGAAAGGGCATAAGACCCTAGATTGTAAAGATCTTAAGGATGTGGTATGTTATATCTGTAATGAAAAAGGGCACATTGCAACTAACTGCCCTAAGAATTCAAAGAATAATAATCCAAAGCCTGGAGAGGCCAAGAAGGGGAACACACGAGCTTTTCGACTGACGGCTAAGGAAGATGTTAATGACAATAATGTCATAACAGGTACTTTCCCCGTTAATGATATTTATGCTAGAGTTCTTTTCGATTCGGGTGCGGATAAATCATTTGTTGATCATAAGTTTAGTAAACTATTAAATTTACCCATAAGAACTCTAGATATAACTTATGAGATAGAACTTGCCGATGGAACCTTAGAAACTGCCTCTTCCATTCTTGATGGATGCTCTATATCCATTAAGAATATTCTATCCCTATCTCTCTTTGCCAATGAAATTGGCGGGGTTCGATGTTGTCTTAGGCATGGATTGGTTATCACATAACCAAGCCCGCATTGCCTGTGATAAGAAGCTCATCGAAATTAAAACCCCATCTAGTGAAATGATCACCATACCCGGAGACTCACACTATGGATTGCCAGACAAGGTGTCGTTATTTAAGGCATCCAGGTGTTTGAGGAGAGGTTGTGTCATTTGGATGGCACAAGTCACCATAAATGAACCTAAGCTGAACCTTGAAGATCAACAAGTTATCTTGGAGTATCCCGATGTTTCTCTGAAGAATTACCAGGCCTACCTCCGGATCGGCAAGTGGAGTTCAAGATTGATATTATACCAGGATCAGCACCCGTAGCTAGAGCTCCATATAGGCTAGCACCAACGGAAATGAAGGAATTGAGAACGCAACTCGACGAACTTTTAGAGAAAGGCTTTATTCAGCCTAGTTCCACGCCTTGGGGAGCACCTATTCTGTTTGTAAAGAAGAAAGACGGTTTGATGCGAATGTGCATCAACTACCGAGATCTGAACAAGCTAACAATTAAGAATAGATATCCTCTGTCCAGGAACGATGATTTATTTGACCAACTTCAAGGGGCTAGTTATTTCTCCAAGATTGATTTGAGATCTGGATTTCATTAGCTGAAGGTTAGGAGTGAGGATGTTCCTAAGACAGCCTGCAGGACCCGCTATGGTCATTTTGAATTCTTAGTGATGCCTTTTAGGCTCACAAATGCACCAGCAGCATTCATGGATCTCATGAATAGAGTCTGCAAGCCATATTTGGATAAGTTTGTCATTGTCTTTATAAACGACATTCTTATCTACTCTCGTAACCAAGCTGATCACGAGAAACATCTTCGGTGCATCCTAGAACTGCTAAGGCAAGAAAAGCTTTATGCTAAGTTCTCTAAATGTGAATTTTGGCTTAGAGAAGTCCAATTCCTTGGACATATGGTAAGTGAGCGTGGTATCCAAGTGGATCCCGCCAAAATTGAGGCCATCCTGAATTGGGAAGTACCCAAAACTCCATCTGAAATTCGTAGTTTCTTAGGACTGGCTGGTTATTATAGAAGGTTTATTGAGAATTCTCAAGAATAGCCACTCCTTTGACTACCCTGACCCGTAAAAATGTTAAGTTAGTTTGGGGTCCAAAACAACAAGAATCTTTTGAGATTCTAAAACATAAGTTGAGCAATGCTCCTGTGTTATCTATACCTAAGGGTATTGAGAATTTTGTTGTTTATTGTGATGCATCACACACCGGTAAGGCTGTGTGCTAATGCAAAATGGCAAGGTCATTGCCTATGCATCACGACAATTAAAGGTGCATGAAAGGAATTACACCACCCATGATTTGGAATTGGGTGCCGTTGTATTTGCACTAAAGCTATGGAGACATTACTTGTATGGTACGAAGTGTATTATATACACTGACCATAAGAGTCTCTAACACCTGTTTAATCAGAAAGAATGAACATACGACAATGCCGTTGGATGGAAACTCTTAATGATTATGAATGCGATATTCGCTACCATCCTGGCAAGGCAAATGTAGTTGCTGACACCTTAAGTCGTAAGGAAAGGGTTAAACCTATTAGGATTAATGCCAAGAGCATTGAGCTTAGAAATAGCTTAAGTGAAAAGCTATTAAATGCGCAAAAGCAAGCCATATTAGAGGCTAATCTCCCTAATGAGGGATTAGGCGGAACTGTTGATCAGTTAACACCTGGAAAGGATGGAATCCTTAGATTCCATAACAGAATTTGGGTCCCAGTCTTTGGAGGACTTAGAGATCTATCCTCCAAGAAGCGCATAGTTCAAGATACTCAATTCACCTGGGAGGTGACAAGATGTAACAAGATCTAAAGAAGAATTATTTGTGGATAGGTTTGAAGAAATCCATAGCCACTTATGTAGCTAAGTGTCTGATGTGTTCGCAAGTTAAAGCTGAACATCAGAAACCGTCAGGACTTATACAACAACTTGAGATTCCACATGGAAATGGGAAATGGTAACTATGGATTTGATTACCAAGTTACCAAAGACCAAAAGTGGAAATGACACTATTTGGGTCATTGTAGACAGACTGACTAAGTCAGCTCATTTCTTGCCAATCAAAGAAATTTATAATTCAGATAAATTGGCTAAGTTGTATATGGACAAGATTGTGTACCTACATGGTGTGCCGGTGTCTATTGTATCTGACAGAGATACTAGATACACATCTCACTTTTGGGAAAAGTTTTCAACAATCCTTAGGCACACGATTAAACTTTAGTACGGCTTACCATCCGCAGACTAATGGTCAAAGTGAGCGTACTATCCAAACACTTGAAGATATGCTTAGGCCATATGTGATTGATTTAGGTGGAAGTTGGGATGACCACTTACCCCTAATAGAATTCTCCTACAATAACAGTTATCATACGAGCATCAAGGCTGCTCCTTTTGAGGCCTTGTATGGGAGAAAATGTAGAACGCCCGTGTGTTGGGCAGAAGTTGGGGAAGCCCAACTATCTGGACCATAGATTGTCCTGGCGACCACGGAAAAGATTGTGCAAATCCGTGATCGTCTCAAAGCTGCCAGGGATAGGCAGAAGAGTTATGCTAACAAGAGGCGTAAACCTCTTAAGTTCCAAGTAGGGGACAAGGTTATCACCCTGGAAAGGTGTGATGCATTTTAGAAAGAAGGGAAAGTTGAGCCCAAGATATATTGGACCATTCGAGATCGTCGAATGCGTCGGCACTGTAGCTTATAAGCTCAGGTTGCTAGAGGAGCTTAGTGGAATCCATGATGTATTCCACATATCTAACCTTAAGAAATGTCTTGCCGATGAGTCGCTAGCAATGTCACACAAAGATATACAAATTGATGAAAACCTGAGGTTCGTTGAGAAACCAATTTCGATCGGGGATCGACAGGTTAAGAAGCTCCGAAGAAAAATGATACCTATAGTAAAGGTTAAGTGGGACGCTTTTAGAGGTCCCGAGTATACATGGGAGGTTGAGTCCACTATGCGAAAAAAGTACCCCCATCTTTTTGAATAAAATCTCGAGGTCGAGATTTCTTTTAAGGGGGTGAGGATGTAACATCCTGTAAAAATCGTGTCCAATAATACAGTGACACGTATTGTATTTTTAATATAGTCAATTAAAAGACTAACAAGGACTAAAAGTGACAACATGCTCAAACTGAGCCTCTGAATGACTTTCTGATGTCAACATGTATAAACCTAGCCTCTGAACGACCATTAGTGTCGTCATGCAAAAAAACGTAGCCTCTGAACGATCATTAGTGTCGCTATGCTTAAACTCAGACTCTGAGTGACCGTTGTGTCAACATGCCTAGTCTCTGAGTGACATCGGAGTCAACATGCTTATACTGAGCCTCTGAGTGATCCTTTACGTAGTCCTAACTCTCATATGTCCTGTTTGTTGGACGAGAGTGATTAAATCCAATAATATATGAAAGTTGGATAATGGAGGGATTAAAAGTGGCAACATGTTAATTTATACCTCTGAGTGACCTTTTAACGAACCGAGAGTTCGACAATGTCCGAGCATAATCCCGGGTATGCCAAATATTGGCTACGGAGGGCTAATTATGCCAAAAAGGTGTTCTAGATGGTTTTTAAAAGCTTTATTAAGTTAAGGGGCTAAAAGTGACGAAGTTTGAAAGTGACGGTGGGGCGGTCGCGGGCTGCGAGAGACAAGCCCTGTGTCTCTCACGGGAGCCAGAGGACATCTGCTGCAGAAAGTTTTGCTTGCTCCCAAACAAAACTCCAAAACCACTAAAACCGAAACCATGGCTTCTCAAACTGCTATGCCACGTTTTGGGACACTTGTAAGCTTCCTCTTACACTCCTAAATACCTAGCTTCACCTCCTTTGAGTTCTCCAACTATAGATAGGTGCTTAAGTTCACATTCCAACTTGCACCTTTCTCATTTATTCACTCTTCTCCCTCCTCTGGAAGTTCCTAGCTGAAAGGAGCCTCCAACTTAATTCTCTTGCATCCTTGGAACCTCTTGTAAGTGTTCCTTGCTCTTGCATTTTCGTTTATAGGCTTTTATATCCAAAAGTCAAGCGTTTTACGGAAAACGCTTTGACTTTCGGTTAAGACCGTTATGGTCCAGCCATTGTTCGACATGAACATGGTTAAGTGATCATAATAAGGTAGGTGTTAATCCCTATTGACGGGTCAAAGTTATGATATTAAAAAGTCAAACAGGTAATTTTTTGGAAAAATTATAAATTGATCTTATATATGTTATGAAACCTGTTTTGACACTTAAACAATTTGGTAATAATTATTAGAACATGTAAGAACATGGTCGGCTCATCAATTTCAGTTCTAGGGTTGGTTCGCAACCGAAAGTCGCGAAGTTTGACTTCTACTTTGACTTTCGATTCTGACCCGATTTAGATTAGTTACCTACTGATCTAAAGTTGCATTATGATCATAATATAATGTAGCATAACCCCCTGAGGTTATATTACATGATCATAGTGAGAATCTAAGTTTATGCGCAAGTTCCATAATTATGCCATCTTTGACCAAAATGTTCTTTTTGCATAAAACAAGGTTTTAAATAATAATGAACTTGAAAATGAGTTTCCTATTGATGTAATATCATAAGTAGGATTATTTGGGATGTTAAACTAAGTTATAAACTGAGTTTTCAATCAGGTCCTTAAACTATGTCGATAAATGACGATTTTAACCCTTGTGGCTTACAAAATAGTTTTAATCAAATCTTTCAAGGTAAATCATTTACCTACTGATATGTTATATTAATTAACATATTTAAAACATTTTAATCTGACCTTAACGTCAGTTTTTATTAAACATCGCATAAGATGTCATTTTACGACATAAGCGCCGTTTTGGCGCATAGTATGGTTTTAAACCATATTATTGACCAAAACTTGATACGTACCGATTTAAAACTTATTTTAAATATATTTACAGTAGGTACAAGTTATAAACCCAGAATCCCAAATAATTTATAAACTATGTGTAAAATGACCAAAATGCCACTTCGGTGCATATTTTGGTCATAAAAGGTAAATTACACATATAATTAGTATCCTACTGATATTATATTATAAATAAAGTATTTTTCAGATTATTTATAGTTATAACATTAAATTATATTCAAGTTCTTTCTATATGGTATGAAATTACCAAAATGCCCTTATGAGGCATAGTTTCGTTTTAAAACCTTAACGGGCATATAAGTTGATATCCTACTGATATTTTAACTTATTTAAAATATAATGGCACATAGAACTTGTCCATGACTTAACTAGTTACCCATTATTGCTTATAAGCGTACGGTTGATTATACGTAACTAGTTTAAGAAAAATAACCGAAATAGGTTTAACCTTGTCATTTAAGTTTCAAAATCCAGAATGTTTATAGTTTACCCATATTATACAAGTCAAGTACTTGTCGGGATTAAACTAAATTCTATCCGATCATTGTTTAATCAAGCCTATACGTAATGATCATGTACACTATTCAGTTTATAAGACCGTTAGTATTTAATTGGCTAGCTTATGCCATAATCCAGACTAGAGCCTTCCCGGTAAATGCTATCTGCACTTGGTACTTTTGTATACGGATGAGCTATTAAAATTTAGAAGAAGACTAGCTGAGGTAAATACTCTCGACTTATTTTCCCTATATGGGCTTGGGATACGGTAAACTATTACTGCTTGGTCCGAAATGGGGTCAATCGAATGCCCGTTTGTGGCTAGTAAACCCGCATATTCCGTTTTAATTAGTTTTGTTTGATAACTTAAACATCGGGGGTTAAATTACCGTGTCCTGGATATCCTCGGCTCAATACATTAGATATTGGCCACGACCTTAGCGCGGGGTGTAGGCTTACACCTGACAGACAGTCATATGCAAATTACCTAAGACGTTGGGGATAACTCTTTCGTGAGTTCGTAAGTGGTGTGGATTTAATTATGTCTCGGTTTCTGTACTGGGCCCTATATGTATTGACAAACATGTGAATCTGATACAAGGTTGCAAAGTCAACGTTCCCAAGTTAATAAAAGATTTTGTGCCATTTTGCACTTAAAAATCATTTTAAAGTTTTCAAAATGAGTCAGTTGGGTGTATCTACAGCGAAAGCTGACGTATCATCCAAAGGCGAACTGCAAGTACAATACGAAATAGGCTGGAAGCTGCTCGATAGTGAATAAGAGGATCTTGCAAGTCCTTAGATCTGCCCTAAAGTTTGAATTATATTCTTTCTTGTACATTTTATGATCCGCCTGTGGATCTTCTATTACGAGCCTGTATATTATTTTATTTCGAACATTTTGGTATGTCATAGTAATTTTACTCTAAGACTTCCGCTGTGCCGTGTTTAATTGACTGTGATGTTATCAACTGACGTCATGATACTCCCACCCGGGGCCACCGGTGTATGGATTTGGGTTGGAAATCCGGGGTGTGACCATTTCTCAATTTTTTTTTACTTCAAAACATAGATTAACTAAAAATATGCATAAAATAAACATGAATACACATTATATTTGACCCGACTCATTTTTGAAAAAAAATTACATCGAAACGTAAATCAACTTGAATTTATACTGACACATACATAAATATAAGCAGGTAACGTAAATCAACTTGAATTTATACTGACACATACATAAAAATAAGCAGGTAAAAATAGTGTTCTCTTAGGTTAAAGAATGATAGTGTACATTATGGTAGCGTCGAAACGCAAAGTTACTCGAATATATATGGTCTGATGGAAACATATTATATTGACCCGACTCGTTTTCGAACAAAGTTTACATGAAAACATAGAATAACTGAAAACTTATATAAAAATAAGTATGAAAACGTATTATATTTGACCGAACTTATTTCGATTATATTTATGTTAAAACGTAAACCAACTTAAATTAATATCAATAGTTAGATACAAATAAGCATGGAAGACATGATGAGGTCAGAATGATATTTATAAAGTTTTCAAAAAGTTTATGGATATAAATGTCAATATTGAAAGATGAGTGATAAGATATACAAAAGGACAAAAAAAACCTAAGCTACTGTAGCTAAGAAGTTGGCAAATTACATATATATAATATTATTATTTATACTAATATATCAAAAAATATGTTATAAACTCATGTATTACATAAAGGTATATCAATAAACTATTAGATAGTTGTTAATTCGTGGGGTAGGGGTTAGGTCTAGTGATAAGAGGGAGTCCCCTAACTAAAAGGTTGTTTGTTTAAACCTTGCCAAAAACATAAAAAAAAAATCGTCATTATAAAAAGTTATTAATAAGCGAAAAATAAATGAAATAACTGAGAAATGAAATATTAAATAAATAAAATATTCATGCAGTAAATTATAATAAAGAAAATAATAAATAATTAAGAAATAATTGTATAAGAAAATGTCAGGCAATTTCCTATATATTAATTATCAAAACTTGTTCTACACACAAAAATATTATTCAATTTTTAGGTTTTTATTGGTGGGTATCTTCACATTCTACTTCTTTTGATTTGCTCTTATTTACATCTTTACCTCTCACAATATATGTACTATATAATATACTATATATATTCTCTCTCCCTCTCGGTATAGATATTTACAACTAAACTACATTTTCTATTCCAACTACATTCTCAAAACATTTGAAATTAATGAACTCGGTATTAACTTGCTAATTTGCTATTCCGTTTAATCTCTATATCTAATCTAGTAAAGTTGTTCGTACTCTCATCATATTTATTTTCTATTTCTTGCAAAAAGACCAATATACTATACGCAACGCATGTTAGTGGTTATATGTTTTACATCTACATTTTGGTAGCTTTAACACTCCCGCGTAACGCATGACTACTAAATTCTAGTTACTTATATATCAGGTATGGTTTAGGCTCACTTTAAAATAAGGAGATGTCATATAAGAGTAAAAGTTTATATTTTTCCTGACTATAATATAACAATCTAAATGTATTTATTTGTTTTATTTTTAAACTTAGGCTGACTTTCAATTAATGTGCCTTCTAGTTTTAGACATTTTTTTTAATTTCTAACGGTTTGACTTGCTAGAGATAAAACATAACATAGATCGACAATTTTATATAAAACATAGGTTAAAGTTGACACATATACAAAACATATATAAATATATGAAAAAAGCTAAAATAAGTCATGATATTAATCCAAATAAAAATAAAGACAATATTTATTTGAAATCTTATATAATGATATGAAAAAAAATATCATAGGATTCAACATATATAACATATATTGTATCTTTGAATATATTAATTGTATCCTCAATGGCTATAATTTAATTGATAATTAAATAACAAGATTTTGAATTAAAAAATATGTAGCTAAATACTAAAATGACTAATTAGTTTAGTTGAGTTAAATTGTAGAGTTTTTAGTTGTGTAAAATAGTAAAGTTGATTGTAATTAAATACACTCTAATGGTATACTACATATCCATAATAAATGTTTATTTAAGAAAAAATTATTTGTAACATAAAAAGTTTTCTCTTTACTTAGTTGTATAATAAGTTCATTTAGTTAATAGTATAATAACTATTCATAATTTAATTTGTATTAAATTTCTAAATATATATTATTTTTAATTTTCATATCATTAATTAATAAGATATAGAAATGAAAATTAGTTTAATAAAAAAGATATGCAGGAAAATAAGGGCTAGGAGACACTAGTCCTGATACGTGTCATTTGTTATATACTATAATAATATACAATTTTTTTCATTAACAATTTCGTCTTTTTCAAATAATTTATTACATAATCTGCAAGTTATACTTTTGAGGAGGGTAATAATGTAATTTCAATTAAATTTTAAGATACTTAATAACAATGTTGTCGCATTTGATCAAATGTTGATGTATAGACAGCTTGTCATTTACAATTTTGTTCCTTTGATGCATTTAGTAAAGCATTAAAAATCTAATGCATTTACAATGACCACTATAAAAGTTTAAATTTATTATAACAATCGTTAATGTTTCTAAAAGGTTATAAAATTGTTAAACTATTTAGTAAAAAGTTTAAAAAAGAAGTCAATCATACGTTAGTTATAAAATTATATTCAAATAGAACCCGTTGCAGTGTAACAAAAGATGTTATCATGTCACGTAACGCGGGTGTACCTGCTACTATATTATAATATAATATCATATTATATTGTATGATATGATATTAAATGTTATAGAATAGTATAATTTTTTAAAACAACAATAAGACTAATAATAATAATAATAATTTTGAATTCACTATTTTTATATATAAGCTCACAGTTAAATAAAAAAAGGTATATTGATATTATAAGTATATTGTAGAAATAAGATGATTGCTTTTATTGTATATGTATTACATAAGGAATGATATATAAGTTGGTTGGAACTTGTATTTAAACTAACAAAAAGTCAACATAAGGCTTGAAATCCCTCTTTTACCCACTATGTAAATAAGTTTGTTGTTATACTATCTTACAAAGTTCTACTATATGTCCAATATAGAATGATTTTTTGGTATTAAGAAAACTAGTGTTTTATTATCTCATATTACATGGTGTTGTTACGAGTAAAAGCATGTGCTGATAAATGGATGCAAATATCTTTGCCTATAAAACTCTCACACATAAACATATCACATTCCTATCGCTTCTTACACCTTTTAGACAAGATCTACTTTATAATATAATACAATACAATACAATACTTATATGGATGATAAAATCTACTTTATAATATAATATAATACAATACAATACAATACAATACAATACAATACAGTACTTACATCTTACATGGATGAAGTCTTCTAAAAGGCCTTAAAAGCATCTCAATAAATCATACTCAAATTTCCAAAAGCAAGGATTTAATTTATTTTATTAGCTTTAAATAAAAAGTAAATTTCTTTTCTGTTGTTTCAAAATAAGAATAAAGCTTAATTTTATGACTATATCTAATTTATATTATGTAATACCTGGCTGACGTGTCACAATAACATTGGTTTCAGAAAAAAATAATTTTATTTATTTATTTGTCAAAATTATAAGTGAAAAGACGAACATAACTGAAGATAAAAACAAAATACAACTAATGCAGTCAATAAATTAACTAACATCTTCTTGATTAGTTTCCTATGCTTTATTGATCTTTCTTTATCCAGCCCAAAGTAACCTGTAAATCTATACATACAAAAGTGTTTACAAAATGAGCTGAAGGCCCAGTTCAAGATAATAGGCTCAAATAACAAAAAATGTTTAACTGAAATGTTATCAAGATACAACTTTCAGTAAAATGATATGATGCAACGTAGCATGATTTCATAAATTAAATCGTATCATAAGGATGTACTTAGTAGTCAAACTTAAAACATGATAACATGCAAGTAGAAACTCCTTCATAATTATCACATGAGATGGCGAGTTCGCATACCCAGTATCCACCTCCTTAACTTAAATCCTATGATCGATCCATATGCCTCCTAGTAGCTTTGTACCACACTTGTTGTAGGATCGTTTTTCTCCAATAGCAAAGGTTCTAATTTGAGTATCTAGTCTATACGCGCGGAATTCATTCAATGTTTAACAGTTACAAATGACCAGGAAATCCAATAGAGCTTCGCCGTCTCAGTTGCAAAAGTTCTGTCTACTAACGCCTCACACTAGCTATATATAGACATGCTACCTTCATGCAAGAGTAGTATATCTTCACACGAAGGTAATTTACCTTCGTGCGAAGGTAGACTTTACCTTCGTGCGAAGTTAAATACAAAGAATGTAAAATCTAACATTTCCGCCCTATTACAAAATACAGACACACCTAAGATGTAGACAATAGACATTATTGCACCAACAAACTCCCCCTTGGATGTTGTCGTAGTCTTAGTTTGTCTTCAAAATCTTCAAATATTTGACTTTAACGCCCAAAGAAATTCTTGTGCGACTTCCTACACTCTTTAGATGGTATTGCATTTGATTAGTCGCAGGATCCCACTTCATAAACTGAAGTATTCTTAAATGAGCTTCTATTGAATTTTCTTCAATCTTTTGTAAACATTGCTCCTCTTTCATAAATTCTTCTTTCTCTAACTCTCTCGATGACGATTTCCGCATCTTACCAGAATTAATACCATGTGCGTAGTATACGTTAATCACACCCTAGTATCACATCGCTTACGTCTTTTCCTTCACATCAAAACAATTGAAGAACAAGCATTGAAATCTTCTTTCGAACAGTTAACTAGCCATATCGGGTGTAGCATACGAATAGTTATCCACAAACCCCATATCTTCTTTTGTTCTATCGTCTCTAGATTCAAATCTTCAGTAATAACAGCTTCACTCGTTTCAGAATCCACTTGCCACCATTGAAAATATTCATGGAAATCCTGTTCTATCTTCATTAACGACATATTTTCATCACACATGGCCATTTCATCATATTTCTCTTTTGTAACTTTGTCAATCTTTATTCTTTTCTTCGGAATCAACGGTTTCCACTTGTTGAAACCATGAGCTGCTTCATATTTGATTAACTTCCATAGTCAATGATCACGAAACTTCATTTGGAAGTTAATACTATTTGTCTGTACAAGCTCTTCGATATCCCAGTATGGTAATGTCTTCAAATCATTCAAGTACCTAAAGTACTGAACACCATATTCTCTTTTGATCGTATAGACGTCGAATTCAGGAATCCATCCCCAGCTCAAAATATCACCCAAAGTTTTATCTTTGTCGCATGTGAAGAATGCTAACGGTCTCCTGAACTTCCTTTCTTTTGGTAGCTCTTTAAACCATATCTTTTTAGCTTTAGCAATTTGTTCTTTAGATAGACGTTTAGGAATACTTGTAAGTCCAGTAAATCGGATCTAACAGGTATCGTAAGACTAATCGATTGCGGAAATAAAGATTAGAATGAAGAACAATCCTTGAATCAAAACAACTTGCATACACCAGAATAGTGTCTGATACAAGGTTTTCAATAATAACTGACTAGCCCAAAAACCTTGACCTAATACATATATTTATACTAATTATATAGCCCACAAGTTACAACCCTAGGCCCATGAAGCCCCAAACCCTTCAACTTAGCCCAAATGTAGCACTAATGTGTAAACCTTCAGTTATAAGCTCAACAATCTCCCTCTAGGTTTACAACATTAGGCCTTTAGTCTTTAGGTAGTGCATCGACTTCCAATCTCCCAGCAATTATCCCAGATACAGCAGCCGTCCATTCTTTAGCACAAACTTCATATAATTCTGCTGTTCGAATTTGATTTGCAGCAATAACTTGCAGATCTTCATCGTGAAAACTTACTAAATCCACCACGTCATTCACTCGGAAAGCTTTCTCTTTGGTGACGATCACTACACTTCCAACCTTAGGATCATACATCCCGAAATTAAAGTTCTTCAGAATACCTCTAGGGAATGTCGGAGCAACCGGTATGACAAGTTCTTTATCTGTTGGGGCCACATCACTCATTTAAACTGCTTACCAGTCCTCGCATCCCAAACCCCTTAGCCGCCCGTAGATATGGCTCAACAGTTTTCATCGTCTTAAAACCAGTTTTGACTTCTTGCTCCAAGCGTTTGAAGAACCTCTAACCCGGACCATGTTCTGTAGTATCGTCGTCAGTGTAAGGAGCTCTCAAAAGATCAGTTAACGCAACCTTTGTCTAGGTTTCAAATTGAGATTCCTTCGAATAATATTCACGGGTACCATCTTGCCTGACGATAAGCCACATATTCTTCACATGATCATACATCCAACTTAGTACTCTCGACTTGTTTCACACTTTGCTGTAATAACTCGAACCGAGTTCCATGACATATCTCTCGGATTGGTTGGAAGGATCCTTCAATTGAAAGTTCTCATCAAGTGGATTCACGTCTACATTTTTCATCAGAACCATCTGCTTTTTCTTTTGAGCCGTTGAACATTTCTGACTCGCTGTGTACTTCTTCTTTGGATCACGTAGATAATCATCCAACCCTGCTTGACGATCAGAAGCTAACTGTTAGCAGCTACTCCATCGGCTTCACTTTGTTCGGCTGCTCTCTGTTTGGCTGCTCTATGACGATGTTCAATATACATCAGATCATCGGTTCGATCAGAAAATTCACGACCAAACTTGTTTTCTAACTTTGCCTTAAAATCAAAAACCATAGTCATCAACATAGTAACATCTCCTTGCAACTGACCAATTGTCTAGTCCCTGACATCTATGCGTATCTGCAATGAAGCAATCTGGGCAGCTTTAAGAACAACTTCCTGTTCAAGCATGATCACCCACTTTTTCAAATCAACAACATCTACATCTTCGTCATCGCTATCCAATCCGCTGAACTCAAATGCTCGTTTCTCTGATCGCCTCGAATATTTCGTATCATTACCTTCAACACCATCTGAACCACTACCACCTGCTCCAGATCCTTCGGCACCCATTGAGCTACCGCCAAAATCCATCATTTGCAATACAGAATCTGCTGGAACAGATACAACAGTAGAATGTGTAGCAATGTGAGTAACTGTTGGTTCAGCAACAACAGTATATTCGACCATCGGAGTATCCGTCTATGACACAGTAACTAAAGATGTAACAAGAGTAGATTCTTCAGCAACACTACCAATCTGAACTTCAAAATGACTTGGTTCTTTAACAGCATCCGTCCGTCGTCTCTTTACCAATGGTACTTCTTCTTCGTCAACCTCTTCTTCAGACTCAACCATACCAACATGAATATCAATAGGAGGTATCGCAAGAGGAGGATCACCTTTTCGCTCTTGTATCTCTTTCAAGTGTGCAATAAGAGCTTCCAAATTCTCTGTAGTGAGTCCTAGCAATACTTGAGTCAAATTAGCATTAAAATCTGTAATATCGTCCAAGAAAGCATCTTCCTCATCTGTGTCAGCATCATAACCAGATCCTCAACTTCAATCTCTTTCTCCTTAATCGGTATATCATGTTCCTCAGCTACCATAGCATTAACTGGCTTAGGTGCTGGGATGTCCTCTCTAATCACCTCACCAAACCTTCCGAACTTCTACAATGGTATGCAACCAACAAAAACAGTCTTTGATGTTGATCGTTTTTTCTTCATAGTTCCGAAATGGTTGGACCCATTGGCTTCATCTTCAACAGATTAGCATAAGAAGCATCCTTGGCAGATCAGGGTACCGGGCATCCAAAATCAACTGTACAAACTGCGGATATAGCAGAAACATTCTCTTCTTCGACTGTTCCAATATCCTCTTCATATTCTCTAAAATATAACCAGAGAAGTTATATTTCCAATCCATAACGAGAGACACAATCGCCGAAGTTTGGGTTTGATTTGGTTGATCTAATATTCCCTTGTTCTCAGAAATACATTGAATAAACACATGCACCAACAATCTCCAATACGCGGGAAACATTTTCTTGAGCAAAGGCGGATAAGTTCCCTCGTAACTCATCTCTGTCAGTACAGGCAATACTTTCTCCTTGGCATACAGAGTTGGATCACTTGTAGCATCGGCAAACTGCAATACCTCTCGGACACAGGCCTCATTTACCAAAATCTCCTTTCCCTGTATCACTGAACTGATGTTTGGCCTCCTATCAGCGCCTCTCAAATGGAATCTAGCTCTCTTCTTCCAAAAAGTATGCAAAAGATCTCGATATATAACTGGGTTGGCTCGAAGGGCGTATGCAATGTTGCACTCATTCAGACCAGCCATCATGGATCTAAACTCCTGTTAAAATTCTTTTGGAGGATCAGATAAATAACCTGCCTGGTTGTGAAACTGTCATTCACCAGCATAATTGCGTCGAACGCCTCTTCCGCCATTTCTGTCATAAAGAATAAACAAGTAAAGTCAAGTTCAGCAAAACCAGCTGACAGATCATCTTAAGAGTCAACAAATTCGAAAGGTTCAAAAGAGTTTAAAATATAAATTATTTGAAAGGTTCAATCATTGACAAGGTTCAAATACAGTGCCCAGGTTCAACTATTTGAAAGGGTTCAAGACAGTTCAAAGGTCAAACTTTAGAATCCGGATTCGAAATTGTTCAACAGGAATTCGGATGAACCTTTCATCACTCCAGATGAACATCACCCTAGATGAAATCTGAGTTCATTCAATTCAGTTGAATATCCATCCGGAATGAAATCCGAAATACCAGCCAATTTGAAGATCAATCCAAAATGCTATCCAAAATGCATGAGTATTTGAAGATTATCATTTAATTTCATAATTAAGAAGCATTTTATACCTAATTGGAATGAAATTTAAGAGGAAATCCGAAATGAAGATGAACAGTGAATTCAGAAGATGAACAGAGGATTTCAGAGGATTTCGAAAAAAATTTGTGAATGATCCGATATGTAACTCTGATTCATTTATATACTATTCCGGAATGGGCTTGGGGCTAAAACCTTTGGGCCCAAGTCAATCCGGATTCCATCATCCGAGATTAACAAACAATCCGGAATGGTCTTATGTTGGGCCACAATCCGGAACAGTGAATTGTCAGTGGCCTATCCGGAAAAGGTATGAAAGCCCGATTCGGAACTGTAAATTGTTAGTAGGCCTATCCGGAAAGGGCTTAAAAGCCCAATTCAGAACAGTACCACCATTAAATCATGCTTTTTCAATTTTAAGACTTTCAGAAATTCTATTGAATTGGCCCAATTTCAAAACTTAGCAGGCCAGTCCAATATCCCTTGACAGAAAACATCTAACCAAAAATCAACAACTTAACTAACCAAGCATCCAACCACTCTTTACCAATTATAAAAGCAAGTAAAATATTTAAACAAAAACACATACACAGCCTTGCTATGTAATCAAATCGTTTTAAAGTCGACTAAGGAAAATTTTTCAGTGTGAGCTGGGTCAGACTGGTCTAAGCAATTGCCAATATACTTATCCATTTAAACCTAAAGCTCAACCTTCTAGTTCTAGCTTTATGATATGCTTAAGGTAGTATTATACTATGATACCGTGTGTCCCATACCATGACATACCCCCGCGATCAAGGTAAGCACAACGATTCATCGTAGCAGGTGAGTATACTGAGATCATCCTTTATCTTTTATAACATCATACTATTGGTGAACAGGTCAGTACTTTGTACAACAGAGTGACCAATAATATCTTACGAGGGTTAGGCGGATACCTTAAGTGGTATGTTTGAATTCCTGGAATATTCTCTGAATGAGAGTTCATTCCTTTTAAGGTTTTCGCCCTTCTATTTTGGCTCTTTTAAAGATATCCTGACTGTGCCTAGGTCTGCATATAATCTGGATGCAACAGAAGGGCAGCCAAGATACCCCCGGATGACTCAACACATAAAGACCTAAAACCTCAGGCGTTGGCTATATATCAACGCAGGATTTAAGACCATGAAATCATACGCCTATAGTGTTTGATCCACTGAATATATAGTTCTTTATGTTTATATCATCTGGCTTACACTATCCGATTGAGATCTAGACCTATCAACAAATCACCTTCGATTCAAGTCTTTCCCGCTACAACACCTTACATGTGTGAGTCAAAATCTTTATCACGAGAAAATATTTCTTTTCCCAATCATTGCAAAAACTATTTGAAACTATATTATTTATTCTTTTTATTATAAAATTTCTCCCCCTAAATTTGTGCATTCATATGAACAAATTTACAAGGAAAACACAAATAAAAGAAAGAAAACAAACTAAAAAAAGATAGAGGATGCTCAGTTAGAAAAACGGATCATTTTGAGAAGATCCTCAAGCACTTGAAATCGTGCGTTGCTAACGGGTTTCATGGAAGAATCTGCCACGTTTGCATCGGTGTGGATTTGCTCAAGTTTAACGAGACCCTTTTCATAGAAATCACGAATAAAATGATCTTTGATATTTATGTGCTTGGTTTTGGAGTGAAAAACAGGGTTTTTGACAATTTGGATAGCGGCATCATTATCACAATAAATTGTTGTGTTTAGATAAGTCAAACCGTAATACGCAAGCTGGTGTTGCATCCATAAAACCTGGGAGCAGCAAGCTGATGCTGCGACATATTCTGCTTCCGCTATAGAAAGCGAAACCGTCTGCTGCTTCTTGCATTGCCAAGAGATTAATCTATCTCCCAACAATTGGCATCCAGCTGAAGTTGAGCGCATATCCCTTTCTGTACCTCCAAGATTACTGTCAGAGAAAGCATACAGTTCAAATTCAGAATTTTTAGGATACTAGAGGCCCAATGATGGTGCCCCCTTGAGATACCTAAATATTACTTTAACCGCATATAACTGAGAGAGTTTAGGAGTAGCTTGATATCAAGCACACTCGCAAACGACAAACATGGTATCTGGCCGACTTGCAGTGAGATACATGAGTGAGCCAATCATAGACCGGTACACGGTTGAATTGATAGGCATTCCTTCAGCGTCTTCATTTAACAAAGGTCGTTTAGCAATAGGTGAAGCCGTAGGCTTTAAATCTGTAAGCTTGAATTTGGTAAGACGTCATTGACATATTTTCCTTGATGAATCAAGATTTCTTGTGGGCTTTGACGAACTTAATGTCCCAAAAACATAGTCATCTCCCCCAGGGAGCACATCTCAAATTTTTTCTTCATGACCTCTTCAAATTCCGACACAGACCATCATCCGTAGAACCAAAAATAATATCATCGACGTAAATTTGTACAAGAATGATGTCCTTGTCAACATGTTTGATGAACAAAGTTTGATCAATGGTTCCCGAGTATTTCCATGAGCAAGCAAATGCTCTGTTGGAGTTGTGTACCACACGCGAGGCTCTTGATGCAAGCCATACAAAGCTTTGTCCAATTTGTATGCATAATCTGGCTTGTCAGGATCAGTGAAACCCGGTGGTTGTGCCACGTATATCTCCTCTATCACGTGTCGTAGAGAAAAGCAGTATTGACATCCATTTGATAGACGGTGAAGTCCATGTAAGATGCATATGCCAAGAAAATGTGAATAGCCTCCAATCTAGCTACCGGTGCATAAACCTCATCATAGTCCAACCCTTCGATCTGTCGGAAACCCTGAACAACCAGTCAAGCTTTGTTCCTCACAATAACCCTAGTGTTACCCTTCTTATTGCGAAATACACAATGAGTTCCAAGAGCATGTTTTCCTTGAGGAAGCTTCACTAATTGCCATACCCCAAGCTTCTCAAAATGATTGAGTTCTTCATGCATAGCGTCAACCGAGCCTGGTTCCTGTAAAGCGACATTAATGCTTTTAGGTTCAATTTGTGAGATAAAGCAAGAGTAAAGGCAAGTATTGATATCCCCTGATTGATTGCGAGTTTGAACTGCAGCAGTAACATGACCAATAACATTTCAATTGGATGATCACGTTGTAGACGCTGTGGTATAAGCGTAGCAGGGAAAAGGATATCTGATTGCAAGTTTGTAACATTCTGTGAGGTAACTCCAAATTGCTCCCCCTCATTAGTTGCACAAGTGGAAGTGTTGACTTATGAATCAACAAAACAGTCTAGTGTTGTAGGCTCAGGAAACAGAGATGAGCCTAAGACATCAGGAGTTGTAGGCCCTTCATTTGCCATAGGAGGTTCTGTCTTTGGAGCCTCAACTTCAGGGGAACTGGTGGATGCGTAGATATAACTTATTGAATCTAGGTGGATCCACACTCAGCTGCTTAAAAAACTCTTGTAGCTGTTCAGCATCGCATCATCCTCAGTTAAGCTAGGCATCGTTGGGAGGCCAGAAGTTTTGCCTGTACCTGCAGTCACATTAGCAGGGACATCAACATAGTTAAACAAAGAGGAATAATCATAGAGCGAGTCAGGACCAATGCGTGCGTCCTTGGGATTCTCCTCCAGCCAACCCACATTGTAGGTTTCAACTACCATTTTTTTGATCTTGTTATAGACACCATAGGAAGTATTCGTAGAGTATCCAACGAAAATGCATGGATCCGCGCATGATTCAAATTTTCCCTTAGCATCCATGAGTAGAAGAACACAAGGGCATCCAAACTTGCGGAAATGCTTGACCAAAGGTTTGCGACCTTCAACCACTTCGTACGGCGTTTTCATGGGTCTTTTGTTGATCAGGGCATGATTCTTAATATAACAGGCGGTATTGACTGCTTCTTCCCAGAAAATGAGAGGTAGTTCGGATTTGACCAACATAGTACGCGCAGCTTCAATCAGTGTTCGGTTTCTAAGTTCTGCAACCCCATTTTGTTGAGGAGTTCTGGCTGCACTGAACTGTCGATCAATACCCTTGGAGGAGCAAAAAGAATTTAAGGTAGCATTCTTAAACTCTGTTCCATTATCACAACAAATAGCCCTCATGATGGTGTCTGCTTGGTTTTCCATAAGTGTGATGAACTGTTTAACTAACTCAACGGTTTCACTCTTTTGTGCCAGAAAAAAGACCCATGTGAATCGTGAGTAGTCATCAATGATAACCAGACAGTATGCCTTCCCGCCAATGCTCAGAATATCTGTCGGGCCAAAAAGGTCCATATGAAGAAATTCTTAGACTTGTGATATGGAGGGTACGGGTTTAGACTTGTGCGGCTTTCGATGTTGTTTCCCACGTGCACATGATTCACACTTTTCAATCTGCATAAAATCCCGAACTAGTAGATCTCTGACTAAACCACCTTTTGCAAGTCTATTTAAGTTCTTCATGTTGATATGTCCGAGTTGACTGTGCCATAACATTGCATCGTGCTCAGCAGTCGACGAGAACAGGCAGGTAAGCTTGTCAGTTGGGGCTTTGTTCATGTTGATGACATATGCATTTCCTTTCCATGCCGCTTTGAGAAGAATCCATTCATCTGGAATGATGAGGCCTTGTTTCAGTACATAACACCCTTTCTTGGTAAAGAGAACATCTAAATGATTATCACAGAGTTGAGACACACTCAAGAGACTATGCTTCAACTCTAGAACAATTCACTTTCTTAAAACTGAGAGCTCCATTGCACATTGTTCCTCTCATAGTGATCTTTCCTGTTTCACCACCTACGAAGGAGACAAACCCGCATCAAAAAACTGAATGTCATTCAACTGCGAGATGTCCCCTGTCATGTGCCTGGAACAGCCACTGTCGATATACTAGAGTCTGACGAGAGTTTGCTAGAGCTGTTCCTGCACATTTCATCAGGTTCTAGTTAGAAGCTGCAACCCAGGCCATTGACGATCTTAGCATGCCATGTGCATCAACATAAGTAACCTCACGGAAAATTAAATTAGTTGAGGATGAGGTTGATGACGCTTTTGATTTGTCTGATTTTGGGGCTAAAGAGTGGATCTTGGTCAAGATTTTAGGCCTCCAGGTTAGTGACTCAGACTTCTGCACAGTTTTTGGAGTGCTAGAAGGATTCAGAGAACTTGAAGGTCTTAGAGATTTGTGAGTTTGTCTCTTGGCCATGTTCCAGTCTTGATTAGAAGGCTTAGCCGTAGCAAATCAAGCCTAATATAGGCAATTAGGCATAGCTTTCTGATATTTTGAGAATAATGCTTTGAAAGGTATAAATCCTTTTTAACAATTTCATTCAATATGCACGGGAAATCCACAGTTAAAACAGGTCTGCCTCTTCTGGAAGAAAACAGTCTGTTCAGCTTGGGAAATTTAGGCAATTTGTCTGTCACTTTCTTGCTTTTTGGTACTGACGGCTGGTGCAAGGGTTTTGTCTTGGCTGTTGCCTGCGCACAACCATTAGTACACTTGTAAGTTTTATGATTTGAATTAGATAATTTGGAGTTGGTAGACTTAGGCACAAATTTAACTGATTTCTGTTTAGCTTATTGCTTAACAGATTTAGTTTGGGGCAGCTGAGTCAATTTCTCAGAATGAGGAACTGACTCAGTAGTCGCCTTTTCATTTGTCTGAGACGCCTGTTTAGTTTTCTTCTTTTTGGATCTACGTGTTCTCCGTTTCTTATTATTAGTTTTCAAACCATTTTGCGTGGCGGATTCTGCAGAAGAGATGGGTGATTCAGCAAGGACATCCTTTTTTGAACTACTAGAAGATGAGCTTGAAGCATTAAAAGCAGGAGGAATCTCTAAATTTTGAAAAGTTTGAGATTCCGATTCAATTTCAGTTTCAAAATTCGTATATGAATCATCAGGAAGAGAATGCTCATTTTCTGTCATATCAGAATCAGTCCATCGTTCTGTGTTTGAAGAAGCTGATTCGCCCGATTCTTCTAGTACTATGCCAATGTCATTCTTCACAGGTTCAGTTGTTTGGTTGGTTTCCTCACTATAAACCCTGGGATTAGCATCAATAAATGGTACTTCCTAAGAAGAAATTTCAGTCTCTTTACTGATGAAACCATATCATTTGTCGATGTTGTACCTGTAGCAAAATTTATGTTTTCATCACAAGAGTTGTCAAATTTATTATCAGCATTAGGTGAAAAACAAGAACTAAAAAAGTCTACGTTATCAACACAACCAACACTGTCTGAGAATTTAAACTGTTCAGCAAGAAATTGATTCAAAATGTTAAAAGCGGGTTTATAAAAATCATAATCAGCAGCTGATTTGTCTGAATTTGAATTCAGACATTCTTTTTGATCACCATCTGTAATATCCTCAACTAATATTTCTTCTGCACATGAGGTAGAAACATTAGTAGCGTTCCCTGAGTCAGTTTCAAAAGAATTTTCAGTTTTTGATTCTGTGGGTGATGTTGCTGCCTCGTTCTTAGGCGTCATTTTCTCTAAATCATCTGAACTACAAGAGGAATGGTCACCAGATTCGTGTGAAAATGGTGTGGAAGTGAAGAAAACATCATCCTTCTTGAGTTCAGTTGGCTTAGAGAACTTTGGGTAGTAGGGCTTTCACGGTTTTGAAAGATAATCTGATGGTTTACCATGCATCATATTTTCTTCATTTTCTAGTTCAGCCTCAGATTCAGGCATTCTTGTATAGTTATGACTATATGGTGGAGGAGCCCTATTATACCAAGGCCTTTTGTATAATTTTTCTGATAATTAAGTTGTAGATCACACAAGTCCTTGACCAGCTTGCTAGAAGTTTCAAATTTTTTAATATTTATTTCCTTTTCTTGAAACTTCCCTATCAAGGAATTTAGCTTGGCTAAGGCTGCTTGAAGTTCTACGTCGTTTTCAGCTAGTTTTAGCTTATAGTCGTATACCCAACATTGTTGTTGGTTCAAGTCAAGCTTTAGCTGAGCTATATCTTGTTTTTGAGCTTCGACCTTTTCCATAAGAAGCTTGTTCTTATGTTTAAAGGCGATGTTCTGTGATGCAGCTTGTTGATATTCAGCTACAAGAGTTGAATTATGGGCGCGCATTTGTGACAATTTAAACCGACAACTATCTGAGCAGAGAATTCAATTTACTATTTCGGAAAGGTTAGGTGTCTCAGTTGTCTGCGCCATCATACAGATTGCTGTTCTTAGAAAGATTCAAAGTTTCCATCTAAGCTGCTGCATCTACCTAGTTGAATCCTTCATGTTGTTGTGCCACCAAGGCTGTTGATTTCCCGCCAGAGCTACTCGGGGGACTTGAAACAGATTTTGAAGGAGAGACTGGCACCAGTTGTCTGTCACTACTCTGTATGTCTGCAACTCTAGATGAAACAAATCCAGATGGCGGCTTCTTGCAATCTTGAGCAAAGTGTCATGGTTCATGACATCTATAGCATCTGAGCTTATCTTTTGTTAATCCAGTCTTCAGATTTGACAATGGTTGCCTCTCGTACTTCTTTTGAAATTTGTTGACGCGGAAAGCAGCCATTGCAAGATTCTAGGACATGTCAATCTCGTCCAAATCCTTGTCCATTATTTGATCTATTTCAGTTGGAAGAATAGATGGGGGAGTTAGGTCACCTGCTAAGAAGGCACTTAAATTGTTAATCATTGAGGCAACTATCGCCAATTTCTCCTCATTCTCTTTAGTAAGGAAAGCAGAATTGGACACATCTTGAGCAGGAGCCAGTTCAGGAGCAACAGATTGAGGAATGCTGCCTTGTTGAGTTGTAGCAGGAATAGTCGGACTGTGCACCACGTTAGGATACTGAGCATGATATTGTGTCTGAACTGCGCCGTAGAAATCATAGTGGGAGTCTGAGATTGAAGACCATAGACATATTGGGTCTTCTATGGAGAGGCGAGAGGGCTGTACACCAAGTTTGAGCTACCTGGTATGTGAGAACTTCCTTGCAAAGGGCTGTAAATAAGATTTTGAGACATTAACGCTGCGTTTTGCCCTGTAATACTAGCCGCCATCAGACTTCTTTGATGATTGATGTCTCTCTGCTTATTATCTATCTCACAAGATTTAATAGTTGCAATCATTTCCGTGAGAGTGGCATCGTTCAGATTTTTTGTCTTCTTGATCATGCCAACATCAGAATCCCAACTCTTTGGTAGCGAGTTTAACAGCTGTCTATTCATGGCACTGTTTGTAAGAGTGATTTCGGCTGAAATCATTTGAGGAACGAGCTTCACATATCTTCTATCTGGTTCTCAATGGTTTCCCCATAAATATGGTTAAACGAGCTGAATGTTGATTCAGCTGATTAACTCTGCTTGCGTTCATGTCAGCGTTTCCCTCATAAAGATTTTGCAATTCACTTCAAACTTCTTTAGTTGTCTTGCAATTTCTGACAGCTATAGAAATGTCAGGTCCGAGTGCCATTGTTAGAACAGCTGAAGCCTTTTTATCTTCTTCGATTATTTTACATCTTCGGGTGTCCACAAATGACTTGGATTAGGAATCTTTATATCTGGATCTTCAGCGATACTATAAACGATTGTTCGTGGACCGTTCATAATGCATCTCCAAACCCCAGGCTCTTTGGCCTTGCAATACTACTCAAATATGAACTTCCAATCATAGTATTCATCTCCGTATATCAGACGAGGCACTTTAGTTGAAGTGCCAATAACTTGATCTAGTTCTTGATGAAGGGCTAGAGTCTGTGATTGCAGTGCTGCCAAGGTGGCATTGGTCAAATCTTGAGCGGTCATATAACTGTTCATCATTGCTAACTTTATTAAAATTACCAAGTAAATTAAATTAAAGTTAATTTGAAATTATTATACTGAACAGTGATCCGGAAAGGAGTCCGAGATAGACAGATCTGAAATGAGTCCGAGATAGACAGATCCGGAATGAGTCCGAGATAGATAGGTCCGAAATAAGAAACCAAAATAATTCCGAGATGAATATCAGGAAAGCAATCCAAGATGATGTTATCTGGAATTGAGATCCGGAATGGAATTTGAGATGATATGGTCCAAAATTGAATTTGGAAAACAATCCGAGATGATGTGATCCGGAATGAAGATTAATCTGGAATAAGAGTCTTTTTCGGAATGAAGTCCTTATCCGAGTTAAGAATTCTTATCTGAATACAACAATAATCTGAATTTCCTGCAGCAGATAAACACAAATTATTTGAACAATAATCCTTATCCGGAATATGAGCAATCCGGATAAGGTTGTTGAGAATATTGAGGAACAGTAGTCCGGGATCAATTCGAGATGGATGATCACCTTCGTGTTCTTCGGGATCTTCAATAGTGCCCAATCCGAAACACTTGAATCTTCTTCGTGTTCTTCGGAATCCGCAACAGTGCCGAATCCGAAATCCTTGAATCTTCTTCGTGTTCTTCGGAACAGTAGCAATACAAGATGAAAACAGCAGCAATCTTCAACTCTGAACGTAGTAAGAATCTTCTAGTAACAATCTGGGTTGAACATTAACGATTTTCAATTCTGATCAGTTCTTCAATCTATGATACCTAGAGCCTGTATTGTACAAAAGGTTCTGATACCAATTGTAAGTCCAGTAAATCGGATCTAATAGGTATCGTAAGACTAATCGATTGTGGAAATAAAGATTAGAATGAAGAACAATTCTTGAAACAAAACAACTGACATACACCAGAATAGTGTTTGATACAAGGTTTTCAATAATAACTACAAGCCCTAAAACCTTGACCTAATACATATATTTATACTAATTACTTAGCCCACAAGTTACAACCCTAGGCCCATGAAGCACTAGGAAGCTCCAAACCCTTCAACTTAGCCCAAATGTAGCACCAATGTGTAAACTTTTAGTTATAATCTCAACAATACTTCTTTCTACAACTATCTTTTCAACCTTATTTTTAAAAGTCATCGTTTACTTTACTGAATAACTCTTCAAAAGTTGGAACGTTATTAGTTCCTTCACCAGAATACTTGATTGCTTCATCATCATCGGATGCATCTTCAATAATCACCCTATCATATGTGTCAACATCTGGCATATACTTCTAAACATAAACATTTGGCTCAAATGCACTGATGTTATTCAGTTCCTCTTCAAAGTCAAATTCGAACGACTCTTCATCAATTCCAAGCATAGCAGCAATCTCCTCTTTTGTATAATTGTGCACGAACTCGCCCTGCTCAACATTATGGTCCAGATACAAAATTTGTGGCGTATAACAATCAGGAACAACTGTAAATGGAGTAGCTGTGAGGATTCCTGACTGTTCTTCATCGTAAGTGTGCTCTTTCTGCTCCCATGGCATTGTGAATCATCTTCTTGATTAGCATAATCATTTAGGTAAACATCGTAATCAAAAGATTCATTAATCTTTGCAGTTTTGACGATCAACCCTGTTCCTCCTTGCATATTATCGTCATCATCACCTTTGTCATCGTCATCTTTTTTACTATCATCTTTATCTTTGGCATCCTCCTCCTCGTTATCATCAAATTGATCTAACTCAACATCTATCTCAGCATATAACTCCTTCGCTCTGCAATCTTTTCAATCATAGGATTTTCAAAAACATCCATTGGTCTTCCAATAAGTATAAAATTAACCAGTTCAGCATCAACATCTATATCAACTTCTTCCTCAATCTCAACACTAGCAGCAGTAATTTCTGGCACAGATTCAGCTTCTGGCGTAGATTGTTTTATCACAAGAACCTCATCAATTTTCTCTTTTCTTTGCCCAAAGCTTTAGCATCTTCCTCTGCCTTCTTAGCCCATTCAGATGCTTTTTGTCTTGCTTCTTCCACTTCTAAACGATCAAATTCAGCATCAAAGTCTATCCACAACATGCTAGTCAATACCTTCTGAAATAAATCAAATTTTCGATTACTCCGAGCACATTCATCCACAAAATCATTTACCACCCATCTCAACCTATCATTATCAGTCACCAGACTTTCAATCATAGCTTTCATATATTCTCGATCATTTTCAAGAAATTTCACCCTGCCTTCCAATAGTTCTTTATTATCTTCCAAGGCTTTGATTTTTCTTTCCAGCTCTGCTATTTTGGAGTCGTTGAACATGCCTGCATCGAAGTTTTTATCAAGCCCTTCTGTAAATGGAATATCCCAAAATCTGTATGAAATCTATCTGATATTGATTATCTCAGAGCTGATTTAGGTATTGGTTGTTTGGGTGTTGTTTGAATTTGTGGAGATGTTTGATGTTGTGGTGATATTGGTTGTGGTGGAGTTTGTTGTGAGGGTGTGATATGTTGTGGTGATGACTATGGTCATGGTGATGGTGGTTGTATGGTGAGGAAATGTGAATAGTTGATGTATATGCTTGTTCAACACTTTCAATCTCCGTTGTCTTTCTCCTCATATATTTCCTTCTGGCTTTCTTTACAGCGGGAGACCCAGTACTCTTTTTCTAAACATCAGGCTTGCTTTTAACTCTTTGTGCCTTCTTAATTGGCCTTTCAGCTTCAGAATCATTATCAGACGGAATATACACATCATCGTCATCTCCAACCACTTTCTTCTTCTTGATTTGAGCCAACCTTTCAGCTTTTTCAACTCTGTCAAATGTATCCTCATAATCTTCATCGTTATCACCACCTGCTCCTTCCTTTCCTTTATCTGAGGTAGCAGAAAATACCTTGTCCTCAACATTCACTTCAGCTTTAACATGTTGCTCAATAATTTACTCAATCTCTACTTCCTCATCAGTAGTTTCATCTCTGAGGACTGTTTCTCTCCTTCTTTTCTGAGCTTTGGTTTTTGGAGCACTCTGTTTCTTAGTATCTTCTTTTTCATACCACACACCTCTCTTAGGCTCATAATTTCTCCATTTATTCTTTGGAGGTGCTTTGTATCTCTAGTCTTTAAATCTTCCAAAGAACTTTCTAGCCAACGGCTCTGTAGCCTGCTTTAGATACTGATTTAATCTTACCAAAGATAACCCTGTCATGTGATCTAGCGGCAACATATCATTCTTGTTTTATACTGAGCTGGGAAATTGATCATCCAGCATCATCTACAAAAATCTGGGATATTGCAAGAACTTTTCTTTGTTGATGTTTAACTTCATCTGCTCGAATATCATCTTGGTGAAGTTGTAAGGCTTGTTCAGCGCAAGTGTAGTGATCATGCACATCTGATAATCGACTATCGCATCACCTCCCCTTTTCATGTGACTTAAAGCAAATATCACAGAATGTACAAAAAACTTGTAAGGCCTTTCGAGATAAGTTTTATTGAGCTGTGTATTGACATGCCCCTAATAGCCCATTCTGTAGAAACATCCTATGCACATACGTTCAGTATACATCATTGGATCTTCATCTTGGTCTTTGAAATCTAACACTCTGTGAATCAGGGCTTCAGTAATATACACCTCTTTATCTTCATTACAAATCCGCACAAAAGATCGTATAGCTTTCTTCTCTGGTACATACATTGCATGCTCACAGAACCTCTCTATATGTGAACGATAGGGATTATGAGGATCTGCTCATAGACTTTAATATTGACTTGAAAGGAGCGATTTCTGGAATACTCTCATCAAGAACACAACAGATGTTTTGTTACTTGTCGAAGTTTGATTTCTTTTCCTGTACAAACACAAACAAGAAAACACTAAGAATTTTTTCCGAAAAATAAGTTTTACCTTCGTGCGAAGGTAACTAATGCGAAGTGAACCTTTACCTTCGTACGAAGGTAAATAATAAAAAGTACATATTTTGCTCTTTATCTTCATGCGAAGATAAATTACCTTTATGCAAAGTTAAATTACCTTCGTGCGAAGGTAACCTTATACACACTTGAAAATTTTTTCTCGATTTTCATGAAATTGATATTACTAAAACAACCTAAAAAGCTGATTAACATGATGGTACGTTCAATTTTATCTTTGGTCCATTAGATTGTCCTAGATCTATGTTGTTATGTATGTTTAACCGAAAATTTCAAATTAAGGTTCAATTCGAGTTCAATTCGGTCTAAACTATCTTAGACATTGTACGTGGTGTGCTAATCGACCACTACAAGCTAAGAAATTTCGGCAGCACCTCGTTAATCTTTTTGCAATTTTATCTTCGCTCAGAGTAGTGAACAGTGACAAATGAATTATCTTCGTGCGAAGATAATATATATAGTCATGTTATCTTCATGTGAAGATAGTTATCTTCGTGCGATGATAATATATATGGTCATGTTATCTTCGTGCGAAGATAGTTATCTTCATGTAAAGATAACTTCTTTAAGCGAAGATAAACCTGATTTTTAACATCCCGTCCATTTTAACCAGTTTTAACGACCCACTCAGTTGACCAAGTCCAAGTTAATTGTCACACCCCGACCCGCAGCGGAAAAGGTGATCGGGGCATGATTGGGTTTTCATCAAAGCTCATGACATTTATTATAATGTTTCATATTTATTATTACAATTTTAAAGAAGATCATACAATCAAATCATACTAGTACAACATGTTCTATACATCTTTCTAGCCTTCATTATTTTTCTTCTAAGGCACTTTTCCTATGTTTTCCTTGCTTCATCCTGTCCACCTGTATCATGTGTAAAATGGTTTTTGGATCAACAAAAAGTTGGCGAGTGAATCCTATGAAAAACATTTAAACAAGTTTATTGAATTGATTATAAAATGAAGTGCATAACCACATATGAGTAAATGTAGATGTAAATTTATTCACAATACACATAATATTAAATATTGCACACACATACAACAGTTGATTGTTTTGAGGCACGCGTTGTTCAACTCGTCTCCCGCGAGGAACTGATGGGCCTAATGAATGAGTTTTTGAGGCGCGCGTTGTTCTACGAACTGATGGGCCTAGTGAATGAGTTTTAAGGCACGCGTTGTTCAACTCGTCTACCACGAGGAACTAATGGGCCTAACAAATAATTTTCATAAAACTTGACATTATGTAATACATCACCACAAACAATATTTACATCCTAAGTTTAGATCATAATATGGTATAGCACGAGTTTGAATAAGCGAATTAGTTTAAGCGACACATGATACACCCCAAAACATGAATAAAAAGGGGAATTTGTAAGAATTCACTCACAGTGGATTGCGTTTCTTGGATTGATGATGAATGCGCACGAATTTGGATTTAACCACGAGAGAAACTAACCTAAATAATAACATAACGGTTCGGTAAATAAGTGGATTTTATTAATAAATTTTAATTAAATTTTTAAGTTTATGTTTGTGAGTTTAAGGTCTCTTTCTAACTTTAAAAATGTTATTTTTAAGTATTTTTAATTGATTTTTAATTTGAATAAATAAATAAAAATATAAAAAAATTGTTGACTTTTTGGTTGACCGTTGACCGTTGACCGTTGACTTTGACTGTTGACCGGTTCGGTCTTGTGTAAGTATGCGCTGGGTGAGACTCGAACCGGTGACCTCCCGTACGCGTGCACGCAGCTCTACCAACTGAGCTACGTGTCTAACCCGAAATATTTCTGTTTTTAATTATATTTATACACTATTTAATTTAATCCGAAATCATTTATTTTAAAAAGATTTTAATTATATCGAACCGGTGCCGTCAACAGGTCTCGAACCCGGGACCTGTGGTTTAGTGTTGGACGCAGTCCACCGCTGGACTGTGTGTCTAACCTGGTTAATATACTGATTTTTATTATACTTAACATCTTACAGTGAGTTAATCCGGTTCAGTTTTTAAAAAAACATTTTTATTTCCGAGGATAGGGTCGTGATAGGGATCGAACTCGAGACGTGTGTTAATCGTTTGCACACAGTCCACCGCTGGACTGTGTGTCTAACCCGTTTATATAACTTGTATTAATTATACTTATACACTGATTACATGTTTCAGGATTTGGCTTTTATAAAAAGGCATTTTATTTCATTGAATCGGAACACAACAGAACTCGAACCCGGGACGTATGCTTTAAAATCGCACACAGTCCACCGCTAGACTGTGTGTCTAACCCGAGATATAACCCGATTTATATTAAATATATATACAACCGAAACTTCATCTTCTTCGTTAAATTTTACCTAGAAACCAATCCTGACTGTTTCGATACATTCATCAATTTCTTTAGTAAATTGTAATTAACTACATATGAGATTAATAAAAATGAGAGAGATTAGGTGTAAGATTTACCGAACAGAGATCCCCTGTTTCTTCGGCGAGATTCCGATGACAGCAGGTTATTCCGGCGACGTGTATCTTGCGGAAGAGAATCTTCAGAAAGTTTGAGGTGAGTGTGGGTGACTTCGGTATGAGTTCTAGAAGTCTTATTTTAGAGTAAGCAGAAGGGGTGAAATGAGTTCGGTTTTCCAGCGATAACTTTCGGTTAACTTGCAGAGGATTCCGGCGACTTGCGGCGAGGTTTTCTGAGCGAGTTAGAGAGAGTAAGCTTGATAAACTCGCTAGCTCAAATGATGAATATAGTATAACTCGGATTGAATTATATTTTCGGTTTCAAAATCATTCGGTTATGATTTCGACGATTTAAATTAAGGCTTTAAGGTTTTTTTTCAGTTATGACCGACGATGATGTTAATTCATCCGTTAAATCAATAGAAACCGTCAATGATTGGCGATATCGTCGGGATTTTCGGCGAGAGTGATTTGGGTGCGCTGAGTGACTGAATTCGACTTCGAGTTTTATTATTTGTATTAATTGTTTTGATATATCAACAAGTATCACAAGTGGCGGAGTGGTTAAGTGAGTGATAGTTAGGTCTTGAGATTTCATCCGGCTGACCCGGATTCGAAACCCGGCATCAGCAATTTATTTTTATTTCATTATTTATAATAAATTTTCAATTATAAATTTTAAATTCTAATATATTTATTAATTATGTATCGTATAAAATTAATTTGAGTATTAAATACGCAACGAAAATTTTAACTGGATGTTCGGTTAATAAACGAAGCGGGTTTGGTTAACCCGGTTTTTGACGGATGTTACATTAATGACCCCGGTTAACTGATTTGTCTACCAAGTCCAAGTTAATGACCTTGGTTGAAAACTTGGTGATCAAACTGATGTTTTTGGCAATGTAAAGTATCAAGTTAATGAACTTTTGATCTTTTCAAAGTATTTTCACAATTTAGAGAAGCTCCCAACCCGTTGTCTTCCGGAATTCTCAGCATTCGGCATCTCTGGATTTTGAAGATTCGCTTTCCATCATCGGTAGTCAAAACTAAGATAGAAATAAAATCTTTTTTGGGCTTTTCTGAAATGAAATGTAATAAACTATGTACAAACATATTTACAGACATATTTTTGTTAGGTTGTGTTAGAGGATCCTATCAGTTTTGAGATATATCCCTAGTACCATTGACCTTTATAAGACTTTAAGTACTAAAGAAATTCACTTAGATTGTCAGTATCCTTGCCCACATAAACCTCTACACATTTCTCAATTTTTCTGAGTTATATTTAGGTAATTTTTGGAACTTGACTTAACCGTGTTTCCCACCTCGGAATATACTCCCGTATCAAGATTCCCGGATTTCATCTTATAGGTGAATATATCTAACTGATATCTGTATCTGGGTAATGCGAGACCTTGAGAACTCAGGTTAGTACCATCGTACCGACAAAGAGATGAAGGCTCGTCTTGAAAGTAGTGTTCCAATTCGGAATCCTTTACTTCAATTGTTGGATCTTTCAATACTTACAATTTGCTGCAGTTTTTGGGTATTAAAAGCAAAAGTATTCTACAAGTTTTAGTCCATTGCTGACGCAAAATTATAAAAACTTGTATACTACCCCAAATGTCAATTATTTATAAAGACCTAGTATCTAAGAATCCGACAATTTCTCAAACGAAATTTCGGTGTACTAAGACTATATATCCGAGAGATGTTAAGCCACTAATTAAGAAGTTTTTCTTTTAAGTTTATATCTCAAAACAATCTACTGAATGTGCGAAGCCTACTGGCACATCCTCACTGAGACCTGTTTAAACTTTATAAAACTTCAAATCTTTAGATACCGTGATAGTCCATTGACTTACTATCATTTCCACTTTTCACAAGAAAACTCTTTTTCTCTTTTCATGTTTTTGTATATTTTTTTTGCATTTTTAATGTTTTTGTATTTTCTACAACATTCCCCCCTAAAATTAAAAACATATTTTTGGAATTTTGTATTTAAAGAAAGAAATTCTAAAAACTATAAAATGTGATAAACCGATGAAATTCACAAAAACTCGTCATCCGAACCGTATTCAACCTCTATTCCCCATCTGATGTTAAATTTTTCACACCATTAATTCTCAAAAATATTTAAATCTGGTTCAATCAAATGGTTTGGTATAAAAATCAGCCTTTTGTTCATCAGTGTGGATCTTTTCTATTCGAATCAACTTTTTCTGTGGCAATCACGGATAAAGTGATGTCGAATTTCAATGTGTTTAGTTTTAGAGTGATGAACCGGGTTTTTAGTTATATTGATGGCAACCTTGTTATCAACATATATGGGCGTATCAAGAAATTGCAACCCAAAGTCTCTCATCTATTGTTGTATCTCCAAAATTTGGGAACAACAACCGGAAGCCGAAACGTATATAGCCTCGCACGTAGAGAGAGCAACCGTTGTTTGTTTCTTACATTGCCGCGTTACTAAACATGTTCTGAAGAACTAGTAACCACCCGTGTAGATTTGGCATTAAGTTTGCAACATCCGAAATCTGAGTCTGAATATCCTGTAAGGTCGAAGTTATAATTTGCGGATACCACAAGCCGGTGCTTGGGCAACCTTTCAAATATCTGAAAATCCGCTTGATGATCATCAGGTATGACACTCGAGGACTCGATTGATATCGGGCGCAAAGGCATGTTGGATACATGATGTTTGGTTTGATGCTGTAAGATACATCGTGATCCAATCATCGATCGATATAAGGTTTCATCTATCTTGACTCCATGTTCATCTGGACAGATGCCATGATTAATTGCCAATGGGGTAGAAAATGGAGATGTTACTTTCATATCGAATTTCTCCAAGATCTCATGGACGTACTTTGTCTGATGGATGAAGATATCATCAGGCAACTAAATCGACCTGAAGCCCCAAGAAGAACTTCATTTCTCCCATTGATCTCATTTCAATTTTTTTTCATGACTTCTTTAAATTCTTTACACAGCGCATCGTTCGTACAGCCAAAGATGATGTCAGTAGATATCCTTTAACTTCCTGTGTGAAGAGTGTGCTATCAACAGTGACTCTGGTAAAGTCATTGTTTAACAGGTGCTAGAGAGTGTCTCATACTAGGCTCTCGGGGCCTAATGCAACCCGTATAAAGCCTTATCTAGTAAGTAAACCTTGTCTTTATGCATGGATCGACAAAACCTCGGTGGTTGTCCAACATACACTTCCTCTTTCACTTTTCCGTAAAGGAAAGCTGATTTTACATCCAACTGGTACATTTTAAAACCTTTTCATGACACAAACGCCAAGAATATGCGGATTGCTTCTAGTCTTGCGAACGGAGCAAAAACCTCTATATAATCAATGCCTTCTTGCTGATGAAACCTTTGACAACCAGTCGAGCTTTATTACCCACAGTTACCCCTCGATCATCTGTTTTGCACTTGAAAACACATGTAGTAGCAATAGCTTTGTGATTATCCGGTAGATCAACAAGCTTCCAGACACTAATGCTTTTCGAATTGTTGCAGCTCCTCTTGCATTGCAATTATCCAACAATCATCGGCAAGTGCTTCCTTATTCTATTTAGCTCAATCTGCGAAATAAAAGAACGATGTAATCATATATCTTGAATTGGTGCAATTTTGGTATAAAAACAACTAAGATCCTTGTTGATTTGATTGTCGTTTTACATCCAACTTGCAGCTCTCCAATATTATTCTCTGAAGGGTGGTAAGACAAATATCTCGGCATTACTTCATTAGGAACCTTTACTTCGCTCTCCAAATTCGTATGTTCTGTTCAACAACCTGATTATTTGTTGATGCTTCATTCTTAGAGCTAGAACATGTAGATTGATTTAACAAACTTGTTATATGCTTACAACCTTCATCGGAGCTTGATTCACCATCCTTATCATATGTTGGCCCAACATCTGAATCAGAATCCTCAGAATGGTCGAAAGTGGGCTCTGTGGCATTCACTACTGGTACAACGACGGGTTCTATTTGAGTTGTGCTTGGACCTGCTCCAGAATCATTTAATCCAATAGATGGTTAAGTAACCACTATCGGTCTTGGAACTTATTCTTGATTAGACGCTTGTTGTTGTTGATATAACAACATAAGTTCCTCTTCATTTGGTTTGTCTAGTAGATCGAAAGAATTCCATAAACTCTCGTAGTTGAAAAACCAAGATTCACCAGGCTATTGATAGGTATTGTATACTTTCTGACAATCAACATTTGAGCAAGGATAACTTGATTGATACTTGGCAAATATACTCTTCTCAACGGACTTGCACATCCTACAAAAAATCCCTCCAAAGATCTAGCACCAGTTTTACCATCCGGATCAATGACCGTACATGGAGATCCAAATGGTTCCAAAAACTCTAAGTTCGACTTTCGTTGGTTAAGCAGTTCGAAACATGTCTTCTTATGTTCCTTGATGGTTAAAACCCTGTTCAACGTGTATCATGCAGAGGCAACGGCTTCGCTCTAGAAATTAACAGGTAACTTTGAATCAGCGAGCATCATGCGTGCAGTTTCAATGAGAGTTCGATTCTTACATTCAGCTACTCTATTTTGTTGCAGAGTATAAGGGACGCTGAATTCATGAAGAATACCTTTGTCATTACAGAATTTGAGCATTTGATCATTTTTGAACTCAGTACCATTATCACTTCGTATTCGTCTGATTGGAAGATGGTACAAGTTCTCTAACTTTCAGAAGAGAATCATAAGATTATCAAATGTCTCATCTTCACTCTCCTAGAAGATAACCCATGAGAATCTCGAACACAATGAGGCAATATAGATCACCAGATATGCTTTTGACGTTGACTGGCCCAAAAAGATCCATATAAGCCTCTCTAGTGGTAATTTTATAGAATTCAGAAGTTTTCTCGGGTGTGATTTCTTATGCTGCTTCCCTTTTTTGCCGCTAAGACAATTGTCATTCAGATGAAAACTTTTGAGATTAACACCCTCCACTAGATTGTTGTGCATCAGATAGTTCATTTTTTTCTCAAATGGATATGCCCCATCTTTTGATGCCATAAGATTGATTCTTTTTCATTTGCTTTCTTGACAAAACATTGTGCAAACTTCGATGTAGTGGATGCAACGTTCATGTTGAGAACATAAAGATCATTCTCTCGTGGAAGGCGCATGAGAATCCACTACTCAGGAACTTTGAATCCCGGCTTCAAAATTAAGCATTCTTTATCATTGAAGTGCGTTGTAAACTTCTTATCACAAATCTGTGAAATGCTTAGTAAATTGTTCTCCAATTCAGCAATGTAGTTCACTTTGTCGAACGAGACCACTCCATTAGAAAGCTTTCCTTCTCTGAAAATCCTTCCACCTTGATTTCTAGTGAACCCTACATAGCCTCCACGAATAGACTTAACATCATAGAGTAAGGACAACATTCCTTTCATGTGACAAGAAGCTCCACTGTCCATTATCCATTTTGATATGATTGACCTTGGGAGCCCCTGCACATGTAAATAAGTAATTACTTAAATAGTGAAACCCAAGCCTTCTCGGTCTTGGGTGGGTTCGGAGTATCAAACGTTGGAACTTTGACATTAACATCTTGTTTAACTTCAGATTTAACAAGTGTTGATTTCTACAGAAGATGTTTTGGTTTTAGCTACCCAAGTTTATTTTTTTAGAATTTCCTTTTTCGAATAAAATTTTGAATCCTTTTGTTCTGTTTTGGTTGAAGTTTCACCAATTTTAGATTTTGAAACATTTAGACTCATTGATTTCACAACTTTGTTGGATTTATTATTTCTATTAAGATTTGTTTTGGAACAAACTCAGGTTTCTTTTGTTTCATATCTTCTGTGGATTTCTTGGCATTGTAAACTTGAGTTGCTTTGAGTACAATGTTGTGCAATATCCCCAACTTTGTTACATTTCCAACATGTTTTACTATCACAATCAGTAAATGAACTCAAATTCTGCTCACGACGTTTCTTTTCTGCATGGAACTTGCCGTTTGATTGTTCCTTTCCCAACCTTTCTTTTTCATTTACCGTGCTTGATCCAAACACAAAGTTTACATTCTTTTGAAAATTTGATTTTTGAAACTTATCATTTTTCTTCTTAACATACCCCAACCCTTTACGCTTGTTTTCAGGATAATTTTTACCTTTGCGATCATTTTTCCAAAAACATTTGGGTTTATAGTTGTAAGACTTATTCAAATTTTCCACTTCAGAAAGATTAATTTCTGTTAGCTTAAACACTTGTTCTACTTTCTCAAGATTCACATTCTGAATTGGAAACACTTGATCAGATTGTAGTTTGTCCGATCCTTTCATGGTATAAACAACCAATGTAGGATCATCAGCCGAACTAGAATCTGATTAATCGAGATAATTCTTGTGAAAGCTCTCCTCATTTTCAGAAGGTAAACTTGAGCTAGTTTTCTCCAAGTCCGACTCAGCACTTTCATACTCTGTGCTATCACTTTCACTTCCCAAAACCTTCTCAACCACTGTTTTAACCACATTAGATTCACAGTCGTTGTCTGATTTAGTGTATGTTACATCAATGTTCTTAGGCAACTCATTTTTCTTTTCAGTTTTCCAATTTATATTGAGGCCTTTTCCACCCTGATGGTTTCTTTCTAGCATAGCTTTCTTACATTGGTGGTGGAACATGGTTATAACCAACACTTTTGTTCTTACCGTTTTTATCATTTTCTTCATTTTCAATTTTCAGAAATATATGATCAATGACATATGAACTGGTGGAATAACTGATTAACAATTTGTTAACCCTTTCCGTTTCAATTTTCATTTTTTCAATCTCATTTTTCGGATCAACAATTTTGTAAAGATGAATGTTAATTGCCATTTGTTTGTCCATAATAGTTGCTTTAAGCATTGACAAAGTTTCACTATCTTCACATTTAAGCTTTTCATATTGTTTAATTACTTTAGATAATTTTTTATAAGCTTGTTTAGTTTCGTTATAATCACTTGACAAATTATCTGAAAGTTTTTTCAGTTCAGAATAGTTTTTATCTTTCTCGACACATTCCTTGCAAGGTTCTTGGCATCTCTTGCATGGTTTTTCATCTCAACAACCTGAACTTTGACAACATCCCTTACCGACTCTTTGACAAATTCAGTCACTGACTCTTCCTTGAATTCATCAGAAACTACCTCTTTAAGATTTGCCATCATTGCTATGCTTGCAATCTCTGTCAAATTCTTGGCATTCATCTCTTTTTCTACATCTATCAATTACACACATTCAGACTTTGATTCCTCTTCTTCTTGCACTTGATATCTTGAATCAAAATATCTTTCAAAAGATAGAAACAAATTAGGTAGAATCAGATTTCTAAAATCATTATGAAATATATTCTCTTCTTCAGTGTTGATGCACTTTGTGTCCATCACAGTGCTAATAGGCTAGAAAGAGTGTTATTGAATATTGTATAGATTAGATATGAACACACGACCCAAGTGCAAACGAGAACTGGCCCGTACGAGTGATATGTGACTCGTATATGATGAACAATGTAAACTCGTACGAGTTAGCTTATGTGGCTCGTACGAGTGATATCTTGTCACTCGTATGTGCAACCATTCGCACGACCTGCTCATGTATATATATATATATTGTGTGTGTTGTGTGTGTGTTGTGTTTTCATTGTTTGTTAAGTTTTGAAAGTTCCCTAAGGGGAAACGCTAGCGGATTCTCTCCAGGAATTACGCCAGCCAGACAAGATGTATACTCTTTTGGTATGAATGAAGAATGCTTCCGCTGATTCTGTTTCTACTCCCTTCTTATGTCTTTCTACCGAATCGGTACTATCATACGCCGAAACGTCCGTCTAAAACCGTTGTCACCGGGACCAACAACTGGTATCAGAGCTACGGTACCGATTCATTCAATCTAACAGTTGATGAATCACCTACGCTCATGAATTTTTATGTATAAGGGGTTTTACACGTAAAACATCAAATAATCGGACAATCCATCGGACATAATGTAAAACTGAAACAATTGGATTGTTAGAAACTGATTTTTCGACCAGATCTGTGCAAAAATCATCTTGAAATTCAAAGAAATAAAGATTTTGAATCAAAAAAACATAATCAGCCTCGTTTGTATGAGTGAGCCTCTGTGGCTCGTCACTCGTACGAATCACCACTCGTACGAAGTGCTGACAAAAAAGCATTTTTTATCGTATCGACGAGACGAGTGCCCAGAAAAAATTTGGTGATTACAAATTTTTTCGAGATTTTAACTTCTAATTAGGACTGTTCGGGACAACCGTCTAGAGCTTCGAGTATAGATTTGATGATACGATCACAAAATGTTGAAGATATTGGGATAGTCACTAAGACCTGCATAAAAGTTTGATCTTTCGGTGTAGTGACTTTTAACGGGCCTCAACGTTAAATCAGCATTTGATCAAAACTGCAATTTTGGGAAATTTTCCGCAAAATTTGGTTTTTGTGAAAAGATGCTCAAGACGTCAAAATTTGCAAAATGAGGGGGAATAAAAATTTTCACATATATGTTAATATTCCGGCATTTTTGAAATTCGTCACCATACAATAGTATTCGGGTGGTTACGACTGCAGATTGTCGGGGAAACTCAGAGCATTGAAGATTCATTAGTGATGAGATAAAGTTGATGTCCATTTTTCGTAAAGTGGGGTTGCATTACAGAGTCTTGGAGGAGTTGTTCATCGGATTCAGTAGTTGTGGTCAAGTTGATGCCTGAGTCTTCGTACAAGCCGGTTGCACACACGACTGCTTAGTGGTACAAGGTTTCCAATTTAACTCCGCAGGGCAAATGAACTATTTTCCGGACTAACCACCAGAAAATAAGGATGCTTTGTAGTTTCAGTTGTCACCGGGACTAACGACGAAGGCTATATTCTTGCAATTCATGACTAAAGAAGACGATATAATAAATCTTTCAGATGAAAAATGTGTACCATTTGCTCACGAGATCGACTATATGTTTGGAGTTTCGTGATCAAAGGATGTTCCGAATTTTCTGATCATGATACAGATTGATACTTAAGGGTTAAATACCCGATCTTCGATATGGAAGTGGAAGCACATACGACTACTTATCTTTAACTCTGCAAGGTAAATGAACTGTTTTCAGGACTAACTGCAGGAAATGAGGATGTTTTGTTGTTTCAGTTGCCCCATTCCAGCAGAGATAGCTATACATTTGTTATTATGACTAAAAAGGAAGAACATAATTCTGATTGCCAAAGAATGTTTCTCAGATTTGATGTGCTATCAGATAATATGCTTCCAATGATGATTTGTTGATTGAGAAGATTACCGATTTGCTGATTAATCATGATTATGAAAATCGGGATTTCAGATTTACGTGGATATTTATTGATTTGAAGTTTATCGTTGTGGTAATTCGAAGTTTCTATCTCTTGCCGGTTGGGTTTTGAAGATCAGTGGATCAAGCATTGGAAGAGTGCGCTAAACGAAACACAGATGTGGTTAAAGTCGAAACGGAGAAGCTGCGTTGATTAATTTCAAATTGGTGATTATTCGAGAAAATTTGTAAATTAAGCAAATCAGAGGAGGTCTTGAACCGTGGAAAGAAAGACCTAAAGATTAATTTCTGGAGAAAATTATTTCAGGGGGAATTTGGCTTAAAGTAGATAATGCAAACCAGATCATCAATCAAGGAGGATTTTGTGACGCGTTCTACGACATCGACAGAAACCTGATTGAAGTTGCAGAATATCTAAACACGGCTCTAGATTTCAAGATTTTGATCTAGCTTCGACAGTGACGTCCAAGGGGGAATTTGTTGATGCACTTTATGTCCATCACTGTGCGAATAGGATAGAAAGAATGTGTATTGAATATTGTATAGATTAGTTACGAACACACGACCCAAGTGTGAACGAGAAGTTGCTCGTACGATTGACAATTTGACTCATAAGAGTGACAATGTAACTCGTACGAGTGACATCTTGTCACTCGTACGAGCAACCATTCACACGAGCTGCTCATGTATATATATATATACATATGTGTATATATATACATATATATATACATATACATATATATATACACATATTATATATGTATACATTATATATATGTATATATATATATACATGTGTGTGTTATGTGTTCATTGTTTGTTAAGTTTTGGAACTTCCCTGAGGGGAGACGCTGGCGGATTCTATCCAGGAATTCCGCAAGTCAAACAAGATGTGTACTCTTACGGTATGAATGAATGAATGCTTCCCTGATTCTTTTTCTACTCCCTTTCTATAACATTCTATCGAATCGGTACTATCATAAGCCCAAACTTCCGTCTAGAATCGCCGTCACCGGGACCCACAACTGGTGAAGATATTGGGGTAGTCACTGATACCATTAAAACTTGATCATCTGTGTTAGTAACTTTTAATAGGCCACAACCTTAAATACGCATTTGATCAAAACTGCAATTTTGGGAAATTTTTTGCAAAATTTGGTTTATGTGAAAGGTGTTCCAGACATCAAAATTTGCAAAAATGAGGGAATAAAATTTTCACGTACACGTTTATATTCTGGCATTTTTGAAATTCTTGACCATGCAACAGTATTCGGGTGGTTCCGACTATAGATTATCGGAGAAACACAGTGTGGTCCCGTGGTCGGCGGTGGTTCTAGACGGAGGTTTTGGGGATAGAGCAGTTTCGGCAGAACAAACATAAACATTAAGCACAAGAGAATCAGCGGAGGCTTTTCATTCATTCATTCATACCGAAAAAGCTTACATCTGGTCTGGCTGGCGGAGTTCCTAGAGAGAACCGCCAGCGTTTCCCCTCAGGGAACTTCCAAAACTTACGAACAATGAACACACAACGCCTATATATAGACATGACATTTCGTGTGAATCAATCCTGAGTCACTCACACGAATATTTCGTACTAGTGAGTCACTCGTACGAATATTTCGTACGAGTAAGTGATTCGTACGAATCATACATGATTCGTACGAAACAGTACTTGTTCGTACTTGGGTCGTGTGTTCGAATCTAATCTAATACAATATTCAATACACACTCTATCTAGTCTATTCGCACAGTGACGGCCATAAAGTGCATCAATAATTTCCCCCTTGTGTCACACCCTGACCGGCAGCGGAAATGGTAGTCGGGGCATGATTGAGTTTTCATCAAAGCTCATGACATCTACTATAAAGTTTCATATTTATTATTTCTCTTTAAAGAAGAAGTAACAATAAACATACAAGTCCAACATGTTTAAATACATTTTTCATTCAAATTACAGAATATCCAATAAACAAAATTCATACAATTACAAAGGAAAACAAAACTAAACGTTCATTCCAAAGCATTAACTTGTTTATTCTTCTAGGCCATCCTAAGTGTTTCTTTCCTCAACTGGATCACCTGTATCATGTGTAAAAATAGGGTTTTGGGTCAACAAAAGTTGGCGAGTGAATCTTATGAAAACATTTGAACGAATTTATTTTATTGGTTATAAAAAAAAGTGCATAACCACATATGAGTAAACGTAAATGTAAATTTAATCACAATAATCAGCACACCACACACCAAATGATGAACAATGAGATCAAGGCTCAATCAAACGGAGCCGATCTAATGAGGCACGCGATGTTCAACTCGTCTCCACGAGGAACGATGGGCCTAATGAATGATTTGCACTGCAATGAAAAATTCACACACATCACAACAAACAATATTTACATCACATGTTTAGATCATATAATGGTAATAGCACAAGTTTGAATAAACAAAATTAAATAAAGCGACACATGATACACCCCAAAACATGAATATAAAGGGGAATTTGTAAGAATTCACTCACTGTGGTTGCGTTCCTGGATAATGATGAATGCACACGAATTTTTTTGATTCAACCGACGATGGAAAACTAACCTAAATAATCACTTAATAATTCGATAAATAGATATATTCTATTTGAGATTATTATTTCTAATTAATGTCTTTTATTAGATTTTTAGATTTGTTTTATTGTATTTTTTCGAATTAAAACAAAAAGTCTTACTTTTTAGGTATTTTAAAGGATTTTTAATTGAAATAAATAAAGAAAACAGTTATTAAAAAAATATACCTTTAAAAGGTTTGACCGGATCGAACCGGTTTGACTTCTAGAATTATTGGCAGCGTGTGAGGTTCGAACTCGTGACCTCTCGTTTACGTGCACGCAGCTCTACCAACTGAGCTACGTGTCTAACCTGTAATATATTGGAATTAGTTATCTATATATACTTACTAAGATAACCTTATTTTTTGATTAGTTAAAAAGGTTTTGTACTTTGTACAGACGGTGTAACGAACCGGTCTCGAACCCGCGCCTCACGCTTCGTGTTGCACACAGCCTGACCAATTGGGCTGTGTGTCTAACCCGAAGAATACAAGATTTTAATTAATCTTATATACTAACTGAGTTGTTTTATATATATGTTATAAAAAATGTTTGCGATGTGTAGGGAAATCGGAATGTGTTTAAGACTCGAACCCGGGACTATATGTTTCAAGTGCACACAGTCCACCACTGGACTGTGTGTCTAACCCGGTATTTTATCCGATTTTAATTATACATATAAACTGTTTAATCTTCATCTTCTTCATGAAATAACCCAGGTTCTGATTTGTCGATCCCATTTTAAAATAACCATTGACATTGCTATATGTTGAATCAAAGCAGAATAAAACTAATTTTAGAACAAAATTTCAAGAATTACCGGTGACTGAGAGGTTTCGATGACAGATTCCGACGAACAGAAATGAACTCCGGCGATTTGTGGATTCTTTTCCGGCGAAACAGAGACTTGGTGAACAGCGTAAAAGAAGTAGCTTGATGGGTGATTTCTGTCTGAGCTCTAGAAGTCCTATTTATAGAGTAAGGCAATAATGGAATGGGTTCTTCAGTTTTCCGGTGCTAATCTCCGGCGAGTGCACCAAATTCCGGCGATGTATAATTTCGAAACAGAGAATTTGTATGATGCTTTTGTGAGGGTGAGCGAGTTCTACAGAGGTGTAGAGATCTCTATTTATAGTTGAAGGTTATTTAAGTTGATTTCATGCTTCTTTCGGTTTCGGTCAAAAGAGATTATGACCGGGTGATTTGTAACCGATCTTGACCCGATGATTATGCTTAATCACGTATTTTAAAACGTTTCTAAGTTCAATTTTGTAAGAATGATGATGATTGATGATGAGATTGAGTGGGTACAACCGTTACCATCGATTATTTGAAATGGGTTTTAAAAAGTTGGTTCAATATAAAATCTATTTAATTCTGGTCTATATCAGCTATGTGTGTTCAGTGTAGTGGTGTGTTGTGTGTTTGGTTTGAGTGGAGACCCGGGTTCGAAACCCGCGGTCTACACTTTATTGGATATTTTAAAATTTTAAATATTGCTATTATTTTTATTCTTTTATTTAATCAATATATTAATTATTTATTATATAAATCATGAAAATTTACATTTTTATAAAATGAAAAAAATGCGTAACGAAACTTAAATAAATTCTAAAAATTTTAAACAGAGCGGATTTTGGAACCCATTTTTCGACGAATGTTACACCTTGGACGTCATTGTCGAAGCTTGAACTTGAAATCTTGAGAGTTGTGTTTGAATATTCTTCAACTTCAATCGGGTATCTGTTGACATTGTAATTCCCCTTGATTGAAGATCCGTGTTTGCATTATTTACGTTTAAACACCATTCCCCTGAAATAATTTTCCCAGAAATTAATCTTCAGGGTGTTGGTTGCATGGTTCAGAAACCTCCTTTGATTTGCTTGATCCTCTGATCTTCAAAACCCAATCGGCAATTGACAGAAACTTCGAAGAACCACACGGAAAAACTTCAAACCGATGACTATCCGCAAAAATCTTTTCAATCAGCAAATCATCAGAAACAAACTAACTAGTAACACATCGAATCTGAGAAACATTCTTCGGCAATCAGAAGCACATTATCCTCTTTAGTCACAATAACATATGTATAGCTATCTCCGCTGGAACGGGGCACTGAAACTACAAGACATTCGTGTTTTATGGCGGTTAGTTCGAAAAACAGTTCATTTGCAATGCAGAGTTAATGATAAAATGGCGTGTTCACATCCACGACGTCGTGTGTGCTTCCACTTCCACATCGGGGATCAGGTGGTTAGCCCTTGAGCATCAATCTGAAACATGATCTAAAAATTCTGAACATTCTTCGATCACCCATTTTGAATGTGTAGTCTATTCGCCAATAGACATGAACGCTATTTCATTCTAATGAACCTTCGATCCTCTGTGTTTCCCAAATAATCTGTGGTCCGAACCACCAGGATACTGTTGCAGCGTCACGAATTTCAAAAATGTCGGAATTTTTATGAAAATTTTTATTCCCCTTGTTTTTGCAAATTCTGACGTCGAGTTCTTATGGGAATGCGGATTATGGTGGAACTTCAGCATATGATATCACAGATTTTGCCGAAAATTTCTAAAAATTTGCAGTTTTGACCAAATGCTGACTAGACGTTAAGGCACAATAATAATCACTACACCATATGATCAATGTTTTGCGTAGGTATCAGTGACTATCCAAAAAACTTCATCCCATTGCGATCGTATCATCAAATTTGTACGTTGAAGCTCTAGACGGTGTCCCCGAACAACCCGAATTTGACGTTAAAATCTCGAAAAAAATTTTAAGCACCAAATTTTTTCTGGACACTCGTCTCATCAATACGATCAAAAAATGCCTTTTTTCGTGTGAAGCAGGTGTTTCGTACGAATTATGTTTCGTATGAATCATGTTTCGTACGAATTATGTTTGTACAAATCATGTTTCATACGAAACTGATAACGTCTTTCGAACCATAATCTTCATTTCTTCGAATTTTGACATGATTTTTGCACAGATCTGGTCGAAAATCAATTTCTAACAATCCTATGGTATCAATTTAACATTATGTCCGTGGATTGTCCGTTTATTCAATGTTTTACGTCCAAAACCCCTCATACGTCCAATAATCATGAGTGTAGGTGATTCATCAACTGTTAAGCTGAATGAATCGATACCGTAGCTCTGATACCAGTTGTGGTCCCGTGGTAGGTGGTGGTTCTAGACGGAAGGTTTTGGGGATAGAGCTATTTCGGCAGAACAAACATAAACATTAAGCACAAGAGAATCAACGGAAGCTTTCATTCATTCATTCATACCGAAAGAGCTTACATCTGGTCTGGCTGGAGGAGTTCCTGGAGAGAATGGCCAGCGTTTCCCCTCAGGGAACTTCCAAAACTTACAAACAATGAACACACAACGCCTATATATAGACATGATATTTCGTGCGAATCAAGCCTGAGTCACTCGTACAATATTTGTCAGGAGTCACTCGTACGAATATTTCATACGAGTAAGTGATTTGTACGAATATACATGATCTCGTACGAAACAGTACTTGTTCGTACTTGGGTTGTGTGTTCGAATCTAATCTAATACAATATTCAATACACACTCTATCTAGTCTATTCGCATAGTGACGGCCATAAAGTGCATCAACACACAGAGCATCGAAGATTTATTAGTGATGAGATAAAGTTGATGTCTATTTTTTCATAAAGTGGGGTTGCATTACTTATTCTTGGAGGAGTTGTTCATTAGATTCAGTAGTTGTGATCACGTTGATGCTTCAGTCTTCGCATAAGCCGGTTGCACACACGACTGCTTAGTGGACAAGGTATCAAATTTAACTCCGTAGGGCAAATGCACTATTTTACGGACTAACCGCCAGAAAATAGGGATGCTTTGTGGTTTCAGTTGTGATCGGGACTAACGAGGAAGGCTATATACTTTCAATTCATGATTAAATAAGATGATATAATAAATCCTTCAGACAAAAATTGGGTACTAGTTGCTAAGGAAATAGACTACACATTTGGAGATGTCTAGAATTTTCAGATCATGAGACAGATTGATGCTTAGGGTTAAAAAGAATCTTCGATGTGGAAGTGGATGCACATACGACTGCTTATCTTTAACTCTGCAAGGCAAATGAACTGTTTTCAGGACTAACCGCCAGGAAATGAGGATGTTCTGTAGTTTCAGTTGCCCCATTCCAGTGGAGATAGCTATACATATGTTATTGTGACTAAAAAGGAAGAACATGATTCTGATTATCGAAGAATGTTTCTCAGATTTGATATGTCACCAGATAATATGATTCCAATGATGATTTGCTGATTAATCGTGATTACGGAAATCGGGATTTCCGATTTACACGGATATTTATTGATTTGAAGTTTATCATTGTGGTAATTCGAAGTTTCTATCAATTGCCGGTTGGGTTTTGAAGATTAGAGGATCGAGCATTGGAGGAGTGTGCTAAACCAAACGCGGATGTGGTTAAAGTCAAAACAGAGAAGCTGCATTGATTAACATCAAGTTGGTGATTATTCGAGAAAATTTTTAAATTAAGCAAATCAGAGGAGGTCTTGAACCGTGCAAACAAAGAACTGAAGATTAATTTCTGGAGAAAATTATTTCAGGAGAAATTTTGCTTCTCGGATTTCAAGATCAAGATCAAGCTTCGACAGTGACGTCCAAGGGGGAATTTGTTGGTGCACTTTATGCCCGTCACTATGCGAATAGGCTAGAAAGAGTGTGTATTGAATATTGTATAGATTAGTTACGAACATACGACCCAAGTGGGTACGAGAACTGGCTCGTACGAGTGACAAGGTGACTCGTACAAGTGACAATGTGACTCCTACGAGTGACAATCTGACTCGTACGAGAGATAAACAACTCTACTCGTACGAGTGAGCTTATGTGGCTCTACGAGTGACATCTTGTCACTCGTACGAGCAACCATTCACACGAGCTGCTCATGTCTATATATATGTGTTATGTGTTCATTGTTTGTTAAGTTTTGGAAGTTCCCTGAGGGAAACACTGGCGGATTCTCTCTAGGAATTCCGCCAGTCAGACAAGATGTATACTCTTTCGGTATGAATGAATGAATGCTTCCGCAGATTCTGTTTCTACTCCCTCCTTATGTCGTTCTACCGAATCGGTACAATCATACGCCCAAACTTCCGTCTAGAACCGCCATCACCGAGACCAACATTCAACATGCTGTTCATGAAAATATCCTTCAAGAACAGCTTCCTCAAGAGCTTCATCGTATACTGCTTTAGAATAATCTTCTGTTTCAGGTTCAAGCTCTTTGATTATCTCTGCGAGAAGTGCGAGACTTTCGTTTTCAGAAATGTACTTGCTCCAGTTAAATCCTTCGACTTCTTGGGCGACTACTAAAGCTTTGTTTTTAGCATTAGATGGACCATCTTCTATTTGAATCATCCTTGAATTTAATTGTGGTGGTGATGGTTTATGATAGATAGCTTTCTTGTAGTAATCATCACTAAAAGGACTTTGATTACTGTTGACTTATCGGTTAGTACATTCCCATTTGAAATGTCCTTTCTCTCTACATCTAAAACTTGTAACTTTTGATTTGTCGAATCCAAGCTTCCCGTCCAAACCTCCCAAACTATTTCTGCCCGTAATCTCCATAGATTTATGAGCTCTTCGATCTATAGAAATGCACCATTTGGTGTCAATAAGATCTAATTCTTCTGAATGTATCTGTTCATAATCTTCCTTGGTCATATCTGCATTTCCAATCTTCCCAGCAACAGGCTTTCGTAAGACAAGAAAAGATGCGAGCAACGACATGTGCTGTTGGTAGTATGTTCATTAAATCTTGTGCATTTTGGAGATTCACAGCTATGTTACAGTGTAAAAACCTCTAGTTTGAGTTAGATTGACAAGATTGTTGATTTTGGAAACTCTTTGAGCTCTGTGAAGACTGAGGTGTTTTGGGTGAATTTGGTTCAAAGCTAGAAATGATTGAAAACCTAATTGATTAAAAGATGGGCTTGCAGAAGTATCAGCACTGAAGGCAGTTTGTACTTTCAAACGTTGAGTACCAACGTAACTGCCTTTAATGTGAAGGTTTATATCTTGTTGTATTTAAGCACCTTTTGATTTGGCTATCTCCTTCATTTCTAGTTCATAACCTTCGAGCTTTTCTATGAACTTTGATAAGCTGTAACCACTATACTTTACACCATTTTTCATAATTGTCAAGTACGTAGTCCACTCTCCCTCAGGCAAAGCATCTGCCAACTTGTCGACTAACTCCTCATTTGTGTTCTGAATTCCAACCTCTTCATTTGAACAACTAGGTGACAGTAACGCTTGATCAACTGTTTCATAGTTTCACCATTCAAAAGGTTGAAAATATCGAACTCTTTTCTAAGCAGTGCCTTTTTGCTTTTCCTCATTTGTGAGCTTCCCTGGAACATCAACCTTAATCATTCCATAATGATTGTGAGTTATCATCATGTTGCAGCAATGCTAAGATATCTTCTTTGATTGATTGTTGCAATATGCTCATAATTTTCTTCTCATTGACGAATTTTTCTTTTACAGCCGGTGTGAACTAAGTCAACGTCTTCTCCAATTCATTTTCCCAAATTGGTGTGGTATATTTTTCTTCTATAGCAAACCAGCAGTAAAAATGGTTCGCTTACACCCAGTTAACAAACCGTTCACTCCAACTATCATAATCCTCCAAATTCATCGACTTTGGGGGTTTCACCATTGTTCCTATTTTGTTCTCAAATTTAGTGTCTGTGCGGCTGCAGGTGATACATTAACAGTTGACATGGCAAATGCATTGTAAAATTCATTCTCAATTTTATCAGCCTAAAACAACGTTAAATGCTAAAACGATTAAGATTTTGGTTCGAGTGAATTAAAAATGTCAAAAATTAATTTATCTTTGTGCGAAGATAGATGTATCTTCGTACGAAGATAGATGTATCTTTGTCCGAAGGTAAATGATTTTTAAAATATTTACAATTTTTTATCTTCATGCGTAGATAAAATTATCTTCGTGAAGGTAAAGTTATGTTCATGCGAAGATAGGCTCACCTTCGTGCGAAGGTAGGTTCAAAACTTGACATTTTTTGCAATTTTTAACATGAATTCGTCTGTTTTGAGCTCTGATGTTCTCAAGGATTTATCAAAACATGTTTTTATGTATTAGACTTGAAAATCAATTTATTTTGACCATGGATTCATTTTAAATAGTGAAAAATAAGAAGAATGATTAGAATAAGAAGTCTTCTAGGCTGAATCTTGAATAATTATCTTCAAATCAGGCTCCTTAAGCTCTGATACCACTTGTAGGATTGTTTTGTTTAATAGCAAAGGTCCTAATTTGATTATCTAGTCCATACACGCGGAATTCGTATGAATTAGTGACAATTAACCAGATTATTTCATCAATTAACTGATTTCATTCAATGTTTAACAGTTACAAATGGAAATTCCATAGAGCTTCGCCGTCTCAGTTGCAAAAGTTCTGTCTACTAAGACCACACACTAGCTATATATGGACATCCTATCTTCGTGCGAGGGTAATTCATCTTCGTTTACCTTCGTGCGAATGTAGACTTTACCTTCGTGTGAAGTTAGATACAAGCAATGTAAAATCTAACATTTTTGTCCTATTACAAAATACAGACACAACCCTAAGAAGTAGGCAATAAACATTATGCACCAAACCTTGTACCTAGGGACCCCATGAACTGATCTCTCCGTCATGAGAGGAGCACATGTTGTGGATGCCGCAACAGCATTCTCGTGGGACACTCCATGAGAAGCAACACTCAGGGTATGATAGTAAAATTGATCTTATCCACATAAATTCATTTAATAACCATCACAAATATATATTCATAATAATACTTAACATATATTGGAACATGCGATAATGAGTACAATTAACATAATGCTATTGCATGACATGAAACCTAGTCGAAGATTATAATCAGAATAGGAATCCAAGGGACATTCAGTTGAATCGATAATCAAAAAATATGAGGAGTTTTAAAAATATATGAACTCAACTGGTTATAATAATTGAATATGAAACAACAAAGAGTGAGGATAAAAATTCGTACCTTTAATGTGTCAAGGCAATAATTACAATTATAACAAAATGCTTCTAGAGATCACGACATCCTACAATATCATTATGTCTTAAATTAGATGCTTTGAATTCTGATTGATACGTAGTGGTTTCTACCAAAGTGAGTTTTCATATTAGTGTGTTATTTAATAACTTGTATATTTATGTTCTTATAATAACAGTGAATGGTTTAAATGAAAATAATTTTTTTAAGATAAAAAAAGAAGTTTCAACTAATAATAATGTTTTATTTTATTTTATTTAATATTTGTATTTAATTTTAATTCAAGGACATATTTTTAAACTTAAATACATTATTAATATTAATTTCTAGTTTTCCTCTATAATAGCTAACTACATTAAATTTGTAACTTATTTTCAAAATAAATATTTTTTTCAAAAACTTAAAAATAATTAATTTAGAGTGTGGACAAATTACTATGTGTGTAGGATAAATTATGAGTTATGTAGATAAATTTAAATAAGTGTAAAATAAATTTCAAAACGTGTAGTATAACTTTTTATCTGGGTAGGCAAAAAAACTAAATATAGAGAATGATAGTCTTTATGAGTAATTAATTACTTAAAGATAGTAATAAATGAGATGAAAGAAAATCACGTAATATTTACAATTGTACCATTTGTTCTTTTTCTTCTCAATTAAATTATATAGGATAAGGATTCGTTAGGAACCACCCGTTATTGCTAGAACCAATGTCAATACAACAAAAAATATCTAAAATAATCTAAAAACATACAATTTTTTAATATATTTTCAAAAACAAAATCTCTATATTTCGTCACAAAAAAAATTTCGAGCAACAATTGCATATGTATCATTTATTTGACAAATTCCGTAATACATTACTAGTATTAAACAATTGCACTTTCATTTACACTACCATCCGTAATACACTACTTTTTACATTACCAATATTAGAAATGCACATGTGCATCTATATGTTGAACATGATATAACGTGGTTTGATACACTACTTTGAATACACTTTCCTTTTCATCTCTCATATCATCCATAATACACTACCATTACCTCTTATCATCTATAATACAATACCACTAACTCCTACCATCCATAATACAATACCATTACCAATATGTATAATATTTTCACTTTATGCACATATACATTAACACTTTTCATACCATCCAAAAAACATATTACATGATAAAGTGACAAATATAATCAAATCATTAACCACTAGATATGACTAACCAAAAAATATGTATATGGGCCAACTTCATCATTTAAAATCACAAACTTTTTGTACCACAAAACGTTATATCATGGTTATAGATAATAATACACATGTGCATGTTTAATATTGGTAATGTAAAAAGTAGGGTATTACACATGTTAGTGTAAATGAAAGTGCAATTGTATAATACTGATAATGTATTACGGAATTTGTCAAAGAAATGATACACATGTGTATCGATAATTGTTACTCGAATTTTTTAGTGACGAAATATAGCATTTTAAAAAATATTAAAAAATTTGTGAGTTTTTTATGTATTTTTTGTGTTCACATTTGTTCTCGTGGTTCTCACAATAAGAGTGGTTTTCAAATGAACCACTAACAGTTGCATGAACTATGAGAACTTCTACCATCCAATAAAATTTTAGCACATGACTTATAATCAATTTAATTCAAAGGGTATTTTATTCTTTTTCTCCCAATGTCATATCCTCTCTCTCTTATCTAAAACACGTCACATCATCTATATGTGACATTACAATATCTCTCATTCTTCTATTTCTTTTATACTTTTTATATTTAAAATTGGAATACGACTATGTAAAAAAATAAATAAATAATGTTTTGACAACGTGTGTAGAAAAAGTTTTTTTACGCCCCTAATCACCAACCCGATCTCCTTTAAACGTCACACGTAAATGTAATTTTCAAAATATGTAACAGCGGAAAGAGCAAAATAGGTTTTACGTACGTTTGAAAAATGTTTTTACATAAGTTGTCGAATGTAAAATATTTTTTAATGCACAGTGTCGAATGAAAAAAATGTTTTTTTATGCCCTTAGTTATCTGTCCGAGCCCCTCTAAACGTCATGCGTAAATCTATTTTTCAAATGTATGTAAAAACCTGGCACGCGTAAATGTTTAGTTTTTTCATACGTTTGAAAAAACTGTTTCTCGTATGTTGTCGAATGTAAAAACAATTCGCACACGGTGTCAAATGTAAAAAAAACATTCGTGCACGGTGTCGTATGTAAAAAATGTTTTTTTTTTTATTTTACGCCCCTGATCACCGGCCTGAGCTCCTCTAAACGTTTGTGGAATGTAAACACTTTGTGTTTTTCTTTGATTTTTGTAGGTGTTGCTTTTTACATTAAAATGATGAGGATAACCAATAAAAAATGAAGATCAACATAAGAGATTAAAGATGTTTTCGCTTTATACAAGTAGTGTACTTCTTTTAAAAAAAAACATACGTTATAATTAATTAATTTTTAATAGATAAACATAATTAATGTGACATCAAGATAATATAGTATATAATGTTTAATTGTCAGTTTGACATTAATAGTGCACAAGTCAAATGTTCAAAATACCTTTCTTGTACTACTTATTCTTTTTTAATCGATAAAATCACTAAAATACAAATCAAACATAAACAATTTAATCTTAGCCACTCATACATAAGAGATCTAGGGTGGATAATGATTCCTACGGTTCTCGTATCTAAAGGTGGTTTATATTTTACCCAATCCATATTTATATATAGGAGAATGATCCGTTAGGAACCACCCTTTATTGCGAGAACCAATGTGAACACAACCAAAAGAACCTAAAACACATCAGTATTTTTTAAATATTCTTTTAAAAAAATTGCTATATTTGGTCACTAAAAAATCCAAAAAAAAATTCGAGTAACAATTATCCATGCGCATGTGCATATATATAATTTCTTTGACAAATTACGTATTACATTACCAATATTAGACAATTGCACTTTTATTTACACTACCATCCATAATACACTACTTATTACATTACCAATATTAGAAATGCACACGTGCATACCGTGTTTTGGTACACAACACTACTATGAATACACTTTCCTTTTAATCTATCATACCATCCATAATACACTATCATTACATCCTACCATCCATAATACAATACCATTACCTACTACCATCCATAATACAATACCGTTACCAATATGTATAATAATTTCACTTTATGAACATGTACATCAACACCTTTCATACCATCCAAACAACATATTATATGATAAAGTGACAAATATAATCAAACCATCAACCACTAGATATAACTAACCAAAAAAACATGTATATGAGCCTACTTCATTATTGAAAATCACAAACTTTTTGTACCTAAACACGTTATAACATGGTTATACATAATGATGCACATGTGCATTTTTAATATTGGTAATATAAAAGTAGTGTAGGATGGTAGTTTAAATGAAAATGCAATTGTCTACTACCGGTAATGTTTTACGGAATTTGTTAAAGAAATGGTACATATGCACATGTGCATCCATAATTGTTACTCGAATTTTTAGTGACGAAATATAGCGATTTTTTTTCAAAAATTATTAAAAAGTTTGTGTGTTTTTTAAATTTTTAGGTACTTTTTTGAGTTCACATTGGTTCTCGTAGTTCTTACAATAAAGGTGGTTCTCGTATGAACGTTACCCTATATATATATATATTGTTCACGTATAAGAAAATTTGTTATGATTTAGCAAGAACAAGATATGAATCAAGGTATAACACTAGTGGTGATTAACTCTTCTTATGTTTTTATGTTGTTCTAAGATGACTAAGGTATAACAAGATCATACATGGGTGGGGGTTGTGTGAAAACATGGATTATGATACTAAAACACAACCTATTCGACATAAACTAAACAAAAAACCCGAAAACAAATAAAATTCTAAGGCTTGATTGACATGGGTTTTTGCATATTTGTTTTTTTTTATATGTATAGGTACCAAACATAAGGATCTTTCACACATCTAAAATGTTAGGTATAATTTCCGAAAACCAATTATAGGGAATGCAGAATTGTTTATAGCTTAACCTTGTTCGTAGGTATTGGATTAATTCGCAATTCGGTGTAATGATCATATGGGTTGCGTATAAGTCCCCTGTAAAATTTTAGAATTTTCTGAATTTTTGTGATTTTTAGTGATTTTTTAACTATTTCAAAGATTAAATTCGGGAAATACGAAAAACGAGCTTGATAAATCATCAAAATCACAAGGTTGTTAGTTTTGATATATACAACATTCAGGGAAAGTTTGGGGGGCCATTGACTAATCGTAAGCATACTTCTAAAGATCGCGTTTCTGCGAAGATTCGGCAGCCGGAAACACGGTGTAACGAAGTCGGAAAAATCTAAATTTTTTCCAGGTGAAATTTTTGTGAAGTTGGATCATATTAGACACCAATTATTCAAATAAATACAATTTTAAAATGAATTTACTAAAACTGATAGGTTAACTTTATAAATTCTTAATTTTTTTTCGGAATTCTATATATTTTTACCACATTATATAAACACTTTCATAATTTTACAAGTTACATGTATTGAATACAATTTTTGGGATTAAAATTGCATTATTTTAAATAAACCGACAATTTTAAATGTGTAACGAACCTACCAGAATCGTAAATTGACCGATGGCTAAGTTGGTGATAATTGGAATGTCGGAGATATTTAGGACTGTTCCCGGGTAACATGGGTACTTAGGGTACTTTACACGCCTGTTTGGGAAATTCAACGACAACGAAAACGGATACTAGAATTTGTGCAACCTGTGTTCCCCAAACGCCCGGACTCTCTTAATGTAAAATTAATCATTTCTAATAGAAAATCTATTGGAACCTTCATATGATCACATCATTCTCCGAACATGAAGAACAAACAACCGTGACTGTCACGCAAAACGGGGCACGGAAGCTAAACTGAACTTTGACACTAAGAGAATATCCACAACCCTACCATTATGCTATAGGTTGATTCTCGGATGAATATACCCATTCGAGCACAAGTTATGACCATTAACGATCCGAACCCATAATTAGTCCAAAACTTCCTGATACAAGGACTCGAGTAGTTGCAAACTGATACCTATCCATTGTGTGATTGCAAAGCATTGCTTATCAAGTGAGTTTCCTTACCCCATTTTCAAATTGTTTTCCTTTTCTACATGGGGTGAATTGCATATTACATACATACATACTTGCACGTATAAAGTGTTTTGAGATGACTTGAACTACATTTTCAAATAGGTCAAACTTGAACTACATTTTTAATTGTATAATGCAAACTAAAACAATGAAAGTCACAAACTATTTGTAGTTGACCTTTTTCAAACATAACATGCTTTTTAGGTGACTTGAGACTTGTGTGATACTTGTGTTTGCTGTTACCAGAGCTACTCTACAACTAAATACATGTAGAGAAGCATATGGATTAGAAGATTAACGTGATCTGCAAGAACGTATTGTGATAACATACTTGTAGTACTGAATCAACAGTATAAATTGATGTTCCTTTAGAATAGAATATAGTATCTTTGTATGCAATGTGTTTGTGCCATGTCTCTTTTTCATCCCGTGGTTTGCTTCCGCTGCGGGACGGGGTGTGACAGAAGATGGTATCAGAGTCATTGGTTATAGAGAATTAAGACGCCTTTAAGGAGACCTAGACTATAACTACAAGCTCAAACCTTAGTGGACATAAATGCGAAATGATTCATAGTAGAGAATAGTTAACGAACTTTGTAATTTGTTCTATTGATAAGTACCAGGATAGTCTTGTAGGGCAAGTGAGTTATTATGGTCTGCAGCGTAATAACAGACTTGCTTGTACGAGGAAGTGTTAGGAAAATCATGGTAATAAGCACACTTTATTGTGTGAAATTATACATACATGCACCAACTGAACAATGTGTATACATGCATTTTCTGTTACTTGGTAACCGTTTTTATGAGTTGGCATTTTGAGACTAGTGAATTGGTTGATATGTGCTACAGTCCACTCCACATTCCTACTAATGACATACACTAGAGTTCAACTCATACAGCAAGGATGCCCTTCATATGTCTTCCAATAGGGGATGTAACTAGTTGAGAGTTAGCGACACTACCAACTCTAGCCTTACATCTTTGCAACGACAACTACATATCGAAGTAATATACAATAGGGAACGTACAAACACCAGAGATGTACTTATCGTAACACGAGGCCGGAAGGACTGGAACGAATTCTCTTGCCAAGTAGTTGTTTACTAGCGCTTTTTCAAAAACTATAGTCTCCCAACTCTTAATTCCAATAGGGTACGAGTTCACTTATTCCTTCCATAAAACGATTCTCGATCGCAGTCTTCTGTTTACAAGTAAATCGCATATATTCTAGAAATGGTGGAAGTCGTGATGTAACCGAAGAGCGTAGAGTAGATAAGCTATTAGTGGTAATTAGTCATCGGGTAGAGGTGAGTGTGAAATTCGTGCATGGAATTCGAACAAAGCAGTGTTGAGATGACATTGAATATGCATCATAGGAAACAATGACATTGTGCAAAGAGGTAACTGATAACATTAGCCATGTGTATGATATGACTATCCTATTCCTGTTCGCGATAACATTATGACTACGAAAATCCTAATTCTATCTTTTGTGTGATACCTATCCTAAAACAAACATGACATGGATGCTCACTGTTAGTATTGAGTATGTGAAACAAAGTAATGTTGAAGAAATTCAAGTGGACACATAAATGATGGTAAATGTTATTGCCATTACCAACTCAATTTCTTACAATTGTATTCTAAACCTAGTTCATCGACTGCTTGACATCTGGTGTCGAGGGTAATTGAGTACATTAACATTTCTATGAGTCGGTCTATCATCATTGTGTTATGATGGACGTAAACTCCCGTGTTATAACTCTAAGTGAGAGTCAATCTTGGTTGATATTTGACAATATTCTGCTCTAATCAGACTAAGGGTCGATTTGTAAACATTGGTGTAATATCTTTTGTGCGTATTAATTCCTTGGTAGTATTCTGATATGATTACTTTTGTGGTCCACTTGTAACAAATTGCCAATATCCGTTGATTGGCATCAGACATACAACCACACTTCTAAATGGTCAATTATACAATCCTATGAAATTTACTCCCTCTAATATGAATCACTAAGACTGAATTTACTGTATCTACATGCCTACGTAAATGGAAAGAACTTATATCTCCCTAGCCTGGTTGTTGATTAATTATATTTGTTTAAATACTGTGTTTCTAAATCACTTTAATTGGTTGGTAAAAACACAACAAATAAGTGGTGCGAGTGTGTAACCATTATTGTTGTTGGTAACCTGAGTGTACGAGGGCGGTAGCGATCTAATATGACTGCAGTTGTCTATGGCGACCCATGCAACTTCTAGCGACAAATAATACTATCATCATTCCTAATAACCATTATTATTCCGTTTTGTTAGAATACTTCTGTTTATATTTTATTTCTACATTTTTAACTTATTCATTGCGATCTATCTGACTATTGGAAGCAATACCTTTTAGTAATGTTTGTGTAACATTTATTATTCCGTCTCATACAACCACAAATCTGTGTATTCTTACTTCTAAATTCTAAATGGTTATTCGTGACCCAATTCCACTATACACCTGGTTAGTTACCATTGTTGGAAACATTATTCAATTATGATAAAAAAGAGACTACAACGGTGATTCGACCAGACTCATTACTAAAATTTTCATTGACCTATTAAAGCAATTGGAGGTCTTAGTGCCTAATATACATAATTAAATTCTTTGGTGCTCTATATCCTTGTTTAAGTAAGTGGTATTATAATATGGTGTGCTTCTAATTAAATTTTGTTAGTTTATCATGATAGAGTCGCGTTCGAAACAACCCTGGACCTATTCGGCTTAGACAAGGTCAATATAAAGTCTATCCTTTGGGGATAGGAGAGAGTTGATGGGTTGATGATACAACGTACTTCTGTGTGAAGTATTCCTTGGTTTGTATTAGTTAGAAAAAAATTATGGGAGGGGAACCCCTTTTTCGGATTCTATTTTTTCAATTACATATACCCATCAGAGTGTTACCAAGAATTACTGAATTTTGTTTAAGGTTGAACAATCCCTTGACTTCGACTTGGAAATGTATGTTACAATTCACTCTTTGAAGTGATTAACTATTCAAAGAAACGGTCGGTTACCATGATTCTGTGTTCAGATATGAATACGGAACCCTACGGTGACTTTATATTGAGAGGCATTTGACGCCTTTATAAATCGCCACGATTCCTTCTTAACTTGTAAGTCCACGGCCAACTCTATGGAGTCGGCCAGCTAACTAGATAGTATGTGTTATCGATACTTTTTGTGTAAGGAAATGAGATGATTCTGGAACATTTCAATATCCATGACTCCGGTTACCACTTAACATCTCCTTAATTCTATTTAAACTATGTCACGATACGAGTTCTTCTATACATAGTAAATTCTCATGTACCAAGTCTTAAATCTTCAAGTTGATAGATGTTTGTGTAAAATGTTTCGGATGTCACGTATATGATGCATGTTCCTTTGTGTCCTTCCTGTAAAGATTTTCATATCACAATACCTATTGGTCCTGCTCGACCCTTCAGGAACGAAAAAAGATAATGTCTTGCTCGTATGCTTAAAATAATATGTTAACGACTTTCCCGATCCCAAGAACAAAGTGAATCTCTTTATCTCCTAGGATTACCTATTATACTATGGAGTCCAAAAATATACATAAACTACTTTGTCCATTAATAATGAGAATCAATGAGACTCACATCGAGTCTTACAAATTTCTCGTCCTAGCAAGGACCTCTTAACAGGGTAGGAGGGTGGTTTCGAAATTCATACTTGTGATCAATTGTTCTAATAATTTAGTAGCGAGTGATGTAATCTAGGCTTTGTTTGCCAAGAATTATACGGCACCCTATATCGACGCCTCCTGAAGGATTTATTTAAATTGAATCAGTCTGAGTCAGGGGAATTCTGTTAAATCAAGACTTCTATTACTATAATTTTATCTGTGTATTCATACACTCTGGATCGTAATTCATATGAGAATATATGTGTCAAATGGTGCTTCGTTAGAGAATGCTATATGTCATTGGTATTCAACATTGTCAGTTTTCCTCCACGCGGAAAAGAAAGTTCGATCCAAATATTCACTATGGCATTGTGTACGCGTAGAAAGTCTACTTACAAAATCTGGAGTGAAACCTCAGAAATTGATAACCTCAAAATCATGTTGTAACTCAAAATTAGTATCCTCTGAGTACATTGACTAATTTGAGTTAAGAACTGAACAACCAACCTAAGTGTTGACCCTTGTCATCTCGACGAAGGGTCAGATGAATCTTTTGATCGTACTTTTGTGAACCGTGTCAATTTCAAAAAGGGAATCCTTTTGTTAACTAAGTACTAAATTATTGAAATTCATTGGTCAATCGAATTCAATGCATAATAGTAGACTCTCTATCTAACTTGGAGACTTACCTACAATATGTTACAACCCCATAATACTACCATATTCAATGTTCCTAAATTCATTCTTGTAAAACCACGAAAATTAAGAACCATCATTATATCGATTCCTTCTTTACAATTGTAAAGTTATCCCAATCGTGCCAGAATTGAGACTCTAGTGGAGTGAGTCATTTGATTAGGGAGCATACTTAGGATAAGCAATCCTTTGACTAATATAGGCATGTTCACCAGATTTCCCTGTATATAAGTTAATATGTAATGAATCTATTGGAAGAAGAATTATTCCTCTCTTCCCAAACAACTTTCCTGTATGATGCATCGATATGGAGTATCTAGACCTCTAATGGAGTGAGTTGTACTGAGTTGATTGGCGTAATTGGTGTTAAATGAATCGGTAGCTACTATCTTTTACAAAATTATTACCGCTTCTATACTCAATTGGGTTAAATAATTAGGGACTCATTCTCATGATACGATAATTGGAAGTCCCTCATGTTATATAGTATTGCTACACGACATGGTAGCTTTCCACTCCGATGTTACTCGATTGGTAACCGCACCAATTACCCATTTTGTTCTTACTAGTCGTTGAGGGCTGTAGGATTTATGCCATCCCTAAACCTCAAAACAATTACAAAAGAATTCGTATTATGAATTTCTATTTTGACCACCTTCCTATTGTGGTAGGAATATATACATCAATCAATGTAAACAAGTTAGAAGTATAATGACCTAATCCAAGCTTCAGGGTCCTAACCCAAACTCGGATTCCCTATATGATAGATTCACATGTATCATAGCTATATAATCCGCCTACAAACATGTAGTTCTATCACACGGTTTGTGTGGATTTATAGATTCACTATTACTCATACATTCCTAATGGCCATTATGACAAGTCAGGGAACATTCGGTCATTGTTACCGAAGAATACTTGAACAAACGAAAATAGGGGAGACTATTGCTTGAAATCCTTGAAAACAATTCATTGTCCCTATTCATTTATACTGAGCATTGTGCTCGCCATTAGTACATTTAATGGGTAACTATTGAATATTACCGATATCCCTCCTATAACATGTGGGTCTAAGTCTATGAGACAACAGTTCAAATGAAACGTGCTAGGGATATCACTCCTGAGGTATTGGGAGCTAGTGGAGTCATAATGAACGTGATGCATACAAATAGATGCGAGCTAAACAACGCACATGACTCCTACCATATCTCGAGTATAAAAAAACTCTCACTACTTAGAGTGAACAAGAGCAAACCCAAGTGTGAATGGTAAATTGTGGATGGACAAATTAAGGAGTTATTATGTAATGGAAACCTAATCACTGTATTGTGACGAAACAAAATTGTAATTACTAGTGAGTTTGATGACTGATACAAACATGAGTATTGAGCTTTCTAGTCAAGTACAAATAGTAACATACAATGAATTTCAAGGACGAAATTCTTTGTACTAGGGGAGACTGTGACAACTGTGAAATCCCGGTATAACCTAATTGTTTAGTCCTTAATGATAGGACACGATGTTCAAACAATTAGACTCTTGAGGATTAAGTCTTGAAATGTAATGATATATGCTTGATAAAACATGAAATATGAAAAACTAATTGTGTTATGTACAAAAATTCATAGAAAACCCTAAATTGACATAGTGCGTTACAGACTTAATAGTACGCAATTGTGTGTGTTTGGATGACTTTGGGAATATGAACGGCCTAATACATGGACTATAGTGTATGACATAAGTACATTAGTGGATAAAATGGAATTATAATTGTAGTGATGCCTGAGTAATTACGATGAATTAAATCCTAAAACCCTAGTTCCCCTTGAACCCTTATTATACATACAACTTACACGACTCACGGAATGAAAAAATGGTGACTGGGATGAATCTGATGGCATGTAATGTGTAATATATGAACAATAATAGCCAACGGTGCAATATGAGTGCCTCGGGGTGTCGAAAACAGGTTAAACGGAAGCTTATCGTTTCACACATACCGAATAACATTGATTTAAATACAAAGATAGTGCCGTAGAAGATAATTAATTATAAATGATACATAGACCATGACCTAAGAGTTGAAGCCTTAACTAATAGGGGCATGTTAAACGAGGCAGTTTCCGGTTACTGAAACACCTTTGATTTAACGCACACGGAAACAACCAAACATGCGTCGGAGAGTCAGTCAAGCCTAAAAACACTTATATGACATTAATACAAGTTATTTTAAGATAAATATCAAGGCATTCAGGTTTCATTTCCGGTGGGTTCGGTTTTCAAAAATATGTAGAAACACACAAAAAATGCACGAAACGGAGTCTGTTTAGCGAAACCGTGGCGCGTTAGTACCCGATAATGAACCTAAATGTTGGGAATCAATTAATAATAACCCCTCCACCCCCAAAACCGCCCTTGACCAAGTCAAAGGGGCTTAGGGGGTTCTGAACCATTCTTTGGAATCAAATAATATATATATATGTATTTCATTTTTTAACCAAAATTCTCATAATTTTACACCTTTCTTGACACACACACAACATCAGAAAATCTGTTGAGATTTAGCTAGAACAAGATCTGAATCAAGGTATAACACTGGTGTCTGGAAACTTGTTGACCTACCGGCTAATCACAATGCTATTGCTACTAAATGGGTCTTCAAGTGTAAAAGAGATGATTGAGGGGTAATGTGCGCAATAAAGGTCGACTTGTTGTTAAAGGTTTTCATCAGCAAGAAGGCATTGATTATACAGATGTTTATGCTCCGGTCGCAAGACTAGAAGCAATCCGCATATTCCTAGCGTTTGTGTCATGGAAAGGATTGAAAGTGTACCAATTGGATGTCAAATCAACTTTCCTTTACAGAAAAGTGAAAGAGGAAGTGTATGTTGGACAACCACCAGGTTTTGTTGATCCAGTGCATAAAGACAAGGTTTACTTACTAGATAAGGCGTTATACGGGTTGCATTAGGCCCCGAGAGGCTGGTATTAGACACTCTCTCAGCACTTGTTAAACAACGACTTTACCAGAGATACTATTGATAGCACACTCTTCACACGGGAAGTAAAGGACATCTGCTGATCGTACAAATCTATGTGGTTAACATCATCTTTGGCTCTACGAACTATGCGCTGTGTAAAGAATTTGAAGAGGTCATGAAAAAGATGTTTGAAATGATTTCAATGGGAGAGATGAAGTTCTTATTGGGGCTTCAGGTCGATCAGTTTCCTGATGGTATCTTCATCCATCAGACAAAGTACGTCCATGATACCTTGGAGAAATTCGAAATGTCAGGAACGTCACCATTATCTACCCCATTGGCAATTAATAATGACATCTGTCCAGACGAACGTGGAGTCAAGATAGATTAAACCTTATATCGATCAATGATTGGATCACTGAAGGCTCTACGAACGATGTGCTGTGTAAAGAATTTGAAGTGGTCATGAAATAGAAGTTTGAAATGAGTTCAATGAGAGAGATGAAGTTCTTATTGGGGCTTCAGGCCGATCAATTTCCTGATGGTATCTTCATCCATCAGACATAGTACATCCATGACACCTTAGAGAAATTCGAAATGTCGGGAACGTCACCATTATCTACCCCATTGGCAATTAATAATGACATCTGTCCAGACGAACGTGGAGTCAAGATAGATGAAACCTTATATTGATCGATGATTGGATCACTAATGTATCTTATAACATCAAGACCAGACATCATATATCCAACATGCCTTTGCGCCTAATATCAAAAGAGTTCTCGAGTGTCACACCTGATGATAGTCAAATAGATTTTCAGATACTTGAAGGGTTGCCCAAGCACCGGCTTGTGGTATCCGCGAAATGATAACTTCAACCTCACAGGATATTCAGACTTAGATTTCGGATGCTGCAAACTTAATGCCAAATCTACAACGGCTGGTTACTAGTTCTTCGGAACACGCTTAGTAACATGGCGATGCAAGAAGCAAACCACGGTCGCTCTCTCTACTTGTGAGGCTGAATACATTTCGGCTTCCATTTGTTGTTCCAAAATCTTGTGGATACAACAACAGATGAGAGACTTTGGATTGCAGTTTATTGGTATGCCCATATATGTAGATAACAAGGCTGCCATTGAGAGAACTAAAAACCCAATTCATCACTCTAAAACTGAACACATTGAAATTCGACATCACTTTATCCGTGATTGTCACGAGAAAAAGTTGATTCGAATAGAAAAGATCCACACTGATGAACAAAAGGCAGATTTTTATACCAAACCATTTGATCGAACCAGATTTAAATCTCTTTTGAGAAATAATGGTATGAAAATTCTAACATCAGATGGGGAAGTAGAGGTTGCATACGGATCGGATGATGAGTTATTGTGATCCTCATCGATTTGTCACATTTTATATAACTTTTAGAATGTCTTTCTTTAAAAAAAAAATTAAAAAAAAACATGTTTTTGATATTAGGGGGAGAAATGTTGTAGAAATACAAAAACATTAAAAATTGTAAAAATGTAGACAAACATGAAAAAGAAAAAAAGAGTTTTCATGTGAATAGAGGAAATGATAGTACATCAGTGGGCTGTCATAGTATTCTAAAGAAATGTAGTATCAAAAAGTTTAAACAGGTCTCACTGATGTACTAGTAGGCTTCGCACATTCAGTAGATTGTTTCTGAGATATAAACATAAAGAAAAACTTCTTAATTAGTGGGTTAACATATCTACGATATATGATCTTAGTACACCAAAATTTTGTTTGAGAGATTGCTGGATTCTGATATTACTTGGTCTTTATATAAACTGATATCTGGGGTATTATACAAGTTCCTATGATTTTGCGTCGGCAATGGACTAGAACTTGTAGAATACTTTTGCTTTTAAAACCCAAAAACTGTAGCAAATTATAAGTATCCAAAGATCCAACAATTCCAGCAAAAGATTCCAAATTGGAACACTACTTTCAAGATGAGCCTTCATCTCTTTGGCGGTACGGTAGTACTAACCTAAGCTCTCAAGGTCTCGCATTACCCAGATACAGATATCAGTTAGATATATTCACCTATAAGATAAAATCTAGGGAATCTTTATACGGAGTATATTCTGAGGTGGGAAACATGGTTAAGTCAAGTTTCTAAAATTACCCAATGTATCTCGGAACAATTGAGAAATGTGTAGAGGTTTATGTGGACCAATATACTGACAATCTAAGTGAATTAGTACTTAAAGTCTTATAAAGGTCAATGGTACTAGTGATAAGTCTCAAAAACTGATATGATCCTCTAACACAAACTCAAAAAATATGTCTGTAAATATGTTTGTACATAGTTTATTATATTTCATTTCAGAAAAGCCCAAAAAGATTTTTAGTATGTTTTAGCATAAATTTTGGAAAACCAAAAAGATTTTATTCCTATCTTACTTTTGACTACCGATGAAAGAAAACGAATCTTCAAAATCCAGAGATGCCGAATGCTGGAATACCAGAGTACAACGGGTTGGGAGCTTATCTGTATTGATAAAATGTTTTGAAAAGATTAAAAGTTCATTAACTTGAAACTTTACATTGCCTAAAATATAGTTTGATCACAAAGTGTTCAACCAAGGCCATTAACTTGGACTTGGTAGACAAATCAGTTAACCGGGGTCATTAACTTGGACTTAGTCAACTGAGTGGGTCGTTAAAACTGGTTAAAATAAAAGAAATGCTAAAAATCAGTTTTATCTTCGCTCAAAGAAATTATCTTCCACGAAGATAATTATCTTCGTATTAAGATAGTTATCCTGGTACGAAGATAGTCAACTATATAAACTATCTTTGCACGAAGATAGTTCATTTGTCACTATTTACGGCTCTAAGTGAAGATAAAATTGCAAAACGTTTAACGACGTGCTGCTGAAATTTCTTAGCTTGTAGTGGTCGATTTGCACACCATGAACAATGTTTAAGATAGTTTGGACCGAATTGAACTCGAATTGGACTTTAAATTGAAGTTTTCGGTAAAACAAACATAAAAATGTAGATCTAGGACAATCTAATGGGCCAAAGTTAAAATTGAACATACCATCGTGTTAATCGGCACTTTTAGGTTGTTTTAGTATCATCAATTTCATGAAATAGAGGAAAAATTATCAAGTGTGTATAAGGTTACCTTCGCATTGAAGGTAAGTTATCTTCGTACGAATATAAAGTGACAAATATGTATTTTGGTCATTTACCTTCGCACGAAGGTAAAAGTCCACTTCGCAACAATTTCCCTCGCACGAAGGAAAATGGTATTTTTTGAAAAAAAATTCTAAGTGTTTTCGTGTTTGTGTTTGTGCAGGAAAAGAAAACGAACTTCAACAGGAAACACAACATCTGTTGTATTCTTGATGAGAGTATTCTAGAAATTGCTCCTTTCAAGTCAATATTGAAGTTTATGAGCGAGTTACCAATTGTTAAAGCGCTTACAGACCCTCACAAAGCCTATCGCTCACATACTTAGAGGTTCTAGGAACACGCAAAGTGTGTACCAGAGAAGAAAGATGTACGATCTTTTGTACATATTGGTAATGAAGATAAAGAGGTGTACATTAATGAAGCCCTGATTCGCAGAGTGTGAGACTTTAAAGACAAAGGTGAAGATCCAATGATGTATACTGAACGTATGTGCAAATGATGCTTCTATAGAGTGAGCTATAAAGGGCATGTCAATACTCAGTTCAATAAATCTTATCTCGGAAGGCATTACAAGTTTTTCGTACATTCTGTAATATCTGCATTAAGTTGATTATCAGATGTGTATGATCGCTGTACTTGCGCTGAACAAGCCTTACAACTTCACCAAAATGATATTCAGCAGATGAAGTTCAACATTGATAAGAAAATTTTTTACAATACCCCAGATTTGTGCAGATGATGTTGGATGATCAATTTCCCAACTTAGTGAAAAACAAGAATGATGTGTTGATCACATAATAGAGTTATCTTTGGTGAGATTGAATCAGTATCTGTAACAGACTACAGAACAGTGGCAAGGAAATTCTTTGGAAGATTTAAAGATAAGAGATACAAAGCACTCCGAAGGAAAATGGAGAAATTAAGGCAGTGATTCTGATGATGAGGCTGCTCACATGGATGGTTATGAACCTAAGAGAGGTATGTGGTATGAGAAAGAAGGTGCTAAGAAACAGAGTACTCCAAAAGCCAAAGCTCATAAAAGAGAGAAACAATCCTCAGAACGAAACTATTGATGAGGAAGTAGAGATTGAGCAAAATATTGAGCAACGTGTTGAATTGGAAGTGAATGTTGAGGGCGAGGTATGTTTTGCTACCCCAGATAGAAAAAGGAAGGTTCATGTGGTGATAACGATGAAGATGCTGAGGATACAGTTGACAGAGTTGAAAAGCTGAAAGTTTGGCTCAGATCAAGAAGAAGAAAGTGGTTGGAAATGACGATGATGAGTATATTCTGTCTGATAATGATTTTGAAGCTGAAAGGCCAATTAAGAAGGTGGAAGAGTTAAAAGTAAGCCTAATGTACAGAAAAAGACTACTGGGTCTCCCACAGTAAAGAGAGCCAGAAGGAAATACAGGAGGAGAAAGATAGCAGAGGTTGAAAGTGTTGAACAACCACATACGTCACGTATTCACATTTCTTCACCACAACCACAATCATCACCACAACATATCACACCCTCACATCAAACTCCACCACAACCAATATCTCCACAACATCAAACATCTCCGTAAACTCAACAACACCCAAACAACCAACACCTAAATCAGATCTAAAACGTAAATTAGCTCCGAGACAATCATTATCATATAGATTTCCTACAAACTTTGGGGAGATTCCATTTACAGAAGGACTTGATGAAAATTTCGATACAAATATTTTCAATGACTCCAAAATAGCAGAGCTGGAAAGCAAGATTAAAGTCTTGGAAGATAATAAAGAAGTATTGGAAGGCCGGGTGAAATTTCTTGAAAATGTTCGAGAATATATGAAAGCTGTGATCAAAGTTTGGTGACTGATAATGACAGATTAAGACAAGTGGTAAATGATTTTGAGGATGAACGTGCTAGGAATAATCGAAGATTTGATTTATTTCAGAAGGTATTGGCTAGTAGGTTGGGGATTTACGATGTTAAATCAATAAAGTTGAGTGTTTTGGTGGATAAAGTTGTTTCTTATAATATTGCGGATGCGGGTTCAAACCTTGAATCTACTTGTTTAATTATTTCTTTATTGGCAAAATGTAAATTGCAAGAAAATATGCATGAAACTTAATGTATTTATATATAAATAATAATATTATTTTTTGATTGTTTAGAAATTGAAGAAGCAAGACAAAAAGCAGCTGAACAGACTAAGAAGGCAGAGGAAGATGCTAAAGCTTTAGGCAAGGGGAAATAGAAGATTGATGAGGTCCCTATGATAAAACAATCTGCGCTAGAAGCTCAGTCTGTGCCAGAAATTACTGTTGCTAGTGTTGAGAATAAGGAAGAATTTTACATAGATGTTGATGCTGAACCGGTTAATTTTGTACTTGTTGGAGGACCGGTGGATGTTTCTGATAATTCTATGATAGAAAAGATTGTAGAACGTAGGAGAATGTACGTCGAGATAGATGCAGAGTTAGATGAATTTGATAACAATGAGGAGGATGATGAACACGATAAAGATATCGATACAAAAGATAATAAAAAGATGATGACAAAGGCGACGATGACGATAATACGCAAGGTGGAACAGGGTTGATTGTCGAAACAACAAAGATTAATGAATTTTTTTATTACGATGCTTATCTGAATGATTCTACTAACCAAGAAAAGGATACACAACGCTAGGGGGGAGCAGGAAGAGCAAACTCACGATGCAAAACAGTCAGGAATCTTCATAGCTTTACCAATAATAGCTGTTTTTTATTGTTATAAGCCCCGAATTTTATATCTGGAGCACAATGTTGAGGAAGGCGAGTTTGTGCATAATTATACAAAGGAAGAAATTGCTATTATGCTTGGGATTGCTGAAGAGTCGTTCGAATTTGACTTTGAAGAGGAACTAAACAACATCAGTACTTTCGAGCCAAATAATTATGTTACAAGCATATACTAGATGCTGATACGTATGATAGGGTGATTATTGAAGATGGATCGGATGATGATAAAGCGATCAAGTATTCTTGTGAAGGAAATGATAACTTTCCAATGTTTGAAGAGTTATTCAGTGAAAAGAATGAGGACTTGTTAAAAAGAAGGATTTTAGAGATAATTAAAGATTCCGAAACGTCTATCCAAAGAAGAAATCGCTGAGGCTAAAAAGATGTGGTTTAAAGAACTGCCAAAAGAAAGGAAGTTCAGGTGACCGTTAGCATTCTTCACACGTGACAAAGATAAATCTTTGGGTGATATTTTGAGCTGGGGATGGATTCCTAATTTGGATGTCTATGCAATCAAAAGGAATATGGTGTTCAATACTTAAGATATTTGAATGATTTGAAGACGTTGCCATACTTGGGTATCAAAGAGCTTGTACAGACGAAGAGTATTAACTTTCAAATGAAGTTTCATAATCAAAGATTATGGAAGTTAATCAAATACGAAGCAGCTCATTGTTTTAACAAGTGGAAACCGTTGATTCCAAAGAAAAAGATAAAGATTGACAAAGTTAGTAAAGAGAAAGATGTCACGCTTGTGATGGAATGGCCACGTGTGATGAAAAACATGCCATTGATGAAGATCGAACTGGATTTCCATGAATTCTTTCAGTGGTGGCAAGTGGATTCCGAAACAAGTGAAGCTGTTATTGTTTTGAAAGCTCATGACACCTAGGATATACTAAAGATTTGAATCCAACGATGATCGAATGAAAGAGGATATGGGGATTGTGGAGAACTATTCGTATCCTAGATATGATGTGGCTAGTTAACTATTCGAAAGATGATATCAAATGCTTGTTCTTCAACAAGATTTGTTATGATGTGAAGGAGAAGACGCAATAGATGCAACATGAAGGCGTGATTAATGTTTGCTATACGCACGATACTAATTCAGGAAAAATGTGGGAATCAACATGAAGAGAGTTAGAGAAAGAAGAGTTTATGAAAGAGGAACGAAGATTGGAGAAGATCGAAGAAAAGTCTAAAGAAGCTCGACTACGAAGATATTTGTTCATGAAGTGGGCTCCTACGACTGATCAAACGCCAATATTGTCTGAAGATGTAGGAAGCCGCACAAGAATTTCTTTGGGCATTAAAGTCAAATATTTGAAGATTTTGAAGACAGACTAAGACTACAAAAACATCCAAGGGGGAGCTTGTTGGTGTATAATTTCTATTGCCTACGTCTTAGGGTTGTGTTTGTATTTTGTAATAAGGCGATAATGTTAGATTTACGTTGTTTGTATTTAATTTCACACGAAGGTGAAGTCTACTTCGTACGAAGGTAAATTACCTTCGTGCGAAGATAAACTACCCTCGCACGAAGGTAGCAAGTCTATATATAGCTAGTGTGGGGTGTTAGTGTGTAGAACTTTTGCAACTGAGACGACGAAGCTCTGTCGGATTGTACCTCAAACTTGGATTTCCAGCAGATTATGGAGTGATTTGAGTGTGTAAGTGAGTTGGAAAGTGAAAAAGGGAGGTAAGAAGCTTGTTTATATAATGGAGGATTAGGGTTAGTGTTTTAATGGAGATATAAGGTGATTGGGTGAGTTTGGAGGTGGAAAGGATACCTGTAGTTGGGAAATACTTTCTATAGATCAAGGGGGCTTGGCGCCCCGCCATGGCAAATAGGATTTGTTGTCGCGTAGCACCACCACTCTTTTGGCCAGCTTTTTTTTGCGATTAGGCCCCTGAACTTTCATTTGTTTATCATTTTGTGTTATAACTTAGTATTTAGCATGTTTTCAAGCATAGAACGTGTATGTAAGTATAATTTGTGTGTCGTGGATGTATGTATGAGTATTTGCATGTAAAACAAGTGTTAGTTTTGCAAGAAAACGCATATGTAATGATTGTTTGTAAGTTTAACATATATGTATAAAGTATGAATCTCATTATGATCAAGCTTCAAATTACTAAGTTGGAAAAGGAATACAAACATGATATGAATACAAGTTTGCATAATTAGAACTACGATTACACTTTCTAAATAAGTATAGTACAAAATGCGAAGGGTTACATCACATCACACACATCAAGACACCTACATCATTGCCATCACATTCAACACCACAACAACCACCAAAGAAGCCTGATCAAGCAGGTCCATCATCATCAGCACACCATATACCAACTCCACAAATAGAATCTCTTGATGATATGGGTTATGACTACTTCAATGAACTAACAACAAGGATATATTAGAGCTGGAGGCTAAGGTTAGACTATTGAATGTCAAGGTTGAAAGTCTGACAGTTGAAAATGAAAGATTAAGGTACTAGAATGCAGTCCAACAATGACAAATTACTGAAAACTCTGAAAGACATGGTGTTCATGCTAGTATGTTATTGAAGTTCAGAGATACAGAAGTAGAGGTTCTAAAAGGGTTACAAGAGGAGAATGTTACCAAGTAAGAGAAAGACGTTGCTGAAGTTACTCAAGCTAAAGCTAAAGGAACCTGTTGACGTAGTTGAACCTATAACTGAAACACCAGCAACTACTATAGCAAAACCATTTGTAGCTGAACTTTCGATGCAAGATAAGGAGATAACAGATGCTTTTTGTGGTCTAAAAGATGAAGAAAAGAAAGATGATGGCGAGGAAGATGATGAAGAGAAGCTCATTTATGGTGATTCGCGTGATGATCTTGATAATGATGATGATAATTTGGGTGGTGTTGGAGTGTCTACTTCTGCTGGTAAAGAGAATTTTTCTGAAAGTTAACCTGAACCAACTTCTACTGAAAAGGCTAAGAAGGTAATAAAGGTCAGGGGGCTGGAGTAAAGAATACTAAAAGCGCTTAGATAGTATACAATGAGGAAACTACAGGAATCGTTACGGACGCAATACCATTCATGTTCGTTCCTACAAGTCCAATATTTGCACAATTTTTTTGAAGCAAATTATGATATTGAGGAAGTGAATACATGCGTAACCACACAAAAGAAGAATTAGCTAGATTGTGTGGAATATCTGAACATGATTTTGAGTTCGATTTTGAGAAAGATCTGGAAGATATTGGTAATGATGATATACAAGAGCAATTACATATTTGAACCGCTAGTCGATGCTGATGAATATGAAAGAGTTATGATTGAGGATGATTTTGAAGATGTTGAAGTTCGGTAGCTAATAATATCAATGAACAATTTCCAACATTCAACGAGATGTTTTCTGAGGAAGTTGAGGATGTGTTGAGGAGAAAGGTTGATGAACGACATGGAAATATTCATAAGGTGATTGATGTTGATACTATTGTTCAACGGGTGAAATGGTTCAAGGAGCTGAAAGATGATAGGAAGTTTCTAAAACCGTTGAAGTTCTTCAAACAACACAAGGGTATATCTATGGGAGACATCATCGGTTGGAGTTGGATACCAAAACTAAAGAAGATAGCTATTCGAAGAGAGTATATGGTCCAATATTTCTGGGTTATCAATGACATTAAATGCTTGACTTGGAGGCATGTTAAAGAGCTTTATAGACTGAAGATGATCAACTATGAACTCAATCAATATAATGAGCATGTACTAAGATTTATAAAACGAAAGCTCATACCGAGTTAAAGTATTGAAAGCCTTAGGAGCCAAATTGCATAGTATGAAAGACTAAGACAAATCTGATGTAACACCCCGACCGCGTATAACAACGAACCGTGGCGGAAACGTCGGGGAGTCATGTCATAGAACTATTGTTTCACAACTCATGGAATTTAAAATTATCTTTGATTAAGTTAAATGTTTACATTGTCTTGGGATAAACACAAACAACACATAAATAAATTGTCTTTCATGTTTTAAGTCACTAAGGCCTGCGTCCACTCCTACGTGAAGCTTGCATCATATTACCAAGTATTGATTCATGAAACATAGTGAAAATAGAGTCAGCATAAAAAATGCCGGCGAGTACATAGGTTTTGTGAGTGTGTCAAATTCGTGGCTTTGTATACATATTGCAACACCTCGTCGACTACAAGAGTCGTTAATGAAAACCTCGTATCAAAAGTGTTTGATATTGCAATACAATTAACCAATTAAAACAAGCTGGTTAGAGTACTGAAAACCTTATAGCCATGAATCTTGACAAAAACATTTCTTTTGTAATAACCTTGTAATAGATTGATTCAAAAGAAAACTTCGTATGGTTTATATCTTTAAGCGAAAATCATTGCGTGACATTGTTCAAAACCATTCCTCCGTGTTATAAATCAAACGTCCATGTTATAAATCAATCGTCCGTGTCATAAACCAATTGTCCATGTCATAAACAAATTGTTCGTGTTTTAATTGTGAAAACTTTTGATCGTTTTTTAATGAACACATTCAAACCTGTGTTGACTATACCACCAAAGGGTATCTTTAATAGATCACCAAAGGGTCTCTTTAACTAGACTAACTAATCAACAAATGATTTGTTAATCAGAAACAGATTCTGTCATTACCCAAATTTCCACCAGATCTAGTGAAAAGTCCGATAATGGGATTGTCAGTCCTATGGTACCATAACATACTACTGGTCGGCTTGGCCAAAGCTAATGAATGTCATTCGTGTTATGGTAACGCATCAACAAGTTGTTAACATTTTTGAAATCGTAATTGTTTTATATATAAACCATAGACATTGTTTTTGAAAACTTGAAAATGATTCAGTGTCACACACCCCCATGTTGTCCTTTCACATCAGAGCCGGGGCGTGAACCGAATGGTATCTTATTCGCACAGCGGAAGCAGACGTGATGGCTAAGGTTTCTAGGAACTGAACGCCCGCTAACCTAGGGTTCCACTATTCCAACCGTACCATACTTGTAACTGTTACCTGAGAAAGAACATGCGAAAAATCAACATAAAGTTGGCGAGTTCATAGTTTGTCTTTTTTTGTTTCAAATGAGTCATAAAACATTTGAAAGTTTTGCATTCAAAAAAACCGGTTTGTGGGATCATAGTATCCCAAAGCATTGAAATGTCATGTCTGTATAACAGTATTGAAATGTTTTCCACGTTGTTTGCAAATCCATGCATATAACTGTTATGTTTATAAACTGGTGATAAAATGATTTCAACTGTGTCTGTAAATAAACCGGTACTGAAATGTTTTTTGTTATCTTTGTAAACTGGTGTTAAAATCACCGTATGTAGTTTTCCTATGGAATCTAAGGATCTGTCAGTGTGTAGCTAATACACCGACCTATGTACCATAAGTAAGTAACCAAACCGAGACTTCTTTGACTTGTTAGGATCACAAAAGCACTCCTAACCGGTTAGTATACCAGAAGTGGAGCGGGTCTCAAACTCGATAGATCTATACCTTTTGCACTTTGGTCACTACGTGATTAATGGTTACTATTGTTATTTCCCTACATACGCATAGTCATATGTTGAAATCTAATCGCAAAGCTAAATACCAATAGTTGAAAAACTGAGTTATTGGGCCACGCCCATGTTATTTTTTCATTGGGCCTAGCCCATGTTTTCTTGTCCTTGGGCCTAGCCTATGTTATTTTGTCCTTAGGCCTAGCCCATGCTATTTTGTCTTTGGGACTACCCATGTTTTCAATAAAGTTTTGGGGCCTCGCCCCTAGTTGTGACTATGACAATCCCGTCACTAGTCATAAAACTCATGCATGTTTCGAAAAGCTTTGTACAGCTGTGAAAACCGGTAAGTTTAGCATAAACTTTTCGTAAACCATTTATGTTTATTGAAATCTGTTTGTAACATGGTTTCAGAAACATATGATTTTCTTTTCATCGAAACATTGTGTGCTTTCGCAAAACAGGCATGTCTTTCCACCCTCGAAAACATTTATAAAAATGTAAAACCATAAAAAGTGGGGGTTATGAACTCACCTGGATAATCCAGAGCAAAGCTAGCTTAAATGTTATTTCCATAGTGTTGTCTCCACAACTTGACTTGCTAGCATGCAATCTAGTGTATTCCTAAAATGGAATAACTTGTAAGTTTCTAAGAATAACATAGTCATACTACTTGATACCGAGCTCTACCGAATAGTTACTCCTACGATTCTATGAAATTGTTATTGTCTTAACTCTGTTAACCCATCTATGGTTTTCTTTGAAACGATCTAGTTTTCGAGCGACTTGAAATATATGTTTATATAAAACATAACTATATTTCATGAAATCATCACTACTTCGTAGTTTTCGCAAGACATGTTGTATATATACTTGTCTATATATCCGTATAAATAATACATTTCGTATTCGTGTAAGACGTTTGAATCGAATATAAACAATATACTATTGTTATGACGTCGTTTGAATAATTTTATCGAGGTTTGAAATCAAATTCCCGAATTAGGCGTTTGAATTAAACATAAATAAGTATCGTTTATCTTGTAGTCGTTTGCCGTACGTTCGTTATCTTGAAATCGCATTCGTGGAAAGGTTGTCGGATCGAGATTTGAAAGTTTTAATTAGCGTCGACAAAATAAACATGTACTTATATTTATTTTATAATAATCATTTGAAATCGGGCGTTTAATCGTTGAAATGTGTCGCATTTTCGTTTTACGGATTTTACAAAAATCGGGCAGAGTTTCCTCTGTTTTTTGGACGATCCCGACTATACTAGTTGTCGATTTATCATCAAAACACAACCTGCAATGTACCAAATCAAACAATATATAAACTTTTTCGTCGTTTTCAAATATTAAGTTTTCGCCGATTAATATTTCCAATTTATATATTTTACGTCGTCGGTTTGATTTTTAACGAATAATTTTTCGCGAATATTTTTGTCGGATCGATTGTTATTTATTAAATGTTTTGGCGATATCGAATTGTTAACGGGTCGGGTAGAGTCGGTTTCGTGAGATATATATTAATAATAATTATAAACTTAAATAATTAAATTTACGCGTCGTATTTTAATTTTTACCGAGTCTTGCGTTGACTCATCGACCGACAGTTGACCAGATTTGACCAGGTTTGACTTGTGTTGACCGGGTTGACCCATTGACTCTTGTTGACCGACCGATCCTAACCAAACCGAGACTGAACCTGAAACAAACACGTATCAGAACTGAAAATAGACCGGAATTGAAACGAAATTGAAATATCAAATCTGAACAGAAAACCCGTTGACTGTTGTTGACTGATTCGACTCGATGTTGACCGCAGTTGACCCACCGGTTTGGACCGAGTTGAACCGTAACCGAACCGAGACACAACCCGAAACTGAATCGAGTTAATCCTAAGCTGAACTCGACCTGAACAAGACCCGAACTCGAAGCGTAGCCATTGTCGATTACCACCACCGCTACTGTCGCCGGTTACAGATCGAAACCCCACCACCGCCGTCGCCCGCCGGAGGCGACGGCCGCTGCCGATGATACCCTGTCCCAACCCGACGAACCCAAACCCAAGAACAACCCTTAGCCGACGTTGTTAGCCGAAATACCACATCCGACCACCACTACCACCCTCGCTGCCGCCTGCGGCGTTTCTGATTGCCGCGTCTGCTCCGCTGGGGTCCACCGCCGCACCATCGCCGCTGCTATGTGGCGGCTGCCGCCGCCACTTTCCCCTCTCTCACTAATTTCTCTCTTATCGTCTCTCTCTGTCTCACTCTCTGTCCATCCGATCTATTTCTGTCTTAGTCTGTGTGCGTATCGGGTGTGTGTGTGTGTGTGTGTGTGTGAGAACAAAGGAGAGAGGTGAGTGTGTGGTGTGTGTGTGCGGTCGGAAGAGATGACCGGAGTGTCGCCGGAAAACAAATCCGGTGACCGGATTAATAGAGAGAGAACGCAGAGATTTGTTGTTGTAGGGTAGGGTTTTAAAACAAAAATAAGGGGATTTTAGGTTAAGAAAGTTTATATACTTAGGGTTTTGAGTGGGCCGGGCCCAAAGCCCGTTAACTCGTTTCAAGCCTAATACGTATACTTAAAGCCCGTTTTTGAACCCGAACATCATGCTATGTCGTAATGCATTTAATTAGAATCAAAACACGTAAATGTTGTCGTTAGTTAACCGGTTGGCGCGACGGTTTGTCGGTTTTGTTAAAATTTGCGTAAAACCTCTACGATTGCCATTTTTAGTCCGTTTTTCGATCCATTGTTGTTATTTGTAGAAATTTATTCGTTTAGACTCGAAAATGTATTAAATTATATCGGGGGTCGTTGTTTGACGCGTAAACCCGTCGGTTGCGTTAAAGTTGAGTATTTTGCCCTATTTGTCGTTTCTGATCCGTTTTTCGTTCTGGTTTCTTCTGTGAGCGTTAAAATTGGAAAATGAAGCGTAATATATCTTAATATATTACTATTTAGACGTATCTCTAGTCCGTGGCTTCCGTTTCGTTGTTGGTGCGTCTCGATCTCCGCGTATCTTCCGCGTTGTGCTTTGCGACGTTCAACGATCCCAATTTATCGCATAATTATGAATGTATGATAAATACAAGTATAAAATTCATGTTTTTAGACGTTGTCAGTATTTGTTCGGCATCAGTTCGCTTATCGTTCAATTTCGCGTTTAATGTCTTCGATTGTCGCCATATCGCGTAACGTGAAGCAAGTAGACGTCCCTAGGCTCTCCAAAGGCTTGATCGAGTTATTTTACATCTAATTACGCAAATTAGGATGATATTATTGTTTGTTAAGCACTTAATTATGACCGAAAAGTGTCGGTTGTCACATTCTCCCCTTGTTATAAAAATTCATCCTCGAAATTTAAGCTATGTTATCTCCTTAGATTTTTGTTATATGTAGGCAAGTATTGAAAATACCCAGGTAAATAACCTTGTAATCGCATCAGACTTGTCTGGATTATATGAATGCAATGACTTACTACAACAATATGAACCCACTGGGTTCAACTGAATTTATTTTCAGAATTGATGCTAAGTGAACGAAACGTAATGACATAATCACCAATGTGACTGTGTTTACATGGGTCATACAAATGAGGATCTCGACAATAAACTTTCAAGACGTTCACAATATGTAAATGAAGTTCATAAACAATAAAAATTCCAACCAACGGAAACTAGCGTTGGTTGTTGGATGGATGAGACCTAGAACAACAAGCTCAACTGAATTAGAAATATGAAGATGATCTGTTAACTTTTTGAACCATAAGTTAACACTATTGAATTGCAATGATACACCGAATTACAACCAAAGTTAGTGTATCATTGTCTTAATACATAGTTGCATTAAGACCACTTTCAACGATTAGCCCAAGCTACAAGTTTATACCGACGCCACAAGGCGTCATAGCCATTGAAATAATTCAATAATAGCGGTGGTCAAACAAATTCACCATGTTTACAACGTAGAGTTCAATCAAGTAAGTCTGAATATTTGTTCCAAATAAACCCCATAGGATTTTCAGTTGAAAATGAAAGAACAAATAAATATAATCTTCGGTCGCTAGCGGAAGAACAATAAATATCCTAAAATGTTCGACTAATGATGAAAGAACCATTACGAGGTACACTGAAATAGACAACGATTTGTGTACCATCTTCTTAATACACGATGGTATTAAGAATGTTTTAAGAAAATGATCCAACAAGGGGGATTTAAAATGAATAAATAATCAAATAATTAAATCCGTACATGAACTGTGAAAGCGATGTCAGCGCAAGCTTCAACTAGTGTAACGCCACCACAAGGTGTCGTAACCAATAAATGACTTAATAAGGTGGCAGACTGAACCAGTCTTCTATGGTTCGAAACAAATGAATTGCTTGTCGATATTACTTTGAATATGATGGCCTCAATCCATCATATGAAATCCTTGAATTGAATTTGTATACCATTAGCAAGTTCAAGCAATTGAACTTGGTTTGACATAATCCAACAATAAATACGATTCGACCAACAAGTTTTGATATTGATTACTACGAAAATCCCATGTATGCAACTTGGAAAGCAAATGAAATTTCAAGAAATTCGTTGACTCGATATCAAGGAGTCAATTATGCAATAAGGCAGGTCATCTAGATCACAAAGTGAAAATTTGAATATAGCGAACCGACTTTTGAATTATTGATGAAATGACTATTCGAGGTGAAGACCCTGATGGCCTCCACGTATCAAGTTAACTACATGCGTAGCAAACAAGGCATCTGTATCATGTAATATGTCAGAAATTGTGGTGTTCGCTAATCAAGAAAGAAATTTCCGTGATACAATGACTGTATGAGGAGTAGAGGTGTGCAAACCTACTCAATATATGCAAGTTGAATTTCAACAAAAGAATTCGTGGACTTTACCTGGTATTTCTGGTGATGATTTATTGTTTTCGTGACATTACGCCGAATGTCGTATATGGCGTAATCGCCATTAATAAAATAGGGGAATGCTATGACGTGTGACTTCTTTTGCAGCGCCAATTGTTGTGATTTACAATTGTAGTAAGTACCGATTGTTATGAAATCTTGTTTGAACGTACTTCAACGTTGTTCGTGTCGCTTACAGGATCACGTGATAATTTGCTGCGTTCTGGTCGGTAGTTCTCCCGCTGACGGGATTAGCATCATTGTCGTAATGTCGTGCTTCTTCAAGGTCCTCGAAAGTCGTATGTGATGTACTTCAACATCCGTTGTGTATCGTTTATGTTTCATGTTTATTTTCACACTAGTGTTTTCGTTTTACGTAGGCTACCTGCTCAGGTAAATGAAATAACAGTGACAATATATGTAAATGTTTGTCCGAGCTAATAATCGTGGTTCCTATGTGCTGACCTTTAATGGATATTGACATAAGTTTTCCCAAAGGTCTTAAATGCATGTTGTCAAAACTCTCAAAGTTTTGTTTACGGTATGTCATATTCTCGTGTACCGTGTATGAAATACAACACTAGTGTATGACTAACATCATAATTGTTGACTTACTGTTTTCGGCCACGGTTGGAACCCATATTCGAGTACTAGGCGTTCTGTATATACTCAAGTCTTAATGATCTAATGTCCCCAAAGGAACGTGAGGTTAAAGCCTAGGTATCTCCATAGAAACCTAATTATCTATTATCGTAGCCAGGATTGATACCTAATTCGCTAAAGCCTATAGCTCTGATACCACTCTGGTATCAGAGGGGGTTGATACCTAGTTCGCTCGAACCAATGGCTCTGATACCACTCTGTTATCAGAGCGGGGTTTGATACCTAGTTCGCTAGAACCTTTGGCTCTGATACCACTCTGTCACACCCCCCATGTTGTCCTTTCGCATCAGAGCCGGGGCATGAACCGAATGGCATCTTCATTGCATCAGTGGAAGCAGACGTGATGGCTAAGGTTTCTAGTAACTGAACGCCCGCTAACCTACTCGAATCCCCATGGGTTCCACTATTCCAACGTTTCCATACTTGTAACTGTAACCTGAGAAAGAACATGCGAAAAATCAACATAAAGTTGGCGAGTTCATAGTTTGTCTGTTTTTGTTTCAAATGAGTCATAAAACATTTGAAAGTTTTGCATTAAAAAAAACCAGTTTGTGGGATCATAGTATCCCAAAGCATTTGAAATGTCATGTCTGTATAACAATATCGAAATGTTTTCCATGTTGTTTGCAAATCCATGCATATAACCGGTGATAAAATGATTTCAATTGTGTCTGTAAAAAAATTGGTGCTGAAATGTTTTCTGTATCTTTGTAAACCGGTGTTGAAATCACCGTATATAGTTTTCCTATGGAATCTAAGGATCTGTCAGTGTGTAGCTAATACACCGACTAATGTGCCATAAGTAAGTAACTAAACTGAGACTTCTTTGACTTGTTGGGATCACAAAAGCACCCCTAACCGGTTAACATACCAACAGTGGAGCGGGTCTCAAACTCGATAAATCTATACGTTTTGCACCTTGGTCACTACGTGATTAATGGTTATTATTATTATTTCCCTACTACGCACAGTGATCTGTTGAAATCTAATCACATAGCTACATACCAATAGTTGAAAAACTGAGTTATTGGGCCACACCCATGTTATTTTGTCATTAGGCCTAGCCCATCTTTTCTTATCCTTGGGCATAGCCCATGTTATTTTGTCCTTGGGCCTAGCGAATGTTATTTTTCTTGGGCCTAGCCCATGTTTTCAAAAAAGTTTTGGGGCCTCGCCCCCTAGTTGTGACTAGGACAATCCCGTCACTAGTCATAAAACTCATGCATGTTTCAAAAGCTTTGTACATCTGTGAAAACCGGTAAGTTTAGCATAAACTTTTTGTAAACCATTTGTGTTCATTGAAATCTGTTTGTAACATGGTTTAGAAACATATGATTTTCTTTTCATCGAAACATTGTGTGCTTTCGCAAAACTTGCATGTCTTTCCACCCCGAAAACATTTATAAAAATGTAAAACGGTAAAAAGTGGGGGTTATGAACTCACCTAGATAATCCAGTGCAAAGCTAGCTTAAATGTTATTTCCATAGTATTGTCTCCACAACTTGACTTGCTAGCATGCCATCTAGTGTATTCCTAAAATGGAATAACTTGTAAGTTTCTAAGAATAACGTAGTCATACTACGTAATACCGAGCTCTACCGAATCGTTACTCCTACGATTCTATGAAATTGTTATTTCTTAACTCGGTTAACCCATCTATGGTTTTCTTAGAAACGATCTAGTTTTCGAGCGACTTGAAATATATGTTTATATAAAACATAACTATATTTCATGAAATCATCACTACTTCATAGTTTTCGCAAGACATGTTGTATATATACTTGTCTATATATCCGTATAAATAATACATTTCGTATTCGCGTAAGACGTTTGAATCGAATATAAGCAATATACTATTGTTATAACGTCGTTTGAATAATTTTATGGAGGTTTGAAATCAAATTCCCGAATTCGGAGTTTGAATTAAACAAAAATAAGTATCGTTTATCTTGTAGTCGTTTGCCGTACATTCGTTATCTTGAAATCGCGTTCGTGGAAAGGGGTTGTCGGATCGAGATTTGAAAGTTTTAATTAGCGTCGACAAAATAAACATATACTTATATTCATTTTATAATAATCATTTGAAATCGGGCGTTTAATCGTTGAAATGTGTCGTATTTTTGTTTTATGGATTTTACAAAAATTGGGCCGAGTTTCCTCTGTTTTTGACGATCCTGACAATACTTGTTTCGAATTATTATCAAAACACAACCTGCAATGTACCTAATCAAACAATAAACTTTTTCGTCGTTTTCCAAATATTAAGTTTTCGCCGATTAATATTTCCAATTTATGTATTTAACGTCGTCGGTTTGATTTTTAACGAATAATTTTTCACGAATATTTTTGTCGGATCGATTGTTATTTATTAAATGTTTTAGCGATATCGAATTGTTAACGGGTCGGGTCGAGCTCGGTTTCGCGAGTTATATATTAATAATAATTATAAACTTATATAATTAAATTTGCGTGTCGTAATTAATTTTTACTGAGTCTTGCGTTGACTCATCGCGAACCGTACAGTTGACCAGGTTTGACCCATTGACTTTTGTTGACCGACCGATCCAAACCGAACCGAGACTGAACCTGAAACAAACACGTATCAGAACCAAAAATAGACCGAATCAAAATGAAATTGAAATATCAAATCTGAACCAGAAACCCGTTGACTATTGTTAACTGAGTCAACTCGATGTTGACCGTAGTTGACCGACCGGTTTGGACCGAGTTGAACCGTAACCGAACCGAGACATAACCCGAAACTGACTCGAGTTAATCCCAAGCTGAACTCCACCCAAACTCGAACCATAGCCACTGTCAATTACCACCACCGCTATTGCCACTAGTTAACAGATCGAAACCCCACCACCGCCGTCGCCCGTTGGAGGCGACGGCCGCTGCCGATGATACCCTGTCCCAACCCGACGAACCCAAACCCAAGAAAAACCCTTAGTCCACCACTGTTAGCCAAAATACCACAGCCGACCACCACTACCACCCTCGTCGCCGATGCGGCGTTTCCGATTGCCGCGTCTGCTGCCGCTGGGGTCCACCACCGCACCAACGCTGCTGCTATGTGGCGCTACCGCCGCCACTTTCCCTTCTCTCACTAATCTCTCTCTTATCGGTCCTCTCTCTGTCTCACTCTCTGTATGTCCGATCTATTTCTGTCTTAGCTGTTGCGTATATACGGGTGTGTGTGTGTGTGTGTGTGAGAACAGAGGAGAGAGGTGAGTGTGTGGTGTGTGCGCTGTTGGAAGAGATGATCGGAGTGTCGCCGGAAAACAAATCCGGTGACCCGATTTAATAGAGAGAGAAGGCAGAGATTTCTTGTTGTAGGCTAGGGTTTCAAAACAAAAATTAGGGAATTTTAGGTTAAGAAAGTTTATATAGATAGGGTTTTGAGTAGTCCGGGCCCAAAGCCCGTTAACTCGTTTCAAGCCAATACGTATACCCAGAGCCCATTTTTGAACCCGAAAATCGTGTTGTGTCCTAATGCATTTAGTTAGAATCAAAACACGTAAATGTTGTCGTTAGTTAACCGGTTGGCGGACGGTTTGTCGGTTTCATTAAAATTTGCAGTAAAACCTCTACGATCGCCATGTATAGTCCGTTTTTGGATCCAAATGTTGTTATTTGTCGAATTTTATTCGTTTAGACTCGAAAACGTATTAAATTATATCGGGGGTCGTTGTTTGAGGCGTAAACCCGTCGGTTGCGTTAAAGTTGCGTATTTTGCCCAGTTTGTCGTTTCTGATCCGTTTTTCATTTTGATTTCTTCCGTGAGCGTTAAAATTTGAAAAGGAAGCCTAATATATCTTAATATATTACTAATTAGACGTATCTCTAGTCCGTGACTTCCGTTTCGTTGCTGGTGCGTCTCGATTTCCGCGTATCTTCCGCGTTGTGCTTTGCAACGTTCAACGATCCAAATTTATTGCATAATTATGAATGTATGATAAATACTAGTATAAAATTCATGTTTTAGAAATTTTCAGTATTTGTTCGGCATCAGTTCGCTATCGTTCAATTTCGCGTTTAATGTCTTCGATTGTCGCATATCGCGTAACATGAAGCAAGTAGACGTCCCTAGGCTCTCCAGAGGCCTGATCGAGTTAATTTACGTCTAATTATGCTAATTAGGATGATATTATTGTTCTTTAAGCGCTTAATTATGACCAGAAAGTGCCGGTTGTCACATTTAACACATATGAGTCACCCAGAACATTTGCAAAACATAAAAGAAGGGAACTATGTACTCACTTTGAAAATCATTTTGTATTTATAAACCATGTATATTGTTTTGAAATCTTGAAAATAATTATAGGCCCATATGAATCACCCAAAACATTTGAAAATGTAAAAGGGGGGGGGGGGCTATGTACTCACTTGGGATTACGAAAGTGTTCTTGATCAACGAAATAAAAAAGCTCAAACGCGTCCTAATGTGTCAGATAAATATGTTAGCGTGTCGGGAATACAAATGGGAGATCGAATAGAATGAAGTCTTATAAATCAAACGAGTGTTGGAACTCATATGATATGGTTTCCAAACTTAACATTCTGATTTGGAAAGGATTCTAAGTGCTTTTGACATATATGACTCGTTAAGGTAGTTTATGCTACTTTAATGGGTCATTAGCATAAACGCGTGATCGTCCTATGATAAGTCTTAAATGCCCCAACATGTTTGAAAATGTTATAACATCAGTTTATATGTTAAAAATTTGGTTACATGTGTTTAAAATGGATTTATACGCAAAAGGGCATTTTGGTCATCATTTTTTATAAGAACATAGAAGTAACTTATCATCACACTAACCAAACGACGTGACCATAAGGTATAACCTCAGTAGGTTATTCCCTATACAACTATGGTCACAAATATGTGTTTGGTCGTATCCTAAGATCGATCAAACGGGTCGGATTTGAAAGTCAAAGTGGTGGTCAAGACCGCTCGACTTATGACCTTAAATAAGCACTAAACTAGAAGTGACAAGTTAGACATGTCAAAATATGTCTAACTAAGTATATAAAACTGATTTGGTATCGAAACTTGGTGTTTTGATACCCGAAAATAGTTTCATCGTAAAATGCACATCATGCGCATTTTTAACCGAAACTTTGACTCGTCACTTCGACTAGTAAACATGGTAATCAAAAGGTGAAATCGTTAGGGATTATAACCTTCGTGATTACGATCGCGTTTCAAAGTTCAATTGAACCTTGACTTGACCAAATATGGTCAGAACCAAAAGTCAATCAAGAAGCCAAACTGTTCGACTTTTAGCTCAAAATAGCTAATAAAAAATCAAAGAACTAGGAAGAGTACTTACTCGTGTTGAAGAACAATTTCAGAACTCAAGATAGGAGGCTTCCAAAGGCTGGAAACAAGCTCCAAGAAGGATAGTAAGAAGAACTTCACACTTTGCTTTGAAGTGTTTTGAAGTGGTGTGAAAATAATGGAAGAATCATGGGGTATTTATAGTATTTTAGGATTAAGGAGGTGATGACAAGTGTCCTCAAGTGTTGATTAGTGTCCTAACATGTGTCAACACCATATTAAGTGTGGCAAAATGAGTGCTAGGTGTAAAAAATTGGAGATAGGTGGCAAACTTGGTGAAGAAGCAAAATATTTATTATTTTTTTGACATTTTTGGCCCTTGGACTTGTATTTTCACTTGTTTGCCATTTTTAACCCCTTTAACCTAATATTTAGGTTATATAAAGGTGTTAAGACAAATACAACCGAAATCGACCCAGTCATCCATAAATGGGTCCAAGTCTACCTGATAAAACGAAGTGTTGTTGACTCCTGTGTACATGATATGAATTGAGTTTTAGTTGCCTATGTTATTATCTAGACCTTAATTATGCTTAATTTTCCAGATCAATCCTGTGTTAGGCTCCGTGTCTTAATTATTAACTAGATTTTTTAGTGTTTTATGTAGTAAACGGGTCAAGATTACATTTGTTTACTTTATCATAATTTTACCCACCTGAGCCAGAATTATAATGTGTATTTGACTAAAAAACACAAGCATGCTTTATTGGTAATTTCTTTTTGAGTCAATAAGTTACAACAATCATGATTTCGGGGCTCGCTATGTCGCTATTCATCTAGATTGCTATAGTGAGTTGATCAACCAGGATCAGTTGGTAAAGATTAGACCAGGAGGCATGTAATTGCTTATGACATACTCTGGAAATTTGATTCAAATAAACAATTGCTAAATGTTTTTGAAGCAGTTTCAAGACTTTAACCTGTTATTGCCCTTTTTCTAAGATAATGTTTTAGAGGACATGGCTTGATACACTGAATTGATAAAGACATTCTTAATCATTAAATCATATCCAATTATTATAGGGCTATATTTAATTAAGAACGATTGGATTGTTGATTCTATTGCCATATTGCATTTATGTATGTTTCAACACAGAATTTTTATTGGTTTTACTTCACTACAGATGGATATCCGAAACAAGCCTGCATTTAGAACACGTATATACCTATTTGGTACTTTTTCACCATGTAATAATAGACTAACTTTTTCACCATAACCATAACCGAGGGTCGGTTAACTGTGGTTTGGTTTTGGTTATTTCAGTTATTTTATGGAACTTTTTTTAGAACAAGTACATTTTTAATGCAAAATAACAAATATGACAACTGAATATCAAGCCTAACTCCCTTTTTAGATCGGGACATGCATTCCATGGTAAGAGTTTCAGGCTTCGGTAAATTCATATTGTATACTAAATCAAATATAACAACGAAGTTATATGTGTTTTTTGAATATTCAAATGACTATGTAGTTGAACTCCTTGGAGGCGCTCAAAAACAGTTGAGTCAACTTGAGCCTGGTAAAGCGAAGGATATTTGGATATAATTGGTAAAAACAATTGGATCTTCATGGATATATAAAGGGTTCATGAACCAGTTTACTTCTGACTTCTCCGTGACATCTCTAGGAAAGGTTTTTAAAATGTGGAGAAACTGAAGATGTCGATTTAGTAAATAATGATGTTATCAATTAGGGAATCTTTAATTAGTGAGGTTATTATAATTGTATGTTTTAGTGAGTTTAGTAAATATCTCGAATTGATCCCGGACTATTGTTCCTGGAATATTCTCAACAACCTAATCCGGATTGCTCTTATTTCGGATAAGGATCACTGTTCAAGTAGTTTGCATTTATCTGTTGCAGATTATTCAGACTACTGTGGCAATCGGATAAGGACTACATTCTGGATCAATCTTCATACCGGATTTAACTTTATTCCGGATCAATCTTCATTCCGGATTAAACTTCATCCCGGATCAAGTTCCTTCTGTATCAATCTTCATTCTGATTAATTCTCACTTCGGATCAAGTTTCATTCCTGATTTAGTTCTCAATTTCGGATATTCATTGCTTTCCGGATATTCATCTCAGACTTATTTCAGAATTGTCTATCTCGGACTGATCTCGGATCTGTCTATCTCGGAATTGTCTATCTCGGACTCATTTCGGACCCGTTTATCTTGGACACATTTTCAGATCACTATTCATTATATGAATTCAAAATTAATTTTAATTTAACTTACTTGGTAATTTTAATAAAGTTAACAATGATGAACAGTTATATGACCGCTCAAGATTTGATCAATGCCACCTTGGCTGCACTGCAATCACAGACTCCGGCCCTTTATCAAGAATTAGATCAAGTTATTGGCACTTCAACTAAGGCGCCCTGTTTGTTATATGGAGATGAATATTATGAGTGGAAGTTCAAATTTGAGCAGTATGCAAGGCCAAAGAGCCTAGGGTTTGGAGATGCATTATGAACGGTCCTCGAACAATTGTTTAAAGTATTGCTGAAGATCCAGATACAAAGATAACAAAAAACCAAGTCATTTGTGGACTCTGGAAGATGTAAAAATTTTTGAAGAAGATGAAAAGGCTTCAGCTGTGTTAACAATGGCACTTGGACCTGACATTTCTATAGCTGTCAGAAATTGCAAGACCGCTAAAGAAGTGTGGAGTGAATTGCAAAATCTTTATGAGTGAAATGCTGATATGAAGTCCAGCAGAGTTAATCAGCTGAATCAACAATTCAGCTGGTTTAATCACATTTATGGGAAACCTTTGAGAACCAGATCCAAAGATATGTGAAGCTCGTTTATCAGATCATTTCAGCTGAAATTACTCGTACCAACAGTGCTATGAACATACAGCTGTTAAATTCGTTATCGAAGAGTTGGGATGTTGATGTTGGAATGATCAAGAAGACGAAAAATCTGAATGATGTCACTCTCACAGAAATGATTGCAACTCTTGAATCTTGTAAGATAGATAATAAACAGAGAGACATCAATCATCAAAGTAGTCTGATGGCGGCTGGTATTACAGGGCAAAATGCAGTGCTAATGTCACAAATTCTTGTTTATAGCCCTTTTCAAGGAAGTTCTCATAAACCGGGTAGCTCAAACATGGTGTACAGTCCTCTTGCCTCACCACAGAAGACTTAGTACGTCTACGGTCTTCAGTCTCAGACTCCTACTATGATTTCTGCACCGCATGTTCAGACAAATACCATGCTCAGTATCCAAACATGGTGTTTAGTCTCGCCATTCCTGCTGCAGCTCAACAAGGCGCCTTTCCTCAATCTGCTGCTCCTGCACCGCCCTGCTCAAGTTGTGTCCATTCTGCCTTTTTACTAAGAGAATGAGGAGAAATTGGCCATAGCTGCCTCAATGATTAACAGTTTAAATGCTTTTTTAGCAGGTTACCTGACTTCCCCATCTATTCATCCAACTGAAATGGATCAAATAATGGAGGAAGATATGGACAAGATTGACGTGTCTTGGAATCTTGCAGTGGCTACTTTCCGCATCAACAAATTTTAAAAGAAGTACGGGAGGCAACCAATGTCAAATCTGATGACTTGGCTTACAAAAGATAAATTCAGGTGTTATAGATGTCATGAGCCAGGATATTTTGCATGGGAATGCAAGAAGCCGCCATATGGATATGTCTCATCCAGAGTAGTAGACATACAGAGCAATGACAGACAGCTTGTGCTAGTCTCTCCTTCAAAGTCTACTACAAGTCCCTCAAACAGCACTGCACGGGAAATCAACAACTTTGGTGGCACAACAGCACGAAGGATTCAACTGGGCAGATGCTGCAGCTCAGATGGAGACTTTGAATCTTTCTAAGAACAGCAATCACTGCATGATGGCGCAGACAACTGAGATACCTGATCTTTCGGAAACGGTAAATCGAATTCTCTGTTCAGATAGTTGTTGTTTTAAATTATCCAAATGCGTGCCCATAGTTCACCCCGTGAATATCAGCAAGTTGCATCACAGAACATCGCCATTAAACATAACAACAAGCTTCTTATGGTAAAGGTCGAAGCACAAAAACAAGACATAGCACAGCTAAAGCTTGACTTGAACCAGCAACAATGTTGGCTATACAACTATAAGCTAAAATTAGCTGAAAAGGACGTAGAACTTCAAGCGGCTTTAGCCAAGCTAAATTTCTTGACAGGGAAGTTTCAAGAAAATGAAATAAATATTAAAAGATTTGAAAGTTCCAGCAAGTTGGTCAAGGACTTGTGTGATCTAGAGCTTAATTATCAGAAAAATTATACAAAGGGACTTGGGTACAATAGGGCTCCTCCACCATATAATCATAACTATACGAGAATGCCTGAATCTGAGGCTGAACTAGAAAATGCCAAAAAAATGATGTATGGTAAACCATCAGATTATCTTTCAAAACCGTGGAAGCCCTATTACCCAAAGTTCTCTATGCAAACTGAACTCAAGAGGGATGATGTTTCCTTCCCTTCCACACCAGTTTCACATGAATCTGGTGATCATCCATCTTGTAGTTCAAATGATTTAGAGAAAATGACGCATCAGAATGAGACAGCAACATCACCCATAGAATCAAAAAGTGAAAATTCTTTTGAAACTGACTCAGGGAACGCTACTAACGTTTCTACCTCATGTGCAGAAGAAATATTAGTTGAGGATATTACAGATGGCGATCAAGAAGATTGTCTGAATTCCAATTCAGACAATTCAGCTGCTGATTATAATTTTTATAAACCTCTTTTGACATTTTGAATCAATTTCTTGCTGAACAATTTAAATTCTTGGACAGTGTTGGTTGTGTTGATAATATAGATGGTTTTTGTTTAATCTAGGAAAAGTGATAACATCGACATAAATTTTGCTACAGGCACAACATCGACAGGTGATACGGTTTCCTAAATTCCTACTGAAGAGACTAAAATTTCTTCTTAGGAAGTGACATCTGTTGATGCTAATCCCATGGTTGATAGTGAAGAAATCAACCAAACAACTAAATCTGTGAAGAATGCCACTGGCATAGTACCAGAAGAATCAGGCGAATCAGCTTCTTCAAACACAGAACAATGGATTGATTTGAAATGAAAGAAAACGAGCATTCTATTCCTATAAATTCAGATGAAAATCTTAAAACTGAATCTGAATCGGAATCCCAAACTTTTCAAAATTTAGAGATTCCTCCTGACACTTCAGATACAAATCTTGAAACCGAATCTGAATCGGAATCTAAAGCCTTTCAAAATTTAGAGATTCCTCCTGCTTTTAATGCTTCAAGCTCATCATCTGTCAGTTCAGAAAAGAATGTCCTTGCTGAATCACCCGTCTCTTCTGTAAAATCTGCCACGCAAAATGGTTTGAAGATTAATAATAAGAAACGGAGAACACGTAGATCCAAAAGAAGAAAACCAAACTGGCGTCTCAGACAAATGAAAAGGTGACTGCTGAGACAGTTCCTCATTCTGAGAAATTGACTCAGCAACACCAAACTGAATCTGTTAGGCAACAAGCTGAACAGAAATCAGTTAAATTTGTGCCTAAGTCTACCAACTCCAAATTGACTAATTCAAATCATAAAACTTACAAGTGTGCTGATGGTTGTACGCAGGCAGCAACAATGACCAAATCCTTGCACCAGCCATCAATACCAGAAAGCAAGAAACTGACAGACAAATTGCCTAGAATTTCCCAAGCCGAACGGACTGTTTTCCTCTAGAAGAGGCGGACCTGTTTCAACTTGATTTCGCGGGCATATTGCTCAAAATTTTCAAAAAGCCTTCACACCTTTCAAAGCATTATTCTCTAAATATCAGAAAGTTATGCCTAATCGCCTATATCAGGCTCGATTTACTACGGCTAATCCTTCTGATCAAGACTGGAACATGGCCAAGAAGCAAACTCTCAAATCTCTAAGACCTTCAGGTTCTCAGAATCCTTCTAGCATCCAAGGGCTGCGAAGAAGTCTGACTCGCTAACCTGGAGGCCTAAGATCTTGACAAAGATTCAGTTTTCTGCCCAAAAATCAGACAAATCAAAAGCATCATCTACCTCATCCTCAACTAATTTAATTTTTCGTGAGGTTACTTATGTTGATGCCCATGGCATGCCCAGATCATCAATGGCCTGGGTTGTAGCTTCTAACTAAAACCTGTTGAAATGTGAAGGAACAGCTTTGGCGAACTCTCGTTAGACTATGGTATATCGACAGTGGCTGTTCCAGGCACATGACTAGGGACATCTCGCAGTTGATGACATTCAGTTTTTCGATGGCGGGTTGTCTCCCTCGCAGTGGTGAAACATGAAAGATCACTATGAGAGGAACAGTATGCAATGGAGCTCATAGCTTCAAGAATGTGAATTATGTACCAGAGTTGAAGCATAGCCTTTTGAGTGTGTCTCAGCTCTGTGATAATCATTTGGATGTTCTCTTTACCATGAAAGGGTGTTACGTACTGAAACCAGGCCTCATCATTCCGAATGAATGGATTCTTCTCAAAGCAGAATGAAAAGGAAATGCATATGTCATCGACATGAAACAAAGCTTACTTGCTTGTTCTTGTCGACTGCTGAGCACGATGAATGTTATGGCATAGTCGACTCGGACATACCAACATGAAGAACTTAAATAGACTTGCAAAAGGTGGTTTAGTCAGAGATCTACCAATTGGGACTTTATGCAGATTGAAAAGTGGAATCATGTGCACGTGGGAAACAACATCGACAACCGCACAAGTCTAAACCCGCACCTTCCACGTCTCAAGTTTTAGAATTGCTTCATATGGATCTTTTTGGTCCAACAGATGTTCTGAGCATTGGCAGGAAGGCATACTGTCTAGTTATTATTGATGACTACTCACGATTCACTTGGGTCTTCTTTCTGGCACAAAAGAGTGAAACCGCTGAGTTAGTTAAATAGTTTGTCGCACTTATGAAAACCAGGCAGACACCACCGTGAAGGCTATTCGTTGTGATAATGGAACATAGTTTAAGAATGCTACCTTAAATTCTTTCTTCTCCTCCAAGGGTATTGATCGATAGTTTAGTGCAGCAAGAACTCCACAACAAAATGGGGTTGCAGAACGGAGAAATCTAACATAGATTGAAGCTGCATGTACTGTGTTTGTCGAATCCGAACTACCTCTTATTTTCTGGGCAGAAGCAGTCAATACCACCTGTTATATTCAGAATCATGCTCTGATCAACAAAAGACACATGAAAAAACCGTACGAAGTGGTTGAAGGTCGCAAACCTTCGGTTAAGCATTTTCGCAAGTTCGGATGCCCTTGTGTTCTTCTGCTCATGGATGCTAAGGGAAAATTTCAATCATGCGGGGATCCATGCATTTTCGTCGGATATTCTAAAAATACTTCCTATCGTGTCTCTAATAAGATCAAGAAGATGGTAGTTGAAGCCTACAATGTGGTTAGCTGGAGGAGAATTCCAAGGACAAACGCATTGGTCCTGACTAGCTGTATGATTATTCCTCTCTGTTTAAATATGTTGATGTCCCTTCTAATGTGACTGCAGGTACAAGTAAAACTTCTCTCCTTCCAACGATGCCTATCTTAACTGAGGATGATGCCGATGTTGAACAGGTGCAAGAGTTTTTAAGCAGCTGAGTGTGGATCCACTTGGATTCAATGAAGCTATATCTACACCTTCACCAGTATCGCAGCATCAGGAAATGGCTTCAGAATAGATTCCTCAGGATGGTTCCACTGAAGTTGAGGCTCCAAACACAGAACTTCCTGTGACAAATGAAGGGCCTACTCCTCCCGATGTCTTAGGCTCATCTTTGTTTCCTGAGCCTACACCACCAGAATGTTCTGTTGATTCATTAGTCAACACTCCCACTGGTGCAACTAATGAGGGGGAGTCATCTGGAGTGTCTCACTGAGTGTTACAAACTTGCAAACAGATCTCCTTGTCCCTGTTACGCCGAAACCACAGTGTCTACAACGCGCATCCAATTGAAAATGTTATTGGTCCTGTTACTGCTGCATTTCGAACCCACAGTCAATCAGGGGATATCAATACTTGTCTTTACTCTTGCTTTATCTCACAAATTGAACCTAAAAGCATTGATGTCGCCTTGTAGAAACCCAGCTGGGTTGACGCTATGCATGAAGAACTCAATCAGTTTGAGAAGCTTGGTGTATGAAAAAGTTGGTTAGAATTGAAAAAATCCACACTGATGACCAAAAAGCAGATTTTCATACAAAGCATTTGATCGTTTAAGATTTTAAAATCTTTTAAAATTAAATGGTTTAAGAAATCTGACATCAGGGGATACTCATGTAGTTGAGTTTGCGGATGACGATGACTTGACGTGATTCTCATCGGGATGACGTGTTTTTCTGTACATTCTTTCTAAAAAATTCTAAAATCCAAAATATGTTTTTGATTTTAGGGGGAGAAAGTTTTGGAAAATACAAAAACATTTTAAATGTCAAAATGAGTTTTTGTGAAAAAGAGAGTATTATATTACATCAATATGATAGTCACAGTATGCTAAAGATATGGAATGGTTAAACAAGTAATTAAACAAGTCTTATTGAGGATGTGCCAAGAGGCTTCACTCGTTTCAGTAAATTGTTTTCAAGATATAAACCTAAAAGATAAACTGAATAACTTGTGGGATAACATCTCTCGGATATATGGACTTAGTACTAAGAAACTTTGTTTGAGAGAATGCGAAATTCTGCGATACTATGTCTTTATATTTAATCCATATCTGGGGTATTATCCGAGTTCTTCTGATTTTGGTCAGCAATAGCCTAGAACTTGTATAATACTTTACGCATTATTTGCCTACAAAAGCTGCACAAAAAAAATGATTGTGTCATAAACTTTGTGACATTTGGAGTTCAAAAGATTGCTTTAAGGAACACCACCTAAAGACGAGCCTTCATCTCTTTGTCTGTACGGTAGTACTAACCTGAGCTCTCAAGGTCTCGCATTCACCCCATTTACAGATATCAATTGGATATATTCACCTGTGAAATGAAATTTGGGAATCTCGATACGGGAGTATATTCTGAGATGGGAAACACAGTTACTTCATGTTTCTAATATTACCTAACACATCTTGAAACAATTGAGAAACAAGAAGAGGTTTAAGTGGATAAGTATATTGGCAATATAGGTAAATCTGGTTAAAGCTTAATGAGTATACCAAGATCAACGGTACTGGTGATTTGTTTAAATACTTGATATGATCCTCTTAACACAAAAAGTCACAAAAATAGATGTATGTATCTATTCCTTTACTTGTTATTTCTTTTCAAAAAATCCCACAACCCAAAAAGATTTTCAGCTTTCTTAGCATTTTAGTATAGTTTTAGTCTATCGATGATAAAAACACTGATAGTTCAAGTCATAACGACGCCTTGATGAAGAAATGCTGAAGACCACAGGTTGGGAGCTAATCATAAGAAGAAATTACCTGAACGTCAATAAAGTTCATTAATTTGAAACTTTACATTTTTAAATAAACCTGTTTTAGTCAAACAATGGTGAACCAAGGTCATTAACTTAGACTTGGTAGGTAAATCAGATAACCAGGGTCATTAACTTGACTTAGGTTAACTGAGTGGGTTTTAAATAGATAAAATTTCATAAAAAATAAAAAAGTTTAAAAGTTTAATAAGTATCAGAACTACTCGTACGAGTGTCACTAACTCGTACGAGTAACATTTGTTTTCATTTGCATGAGTCTTTGATTCGTACGAGCGACAATGAATGAGTATAAAAGCCTCATTCAGTCACACAAGCCAACCTAATGTTACTATGCGACTGCGAGAGAACTATAGTGTGAACCAGTTCTATACTCGATTTTTCTTCGACATATAGTGTGTACCAATACATTGGGGAATCGATTCGCACACCTCTTATGATGGGAAAGGTACTATTGTGTTCTTATCTGTTATAATGCCGGATTTAGAACAAACGAACATAAAATGTAGATTCAGGGAAATTGGACCGGTGAAACTTAAAAATGAACTTAAAAACGTTAAAATCGGCCCCAATAGCCTATAAATCAACCTTCAATTTGTTAAAAACAACACGTTTTATGTTCGGTTTAAACTTGGTCTTATTTAGTACGGTTTACAACTCGTACGGATGTCTACCGTACCAGTGGAGTTTTCAAAATGTTCCAAATATTGTTTTCACTCGTACGGGGCATCGTTCGTACGAAGCTGTTGGGTAAAATCTTTGAAAAATGTCTAAGTCTTTAGTCACTCTAACGAATTAGTGACTCGTAGAAATGATGATTTGATCCAAACTTGAATTTTGTCTAGGTGTTAACTCGTACGAAGGATTGGGCTACGCGTGTCTCTGTAAGTTAGAATTTTTGAAAAATTTCCTAACGGTTTGAAATGTCTATGTGTACAGGTCAAGAAATCTTCTTTTTCTCCGTTCCACAAAGTATGCTGTCTTCTTGACGAATATATTCTAGAGATTGTCACTTACTAGGAAGTGTTAGAGTTTTTGGACAGAATTTGTATTACAAAGGCTCTAACAGATCGACATGTCGCTTATAGATCACATATTGAGTACTTCTGGAACGGTACGGAGTTTGATTCTGAAGGGAATGCAATTGTCTCAACTGTGAAAATTGGCGATGAGGATTTTCAGGTAAAAATCACAGAAGATTTGATCAGAACGGTGTTAGATTTTAAAGACCATGAAGATGATCCGACAGGTGAGTATATGGTGAAAGGCTGTTTCTATCGCATGGGTTACGCATGATTCGTGAATGCCGCTCCTTTCAAGAAGGGTAACTTTAGTGCGCCGTTTCGATAATCGTACACGTTTTATACGTGCTTTGAGTCATCGTAAAGGAGGTTTTGATGATTTGATTTACTACCAAATGTGCATGATTACCGCGCTTGTTCTGAATCTCCCGTATAACTTTTCAAAGGTTATATTCACTCAGGTGGTGCAAAATATTCAAAGAGAAAAGATTCTGCAGTACCCGCGTTTCATTCTGATGCTTCTAGATCATCTACATCCAAATTTGAAGAAGAAGAAAGGTGATGTGCTGAGACTGGAACACATGGATGTCTCTACTCTTACGAAGATGAATTTGCATCTAAAGACTTTCCCCAACGCCAAGCTAGTGTTTGGAGCTATCGTTGACAAAGATATATTTGCTCCGGCACTAGGAAAGTGGAGAAAGGAAGATAGTGGGGATGAGAATGAGGAACTGACAGCGCTTGATGATTTTGTTGCAAAGCGTAGTTCTTGGTTTATTAAAGATGGAGCAAAGGGTCAAAGAGAAAGGAAACGGCTACATCTTCATCTACTATTCAGAAGAAGAAAAAAAAGCTAAAAGTTCTGGATTGGTAGATGGACCAGAGATTGAGGAAAATATTGAAGACATAGCTGCTGATATAGAGAGGCAAGCTTTTAGTCGTGAAAAAGTGGCTGAAGAAGCGTCCTCTTCTAGCACTGACTCAGAGGATAGAAGAGCAGGTGAAATAGAGAAAGCTAAAAAGATAGAAGCTGAACGACTCGCAGAGAAAAGCGTAAGTTTGAAGAAAGAAAGCAAAAAGCGACAGGAGAGGACGATACAAATTATATACCCTCGGGTTCATATTATGATACGCCTGTACGAAAGCCTGCAAAGAAGAAGTCTCGACGTCTGAAACGATCGGCTGAGAGAGGCACTGATTCTCATAATGTCAAATCCAAGGAAAAAGTTCAAGCATAGACAGTGGAAGAAGAGGTTGTTCAACCAACTCCACAAATTCCACCATCTCCACCACGACAATCTACACCATAGCCGCCACCACAACCATCACCGCAGCCGACACAACAACCTTCGTAGTCCCAGCCTCACTTGATTTTGATTTGATTTTGGGGATATTCCATGGGGCGAAGACTTTTCTGCTGACATGTTTAATGACCCACGTGTTGAAGAGTTACAAAAGCAAGTCATGTTAAACATTGTTCGTAGCAATCACGGATAAAGTGGTGTCGAATCTTTATATGTGTAGTACGTGAGTGTTGACATGAGTTTTTAGTGATACCAATTGCAGCCTGGTTATCTACATATATAGTCGTATCAAGAAATTGCAGTCCAAAGTGTCTCATCTGCTGTTGAATCCAGAGTATCTGGGAACAACAGCTGGATGCTAAAACGTATTCAGCTTCACACGTAGAGAGAGCGAGCACTGTCTTTTTCTTGCATAGCCACGTTACCAAACGAGTTCCGAAGAACTAGCAACCACCCGTTGTAGATTTAGCGTTTAGTTGAAGCAACCGAAATCAGAATCCGAGTAACCCGCAAGATTGAAGTCGTCCTGTCGAGGATACCACAAGCCGGTGCTTGGAAATCCCTTCAAATATCTCATAATATGTTTCACGACTAGCAAGTACGAATCTCCTGCATTGGACTGAAAACATGCGCACATGCATGTAGGATACATGATATCAGGTCGAGAAGTAGTTAGATACATCAAGGATCTGATCATGGAGCGGTATAATGTTTCATCAACTTGAATCCATTAAGAACTGGACAAATGTCGTGATTAGGAGCTAATGGGGTAGATGCTGGTTTAGTTCCAGTCATATCGAATTTCTCCAATATGTCATGAACATACTTCATCTGATGGATGAAGATCCCATCAGGCAATTGATCGACCTGAAGTCCTAAAATGAACTTCATCTCCCCCATCACGCTCATTTCAAATTTGCGCTTCATGACTTCTTCAAAGTCTTTACATAGCTTGTCATTTGCCGATCCGAGATGATATCATCCACATATATCTGTATGATAATCAAATGCCCATCCACTTCCTTAGTAAAGAGGGTAGAATCTATAGTTCTTCTGATAAAGCCATTGTCTACAAGATGTCAAACAGTTTCTCATGCCAAGCTCTCGGGGCTTGATGTAGACCATATAAGGCGTTGTTCAAAAGGTAGACTTTGCCTTTGTGTATAAGATCGACAAACCCCAGTGGTTGGCCAACATACACCTTCTCTTTAACTGTTCCATATAGGAAAGCAGATTTGACATCCAACTGGTACACCTTGAACCCTTTCCAAGAGGCAAAGGCCAAGAGTATGCGGATCGCTTCAAGACGGGCGACTAGGGCATAGACTTCAGTGTAGTCTATCCCTTCCTGCTGATGAAAGCCTTGTACCACGAGTCAATCTTTTTTGTGGACTACAATCCCTCTATCATCACGTTTGCACTTGAAGACCCATCTCGTGTTTATCTTTTTGTGATGTTCTGGTAGGTCAACAAGCTTCCAAACTCCCAGCTTTTGGAATTGAAGCAATTCCTCCTGCATTGAGTCCACCTAGCTCTCTTCTTTTAACAAGTCTTTCCAGTTCCTAGGTTCTACCTGAGAAACAAAACAACTATTAGAAAGTCTGGTTTGTAGTGGAGCAATACGAGTATAAAAATAGCTTAGATCCTTATTGATTTGATTGCGAGTTTCCACTCCTGTTTGTAAGCTGCCTATGATATTCTCCGATGGATGATATGAAAGTGTTCTTGTCATCACTTCACTGGGAACATCTACTTGAGTCTGCAAATTCCTGATAACTTCATCAACAACCGGTGCAGAAGATGAAGCTTCATTCTTGACGTTTGATTGATCAGCTTGATTATTCAGGAAGCTTTCAATCTGCTCAGATCCTTCATCGAAACTAGATCCTCCATCATTGAAAGTTACTTCACGATCAGAGTCGGCATTTGGTTGTTGTTGGGCAGATATTCGACAGTGTTCATGAATGGTACAGAGACAAAGTTTGAAGAGTAGTGCTCGAACCTACATCAGATGTGTTAGACACAGAAAGTGACTGGGAAATCACTAACGGTCTGCTAACTTGCTCTTGCTTAGAGATTAATGATGTTGAAAGAGCATAACAAGTCTTCTTCTGATGGCATGTCTGGTAGGTCAAAAGGATTCCACAAACCCTCATAGTTAAACAGCCATGGGTCCCCAGGTTTCTTCGTTGGCGTAGTATAACGTTGACAATCAACATGCCTGCACAAGAATAACCTAGTTCAGACTCGAAAAGAAGACACATTTCTGTGGATTTGGCACCAAATTTAACATCCGAGTCCAATACAGTACACGGTGATCCAAAAGGCTCCATATACACGGGGTTAGGCATTTGCTGATTAAGTAACTCGAAACAAGTCTTGTTGTGAGGCTTGATTGGTAACACACGATTCAAGGTGTAACACGCTGATGCGACTGGTTCGCTCTAAATACTAATTGGCAATTTCGAATCAGCAGCATGGTTCTGGCAGTCTCAATCAATGTGCGATTCATTCGTTCAGCTACTCCATTTTTTGTGGAGCATAAGGAGCACTGAATTCATGAAGAATCCCTTTTTTGTTGCAAAACTCGAGCATCCGTTTGTTCTTGAACTTGTACCATTGTCACTGTGGATTCTCTTGATTGGAAAATGATAAAGGTTTTCAAGCTTTCTGAAGAGAATCATTAGAGTTTCAAATGTTTCATCTTTGCTCTCTAGAAAGAAAACCCATGAGAATCATGAGTAATCATCTGTAACAACTATGCAATACAGATCACCAGAAATGCATTTGACGTTTACTGACCCGAATAGATCCATATGAAGCCTCTCTAGTGGTAGCTTGATAGAATTCAATAGCTTTCGTGGTGTGATTTCTTATGTTGATTTCCCCTTTTTACAGCTCAGACAATCATCAGATAATTGAAAACTTTTAGATTAACACCCTCCACTAGGTTGTTATGCACATGATAATTCATTTTTCGCAAAGAATATGCCCCATCTTCTTATGCCACAGAATAGTCTCTTTCTCGGTAGCTTTTGAAACAAAGCATTGAACCTTCTTTGATGTTATTGATGCGACACTCATATCGAGAACATAAGATCATTTTCTCTTAGAGCACGCATGAGAATCCATTCCTCCGGAATCTTGAATCCTGACTTTAAGATCAAGCATTCTTTATTATTGAAGTGCGGTGTGAATTTTGTCACAAATCTGCGAAATGCTGAGTAGATTGTTCTCAAGTTCCACGATGTAGTTCACTTTATCAAACGAAACAACTCCATTCGTGAGAATTTCTTCACCGAAAATTCTTCCTCATTGCGTCCCGGCAAATCCTACATACCCTCCGCGGATAGTTTGACGTCATACAACGCAAGAATCCCTGTCATGTGCCTGGAAGCTCCACTATCCATTATCCATTTAGACATGATCGATCGCGGGAGCCCCTTCACACATGTGGAAGAAACTATTTAAACAAAGAAACCCAAGCCTGCTTGGTCTTGGGTGGGTTCGGAATGTCAAATTTTGGACCTACTTTGTTTTTGACTTCTTTTTAGGCTCGGCTTTGTGTGGAACAGAAGGTTTCAGTTCTACCTTGGATGGTTTGAATTTCGCCACCCATGTTTGCATTTTTAGATTAGCCTTTTTAGCATAAAATTTTGAATCCATTTGACGATATTTAGTTGATGTTTCACCAATTTCAAATTTAGAATGACGTTGAAGAGTTGGTTTAACATTTTGGTAGGATTCGTTGGTTCTTTTCAAAATTTGCTTTGGCGCAACCATGGGTGCCTTCTGTTTCTCGTCCTTGGTAAACCTTTTAGAATTAGAAACAGATTTTGGATATTCTTGTGAGCAATATCATGCAATATGCCCGACATACTTACATTTACAGCATGTCCTATTGTCTTTATAAACAGAGGAATCCAAAACTTGTTTCTTATTATCTTTCTTTTTCTTGAAATCATCATTCGATTCTGTTCCGATGATTTCTTTTTCCTATTCTGTTGTTGTCCCAAAAATGAAATTGATTTTCTTAGTAAAGTTTAGCTTTAGGGACTTGTTCATTTTTTGATTTTTAAAACCCAAACCCGCCCTCCTATTCTCCGGATAATCCTTGTTACTCTGATGGTAGGGTCTGGTGACACTTTTTGATTTAGAGTAATATGATGCATTATGTTTATCTAAATCAGAGTGGCTTACCCCACAAGCTTGAACAAATTATCAACACGATCCAGATTCACATTGTGGATGGGAAAGTCCTCATCAGAAAATAGTTTATCAGATCCATGCATTTTATAAACTATGACGTTTGGATCATTGTTTAAACTATCTTCCAATGTTTCAACATCATATTCAGATTTTTCAGATTCACCTTTAAAACACTTTCAAACACTGTTTGAACTATCTCAGAATCACATTCACTTTCAGGTTTTGTGTAAGTTACGTCGATGTTCGTAGGCAGCTCGTTTGGCTGTTCGGTTTTCAGTTTTAGATTGAGCGCCTTTTCCACCCCTAATGGCTTTTTACAAGAATAACTATTCCACATAGGGGGTGGAACACGGTCGTAACTCGCACTCTTGTTATCATCCTTTTTAGATTCTTCTTTGTTTTTTATTTTCCGTAAAATGTGATCAATGACATACGAGCTTGTGGAATAACTGATTAACAATTTGTTAACCCGTTCTGTTTCTATTCTTACCTTCTCAAGCTCACTTTTTAGCTCAGTGATTGTATTTAAGTGAATATTAATGGCCATTTGCTTGTCCATTACTATCGCTTTGAGCATAGAAAGTGTTCCGTCATTTTCTCTGAGTGATTTTTCATAATGTTTAACAGATTTGCTAAATTTGTCGTATCTTTTGTTGATTTATAATCGCTCGACAAATTATCTGATAAACTTTTGAGCTCATTATATCGTGTGTCTTTTGCAACACATTCATTGCATGGCTTAGCACATTTCAATCATGGTTTTTCAATCACAAGCTTACGTTTATGTTTGCCATACATGCTTTGTCGGTCCCATCAGTCAACTTCTCCATCTTTTCATCAACTCTCTATTCAACATCAGGCGTATTCTGTTCATCGCAAGATGATCGATTGCTTGATACAAAGTAACAAGCAAAAGTTTTCAAGATATCGTTAGGCAGGAGATGTTTAAAAGCACTGTTTAAAATTTCCTCCTATTTTGATGAAGTATGATAGTAATAATCATCTTCTGGAACCTCATCAACCGATGCCTCTGATCTTCTTCAGGTTCTTTGATTATTTCAGTAACCAACACCAAACTCTCATTCTTGGGAAATTTATTTGTTCTAGTTAAAGCCCTCATCTTCTTGAGTCACTACAAGCACTTTGTCTTTGATCTCTGACTGTCTATCTTCGATCTGCACCATTTGATTTCTTGGTTGAGGACGATGGTAGATAGCCTTCTTGTAGTAGTCATCGGTAAATGGGTTCTGATTGCCCTGAACTTCTCTATTTGGGAATTCACGTTTAAAATGTCCCTTCTCCTGACAGTTGAAACAAGTAACTTTGGACTTATCGAATCCCAGTTTTCCATCCAAACCTCCCAAGTTCTCTTTCCCCGTGATTTCCATGAAGCGTTGTGCGCGTCTGACAATAGATGCCATACACCATTTTATATCGATAAGCTCCATCTCTACCGGATCAATCTGATCATAGTCCTCTCTGGTCATTTCAGAATTTCCAATCTTGCCTGCTACAAGATTGTCATAAGATTCAAGAACTGATGCCAATAGTGACATATGCTGCTTTGCGGTCTTCTCATCAAAGTTTTGTGCATTCTGGAAATCAACGACAATATTGCACTGTAGTATCCTTTGAGTAGAATTTGATTGACTGGTCTGGTTGATCTGGGGATTGCTCGATCCATGTGATGATAGTGGGCTTTGAGACATGTTCGGATTGACTGTAGCAAATGATTGAAACTACTGTTTTGATATAACGGTGGGCTCGATGTGCTGTAGGCGCTAAAGGCAGTCTGGATCTTTGGAGACTGTATCTGAGCGGAAGAACTATTCTTGAGATAAAGATTAACATCTTGTTGCACTTGGACGTTTTTTTCTTTGCCACTTTCTGCATTTCAAGTTCATGTCCCTCCAATCTCTCAATGAAATGTGGTAATGAGAGACTACCATATTTAGTTCCATTCTTCAAAATGGTCAAATAGGTAGACCATTTTGTCGTAAGGAATCAGCGAGTTTATCAACAAGTTCTTCGTAAGTCTTAATGATTCCCATTTGCTTCATTTGCACGACCAGATGACAGTATCTTTCAATCAGTTATTTTATCGTCTCTCCTTTGATCAAAGTAAAGATGTCAAATTCTTTACACAACAACGCCCTTTTGCTTTTTCATAACTTGGCACTTCCGTGTAATTTCAATCGAAGAGCATTCCACAATGATTCTGCGTCATTGTTGCAACAGCGTTAGTATGTCCTCTTTGATGGATTGTTGCAGAATGTTCATCATTTTCTTCTCATTTATAAACTTTTCTCTTTTAAAATCAGGAAGTTGAGCCAATGTCTTTTCGAGACCATTTTCACCAACGGAGATTGATACTTTTCTTTGATAGCAAACCAACAAGTAAAATGATTTGCCTGAACCCAATTCATGAAATGTTCACTCCAACTATCGAAGTCTTAGAGGTTCATTAACTTTGGCAGCTTCGTCATAGTACCCATTTCGTTTTCGAGGTTCATGTTTTGTGCTGCAGTAGTCGTGACTGCTGATGTAGCAAATGCGTCGTACAATTATTCTGCCATTTTTCTGTAAAGATCTTAAAACACACTTTTCAAAAAACTGATTTTATGAAAAACATTCTTTGTGCGGATAACAGAACGATTCATGCGACTAAGATTAATTCGTGTGAATGAGTTGATTTGTACGGAGGAGTATTCGTGCGAACAAGTTGTCGTATGGATGACAATTTGGCTCGTACGAGTAAGTCGCTCATACGTGTGGTTACCTCGTGCGAATCACAGTTTCAATTTTAACTTGTAAATTTTAAGAACTTTCAATTGCTCGTTCGTACGAATGAATTAACTTGTATGGTCAGTCGTTCGTGCAAGTGGTCTCTCTACCCGTACGAAACAACTTAGGTCACCAAACAGATGAATTTTACCAATTTTGACATGATTAAGCTCGATTTTAGATCTGAAATTGTTAAGAAATGATTAGAATAGAATTTAACGTGATATCCTAGAATCCTAGTCCAATTTGTCCATAATTTCGTCCAATTTGAGATCAGTTCGGGAAAGTATAGAAGTAGAAAGCTGCAACAGTGAATCTGAATCTGAAACAGTTGGTAGCCTGCAGAAACTTGACGTTTGTCAGCAGATCAGACCTCAAGGCTCTGATACCACTTGTGAATGGGGGATCGGCTCCTCCGATGAGCAACCGGACTGACCTAACTCAACTAACAGAGACGGAATTCATTGTTAGTGATGTTGACAAACGAACAAGTGAGATCTACTGTTTAACTGCTTTGAATAAATTGATTGACGTGCAAAGTACAACACAAGTAAAAAATTCAGCAGTGCTTCGCCGTACCAACTGGACTAACACCTAACTAGCTCTGACACAACATTCCTCTATTTATAGGTCGACATGACTCGCACAAAAGAGTGTGTTGTAGAGACTGTGACTCGTGCGAGTAGCTGCATCGTACAAGTGACATCATCTGACTCACTCGTATGAGCGAACTACAAAATTCATAAATCATAAAATAACATTTACATATTTGAGTTTAAGCCCAATATACAATAACGACACATCCTAGACGTAGGCAATAGACATTATGCACCAACAGTCGCCTTCACAAGAGGGGCCTACCACTTTTCGCAATAATAACTTACTTGAATTATCTTCCAATATTCCGACCTTACAGGATTGTATCCCTACTGACTCAGACCAATAGGTTGAGGGTAACAACGCCTTCACAAGAGGGGCCTACTACTATAACTAAGATAATCTCTTAAAATTCCCAAAGTGTGGAAATCATCAAAGGATATGTAAAAGAGGAGTCGAAACCAAGTGATTCCTTCTTGTATATTTGTTTTCCTCTTTATATACGTTTTTACTTTTATATTTTTAAAACTTTCAAAACTTTTTTTTATCAAAATTTGGTTAGATTAGACGTTAACGATAAGCCGGTATTAAAAGCTCTTCGTCCTTGGATGACCTCGGTATCTTACCATCATTATACTACGTCCACGATAGGTGCACTTGCCCTAACTGTGTAGAGTGGTAGTACTGTATCGTGTTTTTTAATTTAAAGCTTGATCTACGAGTAAAAGTGACTAAAATATAACAAAAATTATAACCCACTCACACCACATCAAGCTTTCAACTTCTCGATTAATTTTAATAGAGTTAGTATGTTATATTCTTGAGTAGTACTCTTCAAAAAATCATCAAGTATGTAGACCACTCTCCTTGTGGTATAGCATCCGCCAATTTATCCACCCATTTGTCATCTTCTTTTAAAATTTTCATCCTTCTCATTTCAGCACTTAATTGACATATCTTTCAATCAATTGCTTTATTACCTCTACCTTTGTTAAATTTATTGAACCCTATAAAAGAACATAAGATTGGAAAGCTAAAACAATCTATAACATCTTATCATTAATAAAGATCTGCTGCTCTAAACTCTGTTCATACTTAAAAACTCTTCAAAGATCTGTTAAAGACAAAGCTGTGCTGAAGCAAAGATCTGTGAGGAAACGTGATGAAGCATAAAGGCTGTTAAAGCAAAGGTCTGCTGAAGACCAACATAGGATACCTCAGTAGTTGTTGTTTAACAGAGTTTTGTTATGTAATTAATGTAATAGTGTTTAGGTCTAGCTGAGGATAGAGTTTGTTTAGTTTGTTAAATGTCACCATCATAGTTTCGTCAGCCAAAGATGCTAGTGGTTTGAAAGTACTATAAATAGAACAGTGCTTGTACTGTTCTACCTATCACTTTTCTTCTACACATTCTGTACGAACAAATTAGAGTGATCTTAGGCTGAGGGGGAGTTTGTAAATTGCATGCATACGTGATTATAATTACAAAAGCATGTTAATGCAAACAATCTTTCTATTGTTGTGATTTCAAATTTACATAATTCCGCTGCAGTGTTTCATTATTATCTATCTTTTTACATTGATTTCATCTAAACCATCACATCAATATCAAATTCAGATCCTAAAAATTTGTATCAGATCTTGGTCATTCAAATTTGATTTAACAATCAATTTCATATAAACTAGTCAGCTCTCACTGCTAATTTGTTTGTTCATTGTATTGAAAACAGAGTAAAAGTTTATTTACGTTCAAAGTTTTTAAACAAAAATCCACAAGGTCCACACAACACTAGCACCATGTATAAACCTCTGATACTTTTCAGATCGGAGTACAGCATCTGAAACGTCGGATGGGTCACATACTTGCACAATAGAACACGGGTTGCTAGAAATCGGTTATCTTCGACCACATGTTCTGATGGGACCGAGTGCCAAAGACCCGAAAGTTCAAGTTCCATACAGTCCGGAACATCACTCTGAGCAAGATTTTCAGAAAATTGAGCTAGATGCAAAGGCATTTAGTATAGTGGCAACTACTTTGCCTAATGATATCTATGCTAGGCTGTTGCATTGCAACAATGCAAATGAGGTATGGGATGCTCTAAAAGAACAATTTGGTGGCACAAAAGAAGTTATTGAAAATAACAAAGAAGTTTTGAACCAACAGTATGAAACATTTTGTCATGTGAAAGGAAAATCATTAACTCAACAATTTGAAAGGTTTAGTTGCCTAATTAGTGAGTTAAAACTAGTAGATGTTATTTTTGCAAATTCTCCTTTGAATAGCCGATTTCTTAGATCACTACCAGATAAATGGGACACTATTGTCTTTGTAACCAGAAATTCTATTGAGTTTAAAGAGATAAGTTTGACTTAGCTTCATGGTAGGCTTCTCACTTATGAGAGAGAGCTTAACCAGAAAAATAAACTTCAAGAGTCAGGAAAAGTGGCTGATTACTATTCCTTTGGTAGTACAACACTTTTTGGTCAAGAAGAAACCTCTAATAGTACTAAGGAACAGAGTATGATCATTTTATTGACATAGAATCTGGTGCAAATTTCAACTCTGATTCTTGCTCACCCAATTCTGTTTTTGCTGCAAATGGGGAAAATCAAGTTTCTAACAACTTATCCTTTGAACTAAATGATCTTCAACATTTTGATCCAAAAATTTAGAAAAAATGGACATATTACACCAACTGGCATTACTGAGTGTCAGGACTAGCAAGTTCTATAAAAAACTAGTAGAAAATTTCCAGGGTCGAATGGAGGGTTAAAAGTTGGGTTGGATAAATCAAAGATTAAATGCTATAAGTGTAACAGGCTAGTCATTTTGCTAGAGTGTGTAGGAGTCAAACAAATGGTTCAATTATCACACACCTAAGTCCTAGACCTTAAAACCCAAAAACATTGTCCATTATTCCCAATATACCCCTACTCCTCATATACAAAACACTACTCATTTTGCACACCATGTACCACATTCCCAGTTCAGTATGTCTAAACCACTATTCCTCATATATAGTATGTTCAAGCCTCAAGTCCTCAGGTACAAGTGCAACTTGCACCACAAGTTACACAAACCTCTGTTCCTGCAGAGACCAGTAACAGAGCTTCTTTACACAAGGTTTTGTTGATCGGAGTAGCTAACCTGATGTAGGTCCCCTAGTCCGTATGGATCTTCACAGATCGTATATCCAACCTAGAGTGCGGAATCCCCTAGATCAGATTTCACAGAAACAAGAACACGAATAAGAACACAAACACTTTCAAACTGTCTTCTATTGATTATCTAACACAATGGTTTACAATCATTTCAAGACTCTCTCTCTCTCTCTCAGCTCTCTCTGAACAACTAAAATAGCAACACGATCAACAGAATTAGCAACCTAAACCCTAATGCAAACATCCCTATATACAGAGACAGGATATGCAATTGGGCTAGGGTTTCACTACATGGACTGCTATTGGGTCTAGGCCCAATTGCCTACCATGAGCTATACAGTGTCTAGTTTAGCCCAATTATCTCTAAATAACTATTACAAAACTAAACCCGCTAACCGTTTATCATTTTACTAATTATAAGATATCCAAGACCAAATCTAAGCTATTGTCACAAATATGCACCATCACTTTAAGAACTGACTGATGAGAATTTTGCTCTAGTTGCTAATACTGAAAAGAAATAAGAAGATTTTTGCTTCATGGCACTAGACACTATATTGAAAGGGATGAGTCTGAGTAAGTAGTGTTAAATTCTAATGATGTTTGTGATAATGTTGTGTCAGATGTTTCAGAAAAGAAGGTTAGTGAAGAAACTGTGAACTCAGTGTCAGACCCATAGGAAACCAATGTTTATGAAGAAGAATGTGACTATGCCATGATGGCTGCTGCTAAGGTATCACCTCAGGTCCTTAAAGACCTATGTTGAGACAAATGTATTATTGTTTTTGCTAACATAAAAGAGGTAAATGAAAACCTTAGAAACAAAAATTTTAGATGATAAAATTCAGTTTGAAAAACTTGCAAAAGAGTTAAAATCTAAACTGTTTGAAAAAGAACCTGAAATCAGTAGCCTCAAACATGAGTCTAGCATAACCAAGGATCAACCCAAAACTATGATAGAATAATACCAAAGTTGTAAAAAGAAGCTTGAATCTACCCAAATTACTTGTGAAAAGTGGGTAGAATCCTGTAAAGGTTATGAGCTGATGTTAGATCACAATCAAAAGCAAATGTAAAACTTCGTGTAGGTTTTAGAAAACATGACCAAGTTTCCCAAAATACTACTATAAATAATTGTGAGTTGGTTGAAATTATTTCAACAAATTTGGCAGGTCAAAAAAATTAAAGTCACTAAACCAAATGTTAAGAAAATGGTTTTAGATAGACCAGCAGAATCCTCAACTTTTGAGGAAATAGAAAAATATCAATTCAAACTACCTGTCAGATGAGTGTGACATTCTTGACAGCTGTAAGCCAATGGACTTTTCAACCATTAAAGGTGTAAAGGCACCTTTAGTCGAGAACATTAACTTAAAAGGTCTTCCACCAGATGTTACTATATCTGCTAACAAATAGTCTTGACCAAGAGGTGGTGGAACTTGTCTCCGAATAGTCAATTACTTAAAAGATCTTCCAGCAGATTTGTCACCAAGAGGTATTTGGATATAAGAGCTATTTTGATTTAGATCTTCCAGCAGATGTTACAATATCTGTTTTCATAACCTTGTCTCCATTATTATCCTTATTGGCATTCGCAGAACCATCAACATTACCTGATGTGGAACTGTTAGGTGTAGTTGACACAAAGTCTGTAAGCTCTTCTTCATCTGGCAAGAAAGAATAGTCATGACCAAGAGGTGGTGGAACTTCATTCAAACCTTTGAATCCCACACATGTCTTGTCATTACTCTTCTTCAGGCCATTCATCATGTGTTTCATAACAAAAGATGAATCTCTGAATTGATTTAATTTCTTTTCAAGTTAACAAATTTTAAGTTGTGCTTCAGACAACTCTTTGCATTTTTAGAAATTTCTTTTGTTTTATCACTCATCGTATCATGAGCTAAGTCAATAACTTGAAGTTTTTCATTAAGCTTAAAGGTTAGAATATTGATTTCTTCTTCATAACCTTTAATTTTCTTCAAGTATAATGACTCATTTTGTTTTACGAAAAAGTTTGATTCTTTTAGGTTCGAGAGCTCATTTACCAAACTTTGGTTTTGATTGGTTAACCTGTCAACCTCACTTTGCAGTTCACGACATTTTAAACAAACAGAACTACCAGAGTTAGAATGTACCTCTCTTGTTGACTTGCTTAGATCGGCCATGAAAGCAGCAAAATCAGCAACCAACTTCTTCTCTGTAGCAGTCTGTTCTCCATCAGCTTTTTTAGCTACCTTCTCCAACTCTACCTCAGCTTCAACCTTCACTTCCTCATTATCAACTGAGGCTATCTCAGCCATGAATGCCTGTGAGGCATTGTTATCACCCTCTAGATGAACACTCCAATCATAAGAACCCTCTCTAGCAGTAGAGATCAGGGCCTTGATCCACTGTTGGTTGATGCATTCCTATTGCTTGAACCATGACCAGGAGAATATTGAAAGGATGAGTTAGAACGAGATTAGTTTTTGGTCGTTGACATTCTCTAGCAAAATGTCCATAGTTATGACAACTGTAACACTTCGCTTTTGACTTTTCAAAGCCCACACTCTTTCCGATGAACTTCCTACCCGTTCTGTTCATGATCCTCTTTACTCTTCTAGAGATCATGGCCATCTACCATTGTAAATCCATCTCTTCCAGGCATCAGGGTCGATCTGATCATAATCTTCATCAAACGTAGCAGGATCAAATATTTTTCCCAGAATGTAGTTCTCGTAGGAAGCAACAAAAAAGCAAGCAATGCCAGATGACTTTAGCACTTTTGACACTCAGAGGCATAGACTTAGTAATGTTGTTACTATTACTTGATTGTTAACTCTTTGCCCCTGACGAGCCTCTTGAAGCAGCAACAAAACATATTTCACCCTCAGAATTTTTCACGATCTGCTCATTTTCACATGAGAGAAACGTAATTGTAGTGTCACTTGAAGCATTGTTGGAAGATGAAGGTGTAAGCTCCTTTATAAATCCCTGGATTTTGAACCTGATCATATCTAGTCTCCTTCTTCTTCATATTGAGCTCATAAGCTCTCAGTTTCCCAACAACCTCTTCCAAGTCTTTCGTTTCATAATCAGCTTCACCATTTATCATCAAAGTATAGATATCCCACTTTGCAGGTAAAGTATCCAGCAACTTGTCGTTTATCTCCATATCTGTGTATCCCTCTATGTCATAATTGTCCATTTCTGACATCAGATGATAGTATCTCGTGATAATATCTTCAAGGGACTCACTCCTCATGCCTTTAAACATAGCAAATTGTTTCTTCAGCAGATCAACCTTGTTCTTTTTCACACTAGTATTGCCCTCATATCTCTTCTCCAGGGCATCCCACATCTCTTTCGACGTAGTATAATGCTTGAATGTATGTTTGGTGCCATCAGGTAATGACATCTTTATAGCAGCTAAGGCTTTCTTCTCAGACTCATACATCCTTTTCTCCGCTTCGGACATGTTCACATAAGCAGTAACCCGTTGTCTGCCCTCAAAGTCATGCGCTGGGTTAGCGTACCCATCTTGAATACCGATCCACATCCGTGTGTCCTGGTATTCAATAAACGATTGAAACATGTCCTTCCAAGTAAGATAATTTTCAACTTTCAGCATTTTTGGAGGTTTGTTAGTTGTGCCAGCCTCGTGCTCCATTCTTAACAGTTCATTCAAGTTAGACATATTCGACATTTTTTACTGAACCGGCTCGTTAAAAACATTAAAACTTGTCCAAAATGTGTGGTTACCAAATTATACTGTTAGACTCATCTCGACGATACGATTCTAATGATGTATATTGTCCGATTATGATTTTAGGAATTTTCGTGCCTTTTTTGTCCTAAAAATCACACGAGCCTAACCGTGCAACCGGTTTGTCAAGATTGTTTATGGATCAAATTCTATGTCTGAAGACGTTTAACTCCGGTTACGTCATTTGGTTAACTTCCCACCTTTTTGTGTATAACTCGGAACAGTGTCAAATCTGGAACACTAACTCGGATTGACAGTCCGAGATGAAAACCCGGAACAGTAATCCGAATTGCTAATCCGAGATGGTGATTTGGAATAGTGATCCGAAATGGAATCCGGAATGTACTGTTCTTATCCGAAATGGAATCCGGAATAGGCTATTCTAATCTGAGATGGAATCCCGAATAGACTATTCTGATCCGAGATGGAATCCGGAATACACTTTTGATTCGAAATTCAATACGAAATGGAATCCGAGATAGGGTTTTCTGAAGGATCCTACATAATCGTCTTTTAAGTGAATTATTCCAGCAGATTCCTACGATATCCCCTAATCGTATGGATCGCCACAAAATCATCTGTCCAATCTAGAGTCTGAAATCCCCTAAATTAGATTTCACAGAAACAAGAACACGAACATGAACACAATTACCTTCAAACTGTCTTCTATTGATTATCTAACACAATGTGTTTACAATCAATTCAAGACTCACTAGAAATCTCTCAGCCACTCTCTGTAGATTTCTCACACTCCTCTCTTTCTAACAACCCCCTAAACCCTAGTGCACAACATGTATATATACTACATGTCTGCATACTAGGCTTTATACAGGGCTAGGCCATTCTCCAAGCCCATTACAACTCTAAACAAGCTAAACACAAATGCTAAGCCCAATGCAAAATATCCAATAACTAAAATAGCAAACTATTAAGCTGTTGCCACAAATATGCACCAACAGACTCCCCCTTGACAATAGCTTCATAGTATAATTTTGTCTTCAAACATCTTGTGATCTTTTGGTCTTTGGATAGCTTCAGCTACACACAGATTTTGACATCAATAGACCCCCCTTAGCTGATGCTTCCAATCTCCAAAACTTTCATTCGTTGTAGATTAGCGAACTAGTATTCTCTGGTTAAGCTCTTATATCCAAATACCTCCATATCTCCCTTTGAAATGTAGTAGAAGGATCTACCATGCATCTTCACACATTCTTAACTCCATTCTTAAAATGTACTTTACTTTAATTCTACACTTCATTTTGATAACAGCATCAATCTGTTTAGAAACACAAGCAACTAACTCGAAAAACCATTAGTCGTTTTCTACATTAAAGATAAACCAATATTTTATCTTATCATGCAAAATTAAACAACTTATCAGTTCAAACTCGGAGACTTTAAAAACAAATCTTTTTGTATTTTTATATTTTCTAAAAACAAATAAATAACGAAATAATAAACACTCTATTTTTGTGAGTATCACCTTTAACAAGATCATATCAGCAACATCCAACTATTTTCGCACCATCTGATAATTTTATATGCAATATTTATGAAAAGCAGTTCAAGACAATTACCAGTATTGTTTTTCCACTTAAACAAAATACATAAAAATTTCAAGTACCATTATCTAGTGATATGTGAAGATAATTTATACTGATATACTAGTGTGTCCTACTTTAGGACATACCCCCACGATCAAGGTATGCACAAAAATTCATCGTAATAGGTGAATATACCGAAACTCATCCTTTTGAATTACAACGTTAGATAATTGGGGATCAGCTCAGCACTTCCGTATAGCAAAGAGGCCAATATCCAACGAGGGTTAGGGCAAATACCAAATTTTGGTACGAACGATGCAATTTGCACATTTGAATGACTCTCTAGGAGAGCTTCTTCAATTTTTGAGATTTGGCATTTTAGCTCTCTTAAGATATCCTTGTTGTGCCTAGGTCAGCATATATCTGGATGCAGTAGAAGGACAACCTTGATACCCTGGATGAAATAACGATATAAAGACCTAAAACCTCAGATTTTGGCAATATATCAACGCAAGATTTAAGGTTATAAAACCATACCCACTGATATGTTACCCACTCATAGACAGTTTATTATATTTGTATCACAAAGGTAAGGTGATTATTTCATGCTTTTTGCCTACTGGTACATCATACACTGAAGCTGCTATCACACTTAAGCAATTTAGTTTTAATTTGAGTGTGACAGTCTAACTTGCTGATGTACTATCATTTCTTCTTTTCCAAACAGTGAAACTCATTTTTGATTTTTGAAAAAACTTTAAACTTTGTAACTTACTCCCCCTAAACTCACGCACTAACTAAACTCTTTTTGGCTTAGGGAAATTTCTCCCCCTAAATGTTGTTTTTATGGAATAAGGATTTAAAAATAGAAATTTAAATACAAACAGACTCCCACTTCAACCTGACAAAAGGTTTTTCACTGTTAGTAACCTTTTTCTATCACAGAAGTAAATAATTCGTTACCATGGGTAACCTACTATTCACCTCAGATGCTTTACAAGAATAACCACTGTTGAACACATCAACAGTCCTTCTTAGTCATCCTGCACTCACTCAACAACTTAGTTAGACTTGAGAACCCAAACCCTACCAGTTTTGGGTTGACCATGAATATCAATATAACTTAATTTCGTCCAATATCCATCACACCCTACTTGTGTCTTGGAAGTCTTCCAAGTTGATGAACAAGAGTTATACTTTTCACGAGATCTTTGATCGCGAGAGATCCAATACACTCTCGGATTTGCCACCTTTGAAAATTATTATCTCGAAACCGTCTTCTCCCATTATCATAATCTGAACTTTGAAAAATTTTTGGATTATTTTGAACATTTGAGTTACTAAAACCCCTATATTCGTTTCTCCTCTGAAGATTTCCATCTCCAAAAGTCTGGTATCGATTTTGATATCCAAAATTTTTCTTTGTAAAACAATTTGATTGTCGATTAACATGAGTTGATTTAGGAGAAAATTTTTCTTGGACTATCAAATCTTCTTGAAGTTGAAAAGTTAGGTTGAAATTTTGGTTGATTTGTCTGAGAACTTGGTTTAACCTGATTTCCATCCTTAACCTCAACCTCAATCTCCACTTTCTTACCCTTTTTAAAAGGACAACAACTAGCCACATGTTTTGTTGTGACATTTAAAGCAAGATCTCTTCTTAAAAATATTCTTTCTGTTAGATCCCCTTTTAAATGATTTGATTGTTTTGTCTTCAGTATCCTCATCCACTTTATGAGGTGTACTGTTAGGCCTAACCGATTTTTTCAAATAACCTAGACTATTAGGTATGTCAACCATTATCGGAACCACTACATTTGGTGTAGTAGGCACAAAATTTGTTAGCTCATTTTAATTTGGTAAAAAGGTGTAATCCTAATCCTCATAAGATGAAGTTTTACTAAACCCCACTCCCGTTTTATCATAATTTGACTCCATTTTACTCAAAAGAACATTTAAGTCTTTCTATTTTTCTAATTCGGCTAACAGAATTTTGTTTTGCTCTGTAGTTTGTCAATTTTACCTTGTAGTTCAGTGAAATTATGATAAGTTTGACTTACAAATTGATATTATACCTGTACCTGTGCTGTAAGCTCATCTGTATCATCCATGCACACTGTAGCTCTTGCATCCTTCTCAGCTTCCTTCTTCTCTTCTTTCTTAGCAGCCGATTCTTCAATCTTCACAACTCCAGTCTCAGCTAAACATGCTTGTTCACATGTACTCTGTCTTGAAGAACTCTGATAACGTTTTCCTAAAGCTTCTCACAGCTCTCTAGACGATCCATACCTATTACAAATGTGTTTCATATCAGTTGGCAAGGTCATCTTTATCGCTGCTAAAGTTTTCTTCTCAGCCTCATACATACGTTTCTCAGAGTCTTCCATCTTCTCATATGACAGTACCAGAATTCTCCTGTTAAGTCGACATGTGGGAGCAATATACCCATCAATCATACAGCTCCACATCTTAGAAACTTCACATAGAACAAACGCCTAAAACTTATCTTTCCAGTCTACATATTGTTCAGCCGTCATCAACTTTGGGCAGTTATTTACACTCTCACTCATATTGTTCAATCTGACCATCTTTAATACACAGAGTATCAGCTTAAATGGATTTTGGTATACCAGTGTCAAAACCCAAATCTAACCTCCCTTCTGGTCCTTCTTTGTGTTTTACCGTAACCGTACCGTTAAAAACGTTAAAAAATTTGACCAAAAAGTGTTTACCAAATTGTACCGTTAAACTCATCTCGACGATACGAATCCAATGATGTATATTGTCCGATAGTGATTTAGGAATTTCCGTGCCTTCAAAATCACACGAGCCTAACCGTGCAACTGGTTTGTTAAGATTGTTTATGGATCAAATTCTATGTCCGAAAACGTTTAACTCTGGTTACGTCAGCTGGTTAACTTTCCACCTTTTTGTATATAACTCGAAACAGTGCCGAATCCGCAACAGTAAATCGGATTGACAGTCCAAGATGAAAACCCGTAACAGTAATCCGAATTGCAAATCCGAGATGGTGATTCGGAATAGTGATCTGAAATGGAATCCGAAGTGTACTGTACTGATCCGAAATGGAATCCGGAATAGACTATTTTGATCTGAGAAAGAATCCGGAATAGACTATTCAGATCCGAGATGAAATCCGAAATACACTTCTGATCCGAAATGGAATCCGAGATAGGCTTTTCTAATCCGAAATGCAACTCTGATGATCCGAATTACACTTTCCTGAACCGAATTGCAAGTCTGATGATCCGAAATGCAGGTTTCTGATGCGAAATTCAAGTCTCCAATCCGAAATGCTTTACTGTGAATCCGAAATGCTCTCCTTCCATCTGAACTACCTTGCAGTTTATCCGAAACAGTAACAGAAACCCAAGAACAGGAGCCGAAACCCTAATTCAGCCATAACAAACTTCAAGACAACCTCCAAAACGTCCAAAACCCCAGATTTTTCTGTTGTTACGATTCTGAACTGAGCAAAATTAAGAGCCGAATGCTCTGATACCAATTGTAGGTCCCCTAGTCCATATGGATCTTTACATAATCGTCTATCCAACCTAGGGTGCGAAATTCACTAGATCAGATTTCACAGAAACAAGAACACGAACAAGAACACAAACACTTTCAAACTATCTTCTATTGATTATCTAACACAATGGTTTACAATCAATTCAAGAATCTATCTCAACAACTAAACTAGCAACTCGATCAACAGAACTAGCAACCTAAACCCTAATGCAAACCTCCTTATATATAGAGACAGGATATGCAATTGTGCTAGGGTTTCCCTACATGGACTGCTATTGGGTCTAGGACCAATTCGCCTTCCATGAGCTATACAGTGTCTAGTTTAGCCCAATTATCTCTAAATAACTATTACAAAACTAAACCCACTAACCGTTTATCATTTTACTAATTATCAGATATCCAAAGATCAAATCTAAGCTATTGTCACAAATATGCACCATCACTTGAAGAACTAACTGATGAGAATTTTGCTCTAGTTGCTAATACTGAAAAGAAATATGATGATTTTTGTTTCATGGCACTAAACACTATACTTGAAAGGGATGAGTCTTAGGAAGTAGTGTTAAATTCTAATGATGTTTGTGATAATGTTGTGGCAGATGTTTAAGAAGAGAAGGTTGGTGAAGAAACTGTGATCTCAATGTCAGACCCATGGGAAACCAATGTTTATGAAGAAGAATGTAACTATGCCATGATGGCTGCTGCTAAGGTATCACCTCATGTCAAAGACCTATGTTGAGACAAATGTATTATTGTTTTTGCTAACATAAAAGAGGTAAATGAAAACCTTAGAAACAAAATTTTAGGTGATGAAATTCGGTTTGAAAAACTTGCAAAAGAGTTAAAATCTAAACTGTTTGAAAAAGAATCTGAAATCAGTAGCCTCAAACATGAGTCTAGCATAACCAAGGATCAACCCTAAACTATGATAGAAAAATATCAAAGTTGTAAAAAGGAGCTTGAATGTACCCAAATTACTTGTGAAAAGTGGGTAGAATCCTACAAAGGTTATGAGCTAATGTTAGATCACAATCAAAAGCAATGTAAAATTGCGTGTAGGTTTTAGAAAACATGACCAAGTTTCCCAAAATACTACTATAAATGATTGTGAGTTGGTTGAAATTATTTCAACAAATTTGGCAGGTCAAGAAATTAAAGTCACTGAACCAAATGTTAAGAAAATGGTTTTAGAAAGACCATCAAAATCCTCAACTTTTGAGGAAATAGAAAAATATCAATTCAAACCTACCTGGTCAGATGAGTGTGACATTCTTGACAACTTTAAGCCAATGGACTTTTCAACCATCGAAGGAGTAAAGGCACCTTAAGTCAAGATCATTCACTTAAAAGATCTTCCAGCAAATGTTACAATATCTGCTGACAAAAAATCAGACCCTAACAATTGGTATCTAACAAAAAGTCAGAAAAATGGAAGAAAAGAGAGAAAATATCAAACTTGTTTTGTGATTTTTGATTCACCAAATTGCACCATTTGTGGCAGAACAAACCACAAAACTCAAGAGTGTGTTTATCTTAAAAATTTTGATGTCAAAAGAAGTAAGTAAAAATCTAATAAACTTGAGAGTTCAAGAAAAGAAAAGACTAAACAGACTTTTGTCCTTGTCCAAACATCTCTTACCAAACAATTAAATATAACCTCTACTCCCAGAAAGGTTCAGATAACAGATGCACCAACAACAAATAAATTGCTGGATTTTGGTGTAGCTACTCTAAAGTGTCACACCCTCAATTTCCACTTGCGGAGTTTTACCGCGAGGCGTGTGAACAAACCAGAATCTGAAACACTAGTACGTCGAACGACTCTATATGATTTGATAATACGTTTTCCAAAATCATTTGTTGTAGATTTTATATTGTCTAAATTAGTTACCAATATTTAGCAGAAGCATCAGTTTTAAAGTTTGAGCGGAAGCATAAAGTAAAGTAAAGGAACGGGCGCCAACATAAACGCCAAAACCAAAGAAAAATCTCAAAACAATATTGATAAATAAGACTCGATAAAAGATGTCTTGTTCAATGCATGTGCGTGCACCTAGAGCTTCTAGCATCCTGAGAAACATGTAAAGAAACAAGTGTCAACATTAAAGATGAGTGAGTTCACAGGTTTTCGTAAATTCGTTTGTTCGGTTATAGTTTGTTTTCTCCGTTATCCCTAGCCCGGGATAACGTATTAGTTCCATTATTCCAACCCGGAATAACAAGTTGTTGCTTCCAATATTCCAAACCCGGAATATTAAGTCGTTGTTTCCAATATTCCAAACCCGAAATATTAAGTTGTTTCCATTATCCCCAACCCGGGATAATATCGTAGTTTCGTAATTAAGTTCAATGTTAACATATATAGGTAGCTAACCTAAAGTCATGTCACGTAAGTGTTCGCGATCGAAGCTGACTGTTGTGCCTCCGTGTTGCCAGGCCTATCACTGACCATGGCGATGTTAGGCCAAATTATTCACCCGTTGACCATACCCGGTCGGCTAGCGCGACTAGCTCGGATGGGGCTCGTCGGGCCCAGTAGTACTACTTATAATTCCCCCGCTATTAAACCCAATACTAACGATCCGAGAGATTGACGAGGACTTAAGTGATAAAGCTGCTTAGTGACCATAACATTACATTAACATTAACTTAGTTACCGAGTAGTTATGTGACGTTAAATTCGTATAACGTAAAGAGTTTGAGTTTGAGAGTGTATACATGTTTCTCCCCCTGTTGTTTAAAAACCGGATAAAGTTAGGGGCCGTGAACTCACCTTTATTTGCTCGGTTAGTGTAGCAAAGAAGTTATAATAGATGGGACTGCTAGTTGCGTCCTAACAAACCAATTAATTCCAAGTTAGTGTGTGAACACACCAATACAAATTCCACACGTAATTTACACACAAAGTGATACACACAAACAACATATCTAACACTCAAACATGCATGCAAGTATCCTCATGTGATCCTAGTGATTAAAACAACTTGTCATAATCGTAAACCAATTCATGCCACAATTTGATGCACACAATCACAAGTTATCAATTTCAGCTTAACACTCATAATTCAGCTGTTTTCTAGGATTTTTATAAAATAGTTCCAACATTCCAAAAATTCCAATATTTTTACAGTAGGTGATATTTATACCATAGAAGTTTATATAAATTTTCCAAGTCCTAAATCTTTACCAATTAACCATAAATATTAATATACCAGGCTGCAGTCAGATTTACCGCTTTCTGACTGCAGTCCACGGAAGAATTTATTTAAAAATTACTGATCGTCCAATTAACAAAATTCCAGTTGGAGTTGCCCGGAAATTTCCATACCTAGTTGCTGTACAAAAATCATGACTCAACTCCCTACTGATTTTGAAATCCAACTCGATAAACAACTAACAAAATTTCAGGATTTTCACAGTTTTAGTTACTGAACTTATTTGGCCCTTTAAAAATATCAAACGACTTCAGAAAATTATGAATCCAGCGCCATTAGATTCCTTATTCAAATCTCTACGTTCTAGACATCAGAAAATCCGTTTTTTGACAACTAACGACCGAGTTACAGCCAGATGAAGTCGGCTGTAACTATTGCTCAGCAACTGATTTCAGCATACAATTACTACAACTTGCATAAACCGTTCCTATTGATCAACCTAAGCGAGCAAGAACCGATTTTTAATCATAGTTTACTACTAATAACTTATCCATGCAAACCCTAGTTCTTACTTCTAGTTTTTACAAACAAAACACACTTGCAACTTATGATATCCGCAAACAATTATACATGCAACTATGGACAGTTCAGCCGATTATTTAACACACACACATAATCCGAAAACAAGCAAATAAATTCGTTCAAACATATATATCCGAAGCAAACTAATCAATTCATTCAAGCATATATATCCGAAACAAACTAATCAATTCATTTAAGCGTATATATCCGAACATGATTTCGTAATCAAAGATAATTCTGACCTTGAATAACTAGGCAAACAAGCCGAGATTTGGACAAGAACGACTCGGCTGATCCAACTAGATCGCGACCGAGAGGATGATGATAAAGTGGGCTGTTTTGTTGATTGAATAGAGGTGAACAAGGACTGAACTCGCGACTGAATGGAGGTGAAGATGGCGATGGTTGCTGCTGCTGCGACCGAGAGGAAGGAACGAACAAGGAAGGGATCTGTCTGCGATCGCAAGGCTGCCGTCGGCTGCTATCTTCGACTAGGGTTTTTTGTGAATTTTGAAGGAGCATGCATGTGAGTTGTATATATAGGCGCAAAGGAAATAGTGGTTACGGTTTGGATAAACATTCATGGCCGAGTAACTTGGATTGATTCGGTTTGGGTTTGGGCTTGATCTCGCGGCCAAGGACTAGGGTGAGTTGGTTTGGTTTTGATCTTGGCCGAATAGTTTTAGGTTTTGCATGCAATGGTTTTCGGTTTAGGTTGTTCTCGGCCGAGTAGTTAGAGTTTTAAGTCTAGGTTTGATCTCGGTTTGTGTTTGCGATTTCGGGTTTGATCCTTGTTTTCTTTTAGCCGAAGACTTGGGTTCAAAGTTTAAACTTTGTTAACTCCTAGAGTCACAATGAATCAAGTTGGTTCGTGTCGCGGTTCGGTTCAGTTCGTGTTTATTCAATTACTAAAACAATCACACAACACACATCACGTATTCATTTAATTCGTACAAGTTCGTTCACATAGCACGTAATTAGTTTGACAAGTATTACGTTTAAGTTATCCGAAAAACCCGGGATGTCACATAAAGACTGCTCTCATGTTAGATAGTCAAGAAGCTGAAACATCATTAAAAATCCAGTTTCACATTCCACAACCAAGCACATTGACATCAGAAATCATTTGTGAGGGATTGCTATGAAAAAGGTTTGATTTCTCTACATCATGTTCCAACTAAGGATCAGCTAGCAGATGTTCTAACAAAAGCTTTAGATACATCTACTTTTGAAAGCTTGATCTCTAGGATTGGCATGATTAAAATGGATTAAAAACAAACTTTTGCTTTCCATGAATAAAAGGCATTAAAATTTTTTAGAAAATCAAAATTATATCCTTAAAATAGCTTAAATTGAAAATCAATAATCCTAAAAGTCTGTTTAAACCATTGTTTCTCTAAAAGCTCTGTTTGGTCTAAATGTCTATACACTGATAAATGTACCTCTGCTATCCTTCTCCATTGTTCACATCCACTATTTGGGCTAAACCAATGTTTTGCCTTATCCACTGATATCTATCCTCTGATTAAGTAAAGTCACCACTATTCATGACCAATGTTCTCAACCATTGCTGGTACCCAGCATCGGTTTCCCTAACAACTGTCATCCATTATCCATCAGAGGTTACACATGGACAGATGATTAGTCATCAGATCTTTAAAACCCCTGCCACGTCAGCATTCACTTTTTCACTTTATATATCACTGTTCAATCCAAACAGAGTTTTTACATGCCGTCTCGAATTCAAATTTCTTAAAAGCGGTTTACATTACTATCATCGTCTTCATTACTCCTCACTTCCATCTTAGATCATGGCTCTTAACATCAAACTCCCACATAACCACATTCCCACATTCGAGAAAACCGACAATAATGCTTCATTCCATCCAATAATTGATGTTCTCACATCCTCAAAATACAAAGACATCATGCTTGCAAACGCACCAATTTATGTGGATACACTCCGACATTTCTTGGAAAATGCTAAAATCGAATCCCAAAAGAAGAAGGTATATGCTATCACTTCAAAGGTCGGAGAAACCCTTGTCCAAATTTCTCCCATCCTCAATTTACACAACTTTTGGTCTAAATGACCTAGAAGCTAACACTTCTTTTGGCAAGCAAGAATTACATGCAGAGTTTATTGAACGTGGATATGACCCGAGGGCTAGTTAACTAGTGTTACCATTTACAAACCGAACTTTTCCTGCTAAAATGCGTTATTTTTTTCATACCTTACTCACATGTCTTTCAGCCAAAACAATCTCATTTAATGAGATTCCACAAAATATTCAATTTCTAGAATATGCTATTTTGACAAAATCTGATTTCAATCTATCCTAGGTGTTGTTTATGGACTTGATGGCAAATTATAATAAAATATCAAAAAATAAGCTTTTCTTTTGTATCCTAGACTTTTGAGGTATTATCTACAAAAATAACTTCCAGAAAAAGATTTTAAACAAGGAGTAGTTTTTGAGATGAAGGGTCTTACAACTGAAACTTTAATGCAATAAAAAATATGGAATCAAAGGTTTCTAAAACAAAAGCAAAAGGGGATGAGAAAATATTGGATGAGTCCACATCACAAGCTCAAAACTCTGTTGCTGAACTTACTACTCATGATGATCATGCCAACACAACCGGTGTTGTGAAACCCACACTAAAAAATCCAAAAAGAAACCATCCAAATCCAAACAAGCCCACCAAAACCAAAACTCATAAAAAGGCACCTCTGGAAGATGAGATCACAGAGGATAACCTTATGGTATCACAAAAGCCACTAGAAACCACTTTTGTTACTTCCTATAACAGTTCAAAAGATCTCCACCACAAAGCTAGACTCCTCCTGCTTCCTCACAAAAGGAACAGGTTGTAACCACAGGGATCCCAGATTATGAAGCAGATGATTCACTTGAGTCTTTGTTTTAAAGCCCCTCTCCCAGGGCAAATTCTCTTTCTACCCCACAACCATCACCATCAATTCCACCTACTAGTATACCTTTGTTTCATACAATTGAGATAACTCAGACACAAATCAGTTCCTCTTAATCACCTATTCATGAGAGTTCACCACCACATGTGACTGAGTCTGAGACAAATCTCCTTGCTAACCCAGCAACAGATGTGGAGCTATATCCCATGAGTTACAAGTAACTCTTGGTGGTAATTTAAGTAAAGTAGCCACTACAACTAATGACACATCAGTGTTTCAGTTGGATAGTGGTTACATCCATCAGACTACCTTAAAGGCAACAACTGTTGAGGGTACAACTATAACCTCTACTCCAGTTGAAGTCCCAGTACCAAGAAAAAGGGGCATTTGGTTCTGATAACATGGAGACTGTTGATACACTTTATGGCCGTCATTGTGTGATAGACTAGTTAGAGTGTGTATTGAATATTGTAATAGATTAGATACGAACACACGACCCAAGTGCGAAAAGTACTTGACTCATATGAGTGACTGTATGTTTAGTAAGAGTCACTCACTCTTACGAAATATTTCGTACGAATCACTCACTCTTATGAAATATTTCGTACGAATCACTCACTCTTACGAAATATTTCGTACGAATCACTCACATCTTATGAAATATTCGAATAAGAGTGACACAGGCTTGATTCTCACGAAATGTCATGTCTAAATAGGTGTTGTGTGTTCATTGTTTGTAAGTTTTGGAAGTTCCTTAGGGGAAATGCTGGCGGCTTCTCTCCAGGAACCCGCCAGCCAGACAAGAGTAAGCTCTTTAGGTATGAATGATTAAATGAAAAGCTTCCGTTGATTCTTTTTGTGCCTAACGTCTATTTTCGTTCTGCCGGATCTGCTCTATCCCCAAAACTTCCATCTAGAACCGTCAATCACGGGACCACAACTGGTATCAGAGCTATGGTACCGATTCATTCAGCTTAACAGTTGATGTATCACCTACACTTATGATTATTGGACGTATGAGGGGTTTTGGATGTAAAACATCGAATAAACGGACAATCCTCGGACATATGTTAAATTGATACCATAGGATTGTTAGAAACAGATTTTCGACTAGATCTGTTCAAAAATCATGTCAAAACTTGAAGAAAAGAAGATTCTGATTCGAAAGACATTATTAGTTTCTTCGTATGAATTCGTGCGAGTGATACCTGTCACTCGTATGAAACATGATTCGTACGAAAACACCTTCTTTGTAAAAAAAAAGGCATTCTTGGACGTCAGAATTTGCAAAAATGAGGGGGAATACAAATTTTCATAAAAATTCTGACATTTTTGAAATTCGTGACGCTACAACAGTATCCGGGTGGTTCGAACCGCAAATTATTTGGGAAACACAGAGGATTGAAGATTCATTAGAGATAAATAACATTCATGTCTATTGACGAATAGACTACACATTCAGTATGGGTGATCGAAGAATGTTCAGAATTTTCAGATCATGTTTCAGATTGATGCTCAAGGGCTAACCACCTGATCTCCGATGTGGAAGTGGAAGCACACACGACGGCGTGGATGTGAACACGTCATTCTATCATTAACTCTGCATTGCAAATGAACTGTTTTTCGGACTAACCGCAGAAAACACGGATGTGTTGTAGTTTCAGTGCCCCATTCCAGCGGAGATTGCTATACATCTGTTATTGTGACTAAAGAGGATAATGTGCTTCTGATTGCCGAAAAATGTTTCTCAGATTTGATGTGTTACCAGTTAGTTTGTTTCTGATGATTTGCTGATTGAAAAGATTTTTGCAGATACTCATCGGTTTGAAGTTTTCCTGTGTGGTTCTTCAAAGTTTCTATCAATTGCCGGTTGGGTTTTGAAGATTGGAGGATCGAGCATCAAGGGGGGTGCTTAAACCGAACGCGGATATCCTTAAACGTCGAAATAGAGAAAGCTACATTGTTTAATGACAAGTTGGTGATTGTTCGAGAAAATTTGAAGATCAAGCAAATCAGAGGAGTTTCTGAACCATGCAACCAACAGCCTGAAGATTAATTTCTGGAGAAAATTATTTCAGGGGGAATGGTGCTTAAACTTAATAATGCAAACCTGGATCTTCAATCAAGGGGAATTACAATGTCAAGAGATACCCCATTGAGTGTTCGAGAAAATTTGAAGATCAAGCAAATCAGAAGGAGTTTCTGAACCATGCAACCAATAGCCCTAATTTCTAGAGAAAATTATTTCAGGGGAATGGTGCTTAAACGTAAATAATGCAAACCCGGATCTTCAATCAAGGGGGGAATTACAATGTCCACATATACCTGACTGAAGTTGCAGAATACTCAAACACAGCTCTCAAGATTTCAAGTTCAAGCTTCGACAGTGACGTCCAAGGGGGAAATTGTTGATGTACTTTATGGCCCTCACTGTGTGAATAGACTAGTTAGAGTGTGTATTGAATATTGTAATAGATTAGATACGAACACACGACCCAAGTGCGAACAAGTACTGACTCATATGAGTGACTGTATGTTTCCTACGAGTCACTCACTCTTACGAAATATTTTGTACGAATCACTCACTCTTATGAAATATTTCGTACGAATCAATCACTCTTACGAAATATTTCGTACGAATCACTCACTCTTACGAAATATTTTATATGAATCACTCACTGTTATAAAATATTCGTAAGAGTGACAGCAGGCTTGATTCGCATGAAATGTCATGTCTATAAATAGGTGTTGTGTGTTCATTGTTTGTAAGTTTTGGAAGTTCCCTTAGGGGAAACGCTGGCGGCTTCTCTCCAGGAACTCCACCAGCCAGACAAGGTGTAAGCTCTTTCGGTATGAATGATTAAATGAAAAGCTTCCGTTGATTCTGTTTGTGCCTAACATCTATTTTCGTTCTGCCAGATCTGCTCTATCCCCAAAACTTCCATCTAGAACCGTCGATCACGGGACCACAATTGGTATCAGAGCTATGGTACCGATTCATTCAGCTTAACAGTTGATGTATCACCTACACTTATGATTATTGGACGTATGAGGGGTTTTGGATGTAAAACATCGAATAAACGGACAATCCTCGGATATATGTTAAATTGATACCATAGGATTGTTAGAAACTAATTTTCGACCAGATCTGTGCAAAAATCATGTCAAAACTTGAAGAAATGAAGATTCTGATTCGAAAGACATTATTAGTTTCTTCGTATGAATTCGTGCGAGTGATACCTGTCACTCGTATGAAACATGATTCGTACGAAACACCTTCTTTGTAAAAAAAAGGCATTCTTGGACGTCAGAATTTGCAAAAATGAGGGGGAATAAAAATTTTCATAAAAATTCTGACATTTTTGAAATTCGTCACGCTACAACAGTATCCGGGTGGTTCGAACTGCAAATTATTTGGGAACACAGAGGATTCAAGATTCATTAGAGATGAAATAACGTTCATGTCTATTGACGAATAGACTACACATTCAGTATGGGTGATTGAAAAATGTTCGGAATTTTCAGATCATGTTTCAGATTGATGCTCAAGGGCTAACCACCTGATCCCCGATGTGGAAGTGGAAGCACACACGACAGCGTGGATGTGAACACGTCATTCTATCATTAACTCTGCATTGTAAATGAACTGTTTTTCGGACTAACCGCCAGAAAACACGGATGTCTTGTAGTTTCAGTGCCCCATTCCAGCGGAGATAGCTATACATCTGTTACTGTGATCAAAGAGGATGAATGTGCTTCTGATTGCCGAAGAATGTTTCTCATTTTTGATGTGTTACCAGTTAGTTTGTTTCTGATGATTTGCTGATTGAAAAGATTTTTGCGGATACTCATAGGTTTGAAGTTTTCCTCTGTGGTTCTTCGAAGTTTCTATCAATTGCCGATTGGGTTTTGAAGATTGGAGGAACGAGCATCAAGGGGGGTGCCTTAAACCGAACGCGGATATCCTTAAACGTCGAAATAGAGAAAGCTACATTGTTTAATGACAAGTTTGTGATTGTTCCAGAAAATTTGAAGATCAAGCAAATCAGAGGAGTTTCTGAACTATGCAACCAACAGCCTGAAGATTAATTTCTGGAGAAAATTATTTCAGGGGGAATGGTTCTAAAACTTAAATAATGCAAACCCGGATCTTCAATCAAGGGGGAATTACAATGTCAACAGATACCCGATTGATTGTTCGAGAAAATTTGAAGATCAAGCAAATCAGAGGAGTTCCTGAACCATGCAACCAACAGCCTGAAAGATTAATTACTGGAGAAAATTATTTCAGGGGGAATGGTGCTTAAACGTAAATAATGCAAACCCGGATCTTCAATCAAGTGGGAATTACGATTTCAACATATACCTGATTGAAGTTGCAGAATACTCAAACACAGCTCTCAAGATTTCAAGTTCAAGCTTCGACGGTGACGTCCAAGGGGAAATTGTTGATGCACTTTATGGCCCTCACTGTGTGAATAGACTAGTTAGAGTGTGTATTGAATATTGTAATAGATTAGATACGAACACACGACCCAAGTTCGAACAAGTACTGACTCATATGAGTGCATGTATGTTTCCTACGAGTCACTCACTCTTACGAAATATTTTGTACGAATCACTCTCTTATGAAATATTTCGTGCGAATCACTCACTCTTACGAAATATTTCGTACGAATCACTAACTCTTACGAAATATTTTATATGAATCACACACTGTTACGAAATATTCGTAAGAGTGACAGCAGGCTTGATTCACACGAAATGTCATGTCTATAAATAGGTGTTGTGTGTTCATTTTTTGTAAGTTTTGGAAGTTCCCTTAGGGGAAACGCTGGCGGCTTCTCTCCAGAAACTCCGCCAGCCAGACAAGGTGTAAGCTCTTTCGGTATGAATGATTAAATGAAAAGCCTCCATTGATTATGTTTGTGCCTAACGTCTATTTTGGTTCTGCCGGATCTGCTCTATCCCCAAAACCTCCATCTAGAACCGCCGATCACGGGACCACAACTGGTATCAGAGCTACGGTACCGATTCATTCAGCTTAACAGTTGATGTATCACCTACACTTATGATTATTGGACGTATGAGGGGTTTTGGATGTAAAACATCGAATAAACGGACAATCCTCGGACATATGTTAAATTGATACCATAGGATTGTTAGAAACTGATTTTCGACCAGATCTGTGCAAAAATCATGTCAAAAGTTGAAGAAATGAAGATTCTGGTTTGAAAGACATTATCAGTTTCTTCGTACGAATTTTTTCGAGTGATACCTGTCACTCGTACGAAACATGATTCGTACGAAACACCTTCTTTGTAAAAAGGGGATTCTTGGACGTCAGAATTTGCAAAAATGAGGGGGAAAAAATTTTCATAAAAATTCTGACATTTTTGAAATTCGTGACGCTACAACAGTATCCGGGTGGTTCGAACCGCAAATTATTTGGGAAACACAGAGGATTGAAGATTCATTAGAGATGAAATAACGTTCATGTCTATTGACGAATAGACTACACATTCAGTATGGGTGATCGAAGAATGTTCAGAATTTTCAGATCATGTTTCAGATTGATGCTTAAGGGCTAACAATCTGATCCCCGATGTGGAAGTGGAAGCACACACGACGGCGTGGATATGAACACGTCATTCTATCATTAACTCTGCATTGCAAATGAACTGTTTTTCGGACTAACCACCAGAAAACACGGATGTCTTGAAGTTTCAGTGCCCCATTCCAGCGGAGATAGTTATACATCTGTTATTGTGACTAAAGAGGATGAATGTGCTTCTTATTGCCGAAGAATGTTTCTCAGATTTGATGTGTTACCAGTTAGTTTGTTTCTGATGATTTGCTGATTGAAAAGATTTTTGCAGATACTCATCGGTTTGAAGTTTTCCTGTGTGGTTCTTCGAAGTTTCTATCAATTGCCGGTTGGGTTTTGAAGATTGGAGGATCGAGCATCAAGGGTGGTGCGTTAAACCGAACGCGGATATGCTTAAACGTCGAAATAGAGAAAGCTACATTGTTTAATGACAAGTTGGTGATTGTTCGAGAAAATTTGAAGATCAAGCAAATCAGAGGAGTTTCTGAACCATGCAACCAACAACCTGAAGATTAATTTCTGGAGAAAATTATTTCAGGGGGAATGGTGCTTAAACTTAAATAATAAAAACCCGGATCTTCAATCAAGGGGGAATTACAATGTCAACAGATACCCGATTGATTGTTCGAGAAAATTTGAAGATCAAGCAAATCAGAGGAGTTTCTGAACCATGCAACCAAGCATTAAAGATTAATTTCTGGAGAAAAGTATTTCAGCGGGAATGGTGCTTAAACGTAAATAATGCAAACCCGGATCTTCAATCAAGGGGGATTTACAATGTCAACATATACCTGATTGGAGTTGCAGAATACTCAAACACAGCTCTCAAGATTTCAAGTTCAAGCTTCGACAGTGATGTCCAAGGGGGAAATTGTTGATGCACTTTATGGCCCTCACTGTTTGAATAGACTAGTTAGAGCGTGTATTGAATATTGTAATAGATTAGATACGAACACACGACCCAAGTGCGAACAAGTACTGACTCATATGAGTGACTGTATGTTTCCTACGAGTCACTCACTCTTACGAAATATTTTGTACGAATCACTCACTCTTATGAAATATTTCGTACGAATCACTCACTCTTACGAAATATTTCGTACGAATCACTCACTCTTACGAAATATTTTATATGAATCACTCACTGTTACGAAATATTCGTAAGAGTGACAGCAGGCTTGATTCGCACGAAATGTCATGTCTATAAATAGGTGTTGTATGTTCATTGTTTGTAAGTTTTGGAAGTTCCCTTAGAGGAAACGCTGGCGGCTTCTCTCCAGGAACTCCGCCAGCCAGACAAGGTGTAAGCTCTTTCGGTATGAATGATTAAATGAAAAGCCTCCATTGATTCTGTTTGTGCCTAACGTATATTTTCGTTATGCCGGATCTGCTCTATCCCCAAAACCTCCATCTAGAACCGCCGATCACGGGACCACAACTGGTATTAGAGCTACGGTACCGATTCATTCAGCTTAATAGTTTATGTATCACCTACACTTATGATTATTGGACGTATGAGGGGTATTGGATGTAAAACATCGAATAAACGGACAATCCTCGGACATATGTTAAATTGATACCATAGGATTGTTAGAAACTGATTTTCGACCAGATCTGTGCAAAAATCATGTCAAAACTTGAAGAAATGAAGATTCTGGTTTGAAAGACATTATCAGTTTCTTCGTACGAATTTTTTCGAGTGATACATGTCACTCGTACGAAACATGATTCGTACGAAACACCTTCTTTGTAAAAAAGGGGATTCTTGGACGTCAGAATTTGCAAAAATGAGCGGGAAAAAATTTTTCATAAAAATTCTGACATTTTTGAAATTCGTGACGCTACAACAGTATCCGGGTGGTTCGAACCAAAAATTATTTGGGAAACACAGAGGATTGAAGATTCATTAGAGATGAAATAACGTTCACGTCTATTGACGAAATGGCCTACACATTCAGTATGGGTGATCGAAGAATGTTCAGAATTTTCAGATCATGTTTCAGATTGATGCTCAAGGGATAACAATCTGATCCCCGATGTGGAAGTGGAAGCACACACGACGGCGTGGATACGAACACGTCATTCTATCATTAACTCTGCATTGCAAATGAACTGTTTTTCGGACTAACCACCAGAAAAACACGGATGTCTTGAAGTTTCAGTGCCCCATTCCAGCGGAGATAGCTATACATCTGTTATTGTAACTAAAGAGGATGAATGTGCTTCTGATTGCCGAAGAATGTTTCTCAGATTTGATGTGTTACCAGTTAGTTTATTTCTGATGATTTGCTGATTGAAAAGATTTTTGCAGATACTCATCGGTTTGAAGTTTTCCTGTGTGGTTTTTCGAAGTTTCTATCAATTGCTGGTTGGGTTTTGAAGATTGGAGGATCGAGCATCAAGGGGGGTGCGTTAAACCGAACGCGGATATCCTTAAACGTCGAAATAGAGAAAGCTACATTGTTTAATGACAAGTTGGTGATTGTTCTAGAAAATTTGAAGATCAAGCAAATCAGAGGAGTTTCTGAACCATGCAACCAACAGCCTGAAGATTAATTTCTGGAGAAAATTATTTCAGGGGGAATGGTGCTTAAACTTAAATAATGCAAACCCGGATCTTCAATCAAGGGGGAATTACAATGTCAACAGATACTCGATTGATTGTTCGAGAAAATTTGAAGATCAAGCAAATCAGAGGAGTTTCTGAACCATGTAACCAATAGCCTGAAAGATTAATTTCTGGAGAAAAGTATTTCAGGGGGAATGGTGCTTAAACGTAAATAATGCAAACCCGGATCTTCAATCAAGGGGGAATTACAATGTCAACATATACCTGATTGAAGTTGTAGAATACTCAAACACAGCTCTCAAAATTTCAAGTTCAAGCTTCGACAGTGACGTCCAAGGGGGAAATTGTTGATGCACTTTATGGCCCTCACTATTTGAATAGACTAGTTAGAGTGTGTATTGAATATTGTAATAGATTAGATACGAACACACGACCCAAGTGCGAACAAGTACTGACTCATATGAGTGACTGTATGTTTCCTACGAGTCACTCACTCTTACGAAATATTTTGTACGAATCACTCACTCTTATGAAATATTTCGTACGAATCACTCACTCTTATGAAACATTTCGTACGAATCACTCACTCTTACGAAATATTTGATATGAATCACTCACTGTTACGAAATATTCGTAAGAGTGACAGCAGGCTTGATTCGCACGAAATGTCATGTCTATAAATAGGTGTTGTGTGTTCATTGTTTGTAAGTTTTGGAAGTTCCCTTAGGGGAAACGCTGGCGGCTTCTCTCCAGGAACTCCGCCAGCCAGACAAGGTGTAAGCTCTTTCGGTATGAATGATTAAATGAAAAGCTTCCGTTGATTCTGTTTGTGCCTAACGTATATTTTCGTTCTGCCGGATCTGCTCTATCCCCAAAACCTCCATCTAGAACCGCCGATCACGGGACCACAACTGGTATCAGAGCTACGGTACCGATTCATTCAGCTTAATAGTTTATGTATCACCTACACTTATGATTATTGGACGTATGAGGGGTTTTGGATGTAAAACATCGAATAAACGGACAATCCTCGGACATATGTTAAATTGATACCATAGGATTGTTAGAAACTGATTTTCGACCAGATCTGTGCAAAAATCATGTCAAAACTTGAAGAAATGAAGATTCTGGTTTGAAAGACATTATCAGTTTCTTCGTACGAATTTTTTCGAGTGATACATGTCACTCGTACGAAACATGATTCGTACGAAACACCTTCTTTGTAAAAAGGGGATTCTTGGACGTCAGAATTTGCAAAAATGAGCGGGAAAAAATTTTTCATAAAAATTCTGACATTTTGAAATTCGTGACGCTACAACAGTATCCGGGTGGTTCGAACCACAAATTATTTGGGAAACACAGAGGATTGAAGATTCATTAGAGATGAAATAACGTTCATGTCTATTGACGAAATGGCCTACACATTCAGTATGGGTGATCGAAGAATGTTCAGAATTTTCAGATCATGTTTCAGATTGATGCTCAAGGGCTATGTGGAAGTGGAAGCACCCACGACGGCGTGGATATGAACACGTCATTCTATCATTAACTCTGCATTGCAAATGAACTGTTTTTCGGACTAACCACCAGAAAACACGGATGTCTTGAAGTTTCAGTGCCCCATTCCAGCGGAGATAGCTATACATCTGTTATTGTAACTAAAGAGGATGAATGTGCTTCTGATTGCCGAAGAATGTTTCTCAGATTTGATGTGTTACCAGTTAGTTTATTTCTGATGATTTGCTGATTGAAAAGATTTTTGCAGATACTCAACGGTTTGAAGTTTTCCTGTGTGGTTTTTCGAAGTTTCTATCAATTGCTGGTTGGGTTTTGAAGATTGGAGGATCGAGCATCAAGGGGGGTGCGTTAAACCGAACGCGGATATGCTTAAACGTCGAAATAGAGAAAGCTACATTGTTTAATGACAAGTTGGTGATTGTTCGAGAAAATTTGAAGATCAAGCAAATCAGAGGAGTTTCTGAACCATGCAACCAACAACCTGAAGATTAATTTCTGGAGAAAATTATTTCAGGGGGAATGGTGCTTAAACTTAAATAATAAAAACCCGGATCTTCAATCAAGGGGGAATTACAATGTCAACAGATACCCGATTGATTGTTCGAGAAAATTTGAAGATCAAGCAAATCAGAGGAGTTTCTGAACCATGCAACCAAGCATTAAAGATTAATTTCTGGAGAAAAGTATTTCAGCGGGAATGGTGCTTAAACGTAAATAATGCAAACCCGGATCTTCAATCAAGGGGGATTTACAATGTCAACATATACCTGATTGGAGTTGCAGAATACTCAAACACAGCTCTCAAGATTTCAAGTTCAAGCTTCGACAGTGATGTCCAAGGGGGAAATTGTTGATGCACTTTATGGCCCTCACTGTTTGAATAGACTAGTTAGAGCGTGTATTGAATATTGTAATAGATTAGATACGAACACACGACCCAAGTGCGAACAAGTACTGACTCATATGAGTGACTGTATGTTTCCTACGAGTCACTCACTCTTACGAAATATTTTGTACGAATCACTCACTCTTATGAAATATTTCGTACGAATCACTCACTCTTACGAAATATTTCGTACGAATCACTCACTCTTACGAAATATTTTATATGAATCACTCACTGTTACGAAATATTCGTAAGAGTGACAGCAGGCTTGATTCGCACGAAATGTCATGTCTATAAATAGGTGTTGTATGTTCATTGTTTGTAAGTTTTGGAAGTTCCCTTAGGGGAAACGCTGGCGGCTTCTCTCCAGGAACTCCGCCAGCCAGACAAGGTGTAAGCTCTTTCGGTATGAATGATTAAATGAAAAGCCTCCATTGATTCTGTTTGTGCCTAACGTATATTTTCGTTATGCCGGATCTGCTCTATCCCCAAAACCTCCATCTAGAACCGCCGATCACGGGACCACAACTGGTATCAGAGCTACGGTACCGATTCATTCAGCTTAATAGTTTATGTATCACCTACACTTATGATTATTGGACGTATGAGGGGTATTGGATGTAAAACATCGAATAAACGGACAATCCTCGGACATATGTTAAATTGATACCATAGGATTGTTAGAAACTGATTTTCGACCAGATCTGTGCAAAAATCATGTCAAAACTTGAAGAAATGAAGATTCTGGTTTGAAAGACATTATCAGTTTCTTCGTACGAATTTTTTCGAGTGATACATGTCACTCGTACGAAACATGATTCGTACGAAACACCTTCTTTGTAAAAAAGGGGATTCTTGGACGTCAGAATTTGCAAAAATGAGCGGGAAAAAATTTTTCATAAAAATTCTGACATTTTTGAAATTCGTGACGCTACAACAGTATCCGGGTGGTTCGAACCAAAAATTATTTGGGAAACACAGAGGATTGAAGATTCATTAGAGATGAAATAACGTTCACGTCTATTGACGAAATGGCCTACACATTCAGTATGGGTGATCGAAGAATGTTCAGAATTTTCAGATCATGTTTCAGATTGATGCTCAAGGGATAACAATCTGATCCCCGATGTGGAAGTGGAAGCACACACGACGGCGTGGATACGAACACGTCATTCTATCATTAACTCTGCATTGCAAATGAACTGTTTTTCGGACTAACCACCAGAAAACACGGATGTCTTGAAGTTTCAGTGCCCCATTCCAGCGGAGATAGCTATACATCTGTTATTGTAACTAAAGAGGATGAATGTGCTTCTGATTGCCGAAGAATGTTTCTCAGATTTGATGTGTTACCAGTTAGTTTATTTCTGATGATTTGCTGATTGAAAAGATTTTTGCAGATACTCATCGGTTTGAAGTTTTCCTGTGTGGTTTTTCGAAGTTTCTATCAATTGCTGGTTGGGTTTTGAAGATTGGAGGATCGAGCATCAAGGGGGGTGCGTTAAACCGAACGCGGATATCCTTAAACGTCGAAATAGAGAAAGCTACATTGTTTAATGACAAGTTGGTGATTGTTCTAGAAAATTTGAAGATCAAGCAAATCAGAGAAGTTTCTGAACCATGCAACCAACAGCCTGAAGATTAATTTCTGGAGAAAATTATTTCAGGGGGAATGGTGCTTAAACTTAAATAATGCAAACCCGGATCTTCAATCAAGGGGGAATTACAATGTCAACAGATACTCGATTGATTGTTCGAGAAAATTTGAAGATCAAGCAAATCAGAGGAGTTTCTGAACCATGTAACCAATAGCCTGAAAGATTAATTTCTGGAGAAAAGTATTTCAGGGGGAATGGTGCTTAAACGTAAATAATGCAAACCCGGATCTTCAATCAAGGGGGAATTACAATGTCAACATATACCTGATTGAAGTTGTAGAATACTCAAACACAGCTCTCAAAATTTCAAGTTCAAGCTTCGACAGTGACGTCCAAGGGGGAAATTGTTGATGCACTTTATGGCCCTCACTATTTGAATAGACTAGTTAGAGTGTGTATTGAATATTGTAATAGATTAGATACGAACACACGACCCAAGTGCGAACAAGTACTGACTCATATGAGTGACTGTATGTTTCCTACGAGTCACTCACTCTTACGAAATATTTTGTACGAATCACTCACTCTTATGAAATATTTCGTACGAATCACTCACTCTTATGAAACATTTCGTACGAATCACTCACTCTTACGAAATATTTGATATGAATCACTCACTGTTACGAAATATTCGTAAGAGTGACAGCAGGCTTGATTCGCACGAAATGTCATGTCTATAAATAGGTGTTGTGTGTTCATTGTTTGTAAGTTTTGGAAGTTCCCTTAGGGGAAACGCTGGCGGCTTCTCTCCAGGAACTCCGCCAGCCAGACAAGGTGTAAGCTCTTTCGGTATGAATGATTAAATGAAAAGCTTCCGTTGATTCTGTTTGTGCCTAACGTATATTTTCGTTCTGCCGGATCTGCTCTATCCCCAAAACCTCCATCTAGAACCGCCGATCACGGGACCACAACTGGTATCAGAGCTACGGTACCGATTCATTCAGCTTAATAGTTTATGTATCACCTACACTTATGATTATTGGACGTATGAGGGGTTTTGGATGTAAAACATCGAATAAACGGACAATCCTCGGACATATGTTAAATTGATACCATAGGATTGTTAGAAACTGATTTTCGACCAGATCTGTGCAAAAATCATGTCAAAACTTGAAGAAATGAAGATTCTGGTTTGAAAGACATTATCAGTTTCTTCGTACGAATTTTTTCGAGTGATACATGTCACTCGTACGAAACATGATTCGTACGAAACACCTTCTTTGTAAAAAAGGGGATTCTTGGACGTCAGAATTTGCAAAAATGAGCGGGAAAAAATTTTTCATAAAAATTCTGACATTTTTGAAATTCGTGACGCTACAACAGTATCCGGGTGGTTCGAACCACAAATTATTTGGGAAACACAGAGGATTGAAGATTCATTAGAGATGAAATAACGTTCATGTCTATTGACGAAATGGCCTACACATTCAGTATGGTGATCGAAGAATGTTCAGAATTTTCAGATCATGTTTCAGATTGATGCTCAAGGGCTATGTGGAAGTGGAAGCACCACAACGGCGTGGATATGAACACGTCATTCTATCATTAACTCTGCATTGCAAATGAACTGTTTTTCGGACTAACCACCAGAAAACACGGATGTCTTGAAGTTTCAGTGCCCCATTCCAGCGGAGATAGCTATACATCTGTTATTGTAACTAAAGAGGATGAATGTGCTTCTGATTGCCGAAGAATGTTTCTCAGATTTGATGTGTTACCAGTTAGTTTATTTCTGATGATTTGCTGATTGAAAAGATTTTTGCAGATACTCATCGGTTTGAAGTTTTCCTGTGTGGTTTTTCGAAGTTTCTATCAATTGCTGGTTGGGTTTTGAAGATTGGAGGATCGAGCATCAAGGGGGGTGCGTTAAACCGAACGCGGATATCCTTAAACGTCGAAATAGAGAAAGCTACATTGTTTAATGATCAAGTTGGTGATTGTTCTAGAAAATTTGAAGATCAAGCAAATCAGAGGAGTTTCTGAACCATGCAACCAACAGCCTGAAGATTAATTTCTGGAGAAAATTATTTCAGGGGGAATGGTGCTTAAACTTAAATAATGCAAACCGGATCTTCAATCAAGGGGAATTACAATGTCAACAGATACTCGATTGATTGTTCGAGAAATTTGAAGATCAAGCATATCAGAAGTTTCTGACATGTACATAGCTGAAAGATAATTCTGAGAAATATTCAGGGGAATGGTGCTTAACGTAAATAATGCAACCCGGACTTCAATAAGGGGAATTACAATGTCAACATATACTGATTGAAGTTGTAGAATACTCAAACACAGCTCTCAAAATTTCAAGTTCAAGCTTCGACAGTGACGTCCAAGGGGGAAATTGTTGATGCACTTTATGGCCCTCACTATTTGAATAGACTAGTTAGAGTGTGTATTGAATATTGTAATAGATTAGATACGAACACACGACCCAGTGCAAACAAGTACTGACTCATATGAGTGACTGTATGTTTCCTACGAGTCACTCACTCTTACGAAATATTTTGTACGAATCACTCACTCTTATGAAATATTTCGTACGAATCACTCACTCTTATGAAACATTTCGTACGAATCACTCACTCTTACGAAATATTTGATATGAATCACTCACTGTTACGAAATATTCGTAAGAGTGACAGCAGGCTTGATTCGCACGAAATGTCATGTCTATAAATAGGTGTTGTGTGTTCATTGTTAGTAAGTTCTGGAAGTTCCCTTAGGGGAAACGCTGGCGGCTTCTCTCCAGGAACTCCGCCAGCCAGACAAGGTGTAAGCTCTTTCGGTATGAATGATTAAATGAAAAGCTTCCGTTGATTCTGTTTGTGCCTAACGTCTATTTTCGTTCTGCCGGATCTGCTCTATCCCCAAAACCTCCATCTAGAACCGCCGATCACGGGACCACAACTGGTATCAGAGCTACGGTACCGATTCATTCAGCTTAATAGTTTATGTATCACCTACACTTATGATTATTGGACGTATGAGGGGTTTTGGATGTAAAACATCGAATAAACGGACAATCCTCGGACATATGTTAAATTGATACCATAGGATTGTTAGAAACTGATTTTCGACCAGATCTGTGCAAAAATCATGTCAAAACTTGAAGAAATGAAGATTCTGGTTTGAAAGACATTATCAGTTTCTTCGTACGAATTTTTTCGAGTGATACATGTCACTCGTACGAAACATGATTCGTACAAAACACCTTCTTTGTAAAAAAAAGGCATTCTTGGACATCAGAATTTGCAAAAATGAGGGGGAATAAAAATTTTCACAAAAATTCTGACATTTTTGAAATTCGTGACGCTACAACAGTATCCGGGTGGTTCGAACCGCAAAATATTTGGGAAACACAGAGGATTGAAGATTTATTAGAGATGAAATAACGTTCATGTCTATTGACGAACAGACTACACATTCAGTTTGGGTGATCGAAAAATGTTCAGAATTTTCAGATCATGTTTCAGATTGATGCTCAAGGGCTAACCACCTGATCCCCGATGTGGAAGTGGAAGCACACACGACGGGGTGGATGTGAACACGTCATTCTATCATTAACTCTGCATTGTAAATGAACAGTTTTTCGGACTAACCGCCAGAAAACACACGGATGTCTTGTAGTTTCAGTGCCCCATTCCAGCGGAGATAGCTATACATCTGTTATTGTGACTAAAGAGGATGAATGTGCTTCTGATTGCCGAAGAATGTTTCTCATATTTGATGTGTTACCAGTTAGTTTGTTTCTGATGATTTGCTGATTGAAAAGATTTTTGCGGATACTCATCGGTTTGAAGTTTTCCTGTGTGGTTCTTCGAAGTTTCTATCAATTGCCGATTGAGTTTTGAAGATTGGAGGATCGAGCATCAAGGGGGGTGCCTTAAACCGAAAGCGGATATCCTTAAACGTCGAAATAGAGAAAGCTACATTGTTTAATGACAAGTTTGTGATTGTTCGAGAAAATTTGAAGATCAAGCAAATCAGAGGAGTTTCTGAACTATGCAACCAACAGCTTGAAGATTAATTTCTGGAGAAAATTATTTCAGGGGAATGGTTCTAAAACTTAAATAATGCAAACCCGGATCTTCAATCAAGGGGAATTACAATGTCAACAGATACCCGATTGATTGTTCGAGAAAATTTGAAGATCAAGCAAATCAGAGGAGTTCTTGAACCATGCAACCAACAGCCTGAAAGATTAATTTCTGGAGAAAATTATTTCAGGGGGAATGGTGCTTAAACGTAAATAATGCAAACCCGGATCTTCAATCAAGTGGGAATTACAATTTCAACATATACCTGATTGAAGTTGCAGAATACTCAAACACAGCTCTCAAAATTTCAAGTTCAAGCTTCGACAGTGACGTCCAAGGGGGAAATTGTTGATGCACTTTATGGCCCTCACTCTGTGAATAGACTAGTTAGAGTGTGTATTGAATATTGTAATAGATTAGATACAAACACACGACCCAAGTGCGAACAAGTACTGACTCATATGAGTGCCTGTATGTTTCCTACGAGTCACTCACTCTTACGAAATATTTTGTACGAATCACTCACTCTTATGAAATATTTCGTGCGAATCACTCACTCTTACGAAATATTTCGTACGAATCACTAACTCTTACGAAATATTTTATATGAATCACTCACTGTTACGAAATATTCGTAAGAGTGACAGCAGGCTTGATTCGCACGAAATGTCATGTCTATAAATAGGTGTTGTGTGTTCATTGTTTGTAAGTTTTGGAAGTTCCCTTAGGGGAAACGCTGGCGGCTTCTCTCCAGAAACTCCGCCAGCCAGACAAGGTGTAAGCTCTTTCGGTATGAATGATTAAATGAAAAGCCTCCATTGATTCTGTATGTGCCTAACGTCTATTTTCGTTCTGCCGGATCTGCTCTATCCCCAAAACCTCCATCTAGAACCGCCGATCACGGGACCACAACTGGTATCAGAGCTACGGTACCGATTCATTCAGCTTAATCGTTGATGTATCACCTACACTTATGATTATTGGACGTATGAGGGGTTTTGGATGTAAAACATCGAATAAACGGACAATCCTCTGACATATGTTAAATTGATACCATAGGATTGTTAGAAACTGATTTTCGACCAGATCTGTGCAAAAATCATGTCAAAAGTTGAAGAAATGAAGATTCTGGTTTGAAAGACATTATCAGTTTCTTCGTACGAATTTTTTCGAGTGATACCTGTCACTCGTACGAAACATGATTCGTACGAAACACCTTCTTTGTAAAAAAGGGGATTCTTGGACGTCAGAATTTGCAAAAATGAGCGGGGAATAAAAATTTTCATAAAAATTCTGACATTTTTGAAATTCGTGACGCTACAACAGTATCTGGGTGGTTCAAACCGCAATATTTGGGAAACACAGAGGATTGAAGATTCATTAGAGATGAAGTAACGTTCATGTCTATTGACGAATAGACTACACATTCAGTATGGTGATCGAAGAATGTTCAGAATTTCAGATCATGTTTCAGATTGATGCTCAAGGGCTATGTGGAGGAAGTGGAAGCACACACGACGGCGTGGATATGAACAGTCATTCTATCATTAACTCTGCATTGCAAATGAACTGTTTTTCGGACTAACCACCAGAAAACACGGATGTCTTGAAGTTTCAGTGCCCCATTCCAGCGGAGATAGCTATACATCTGTTATTGTAACTAAAGAGGATGAATGTGCTTCTATTGCCGAAGAATGTTTCTCAGATTTGATGTGTTACCAGTTGTTTTTTCTGATATTTGCTGATTGAAAAGATTTTTGCAGATACTCATCGGTTTGAAGTTTTCCTGTGTGGTTTTTCGAAGTTTCTATCAATTGCTGTTGGGTTTTGAAGATTGGAGGATCGAGCATCAAGGGGGTGCGTTAAACGAACGCGGATATCCTTAAACGTCGAAATAGAGAAAGCTACATTGTTTAATGACAAGTTGGTGATTGTTCTAGAAAATTTGAAGATCAAAGCAAATCAGAGGAGTTTCTGAACCATGCAACCAACAGCCTGAAGATTAATTTCGGAGAAAATTATTTCAGGGGGAATGGTGCTTAAATTAAATAATGCAAACCCGGATCTTCAATCAAGGGGGAATTACAATGTCAACAGATACTCGATTGATTGTTCGAGAAAATTTGAAGATCAAGCAAATCAGAGGAGTTTCTGAACCATGTAACCAATAGCCTGAAAGATTATTTCTGGAGAAAAGTATTTCAGGGGGAATGGTGCTTAAACGTAAATAATGCAAACTCGGATCTTCAATCAAGGGGAATTACAATGTCAACATATACCTGATTGAAGTTGAGAATACTCAAAACAGCTCTCAAAATTTCAAGTTCAAGCTTCGACAGTGACGTCCAAGGGGGAAATTGTTGATGCACTTTATGGCCCTCACTATTAGAATAGACTAGTTAGAGTGTGTATTGAATATTGTAATAGATTAGATACGAACACACGACCCAAGTGCGAACAAGTACTGACTCATATGAGTGACTGTATGTTTCCTACGAGTCACTCACTCTTACGAAATATTTTGTACGAATCACTCACTCTTATGAAATATTTCGTACGAATCACTCACTCTTATGAAAATTTCGTACGAATCACTCACTCTTACGAAATATTTGATTATGAATCACTCACTGTTACGAAATATTCGTAAGAGTGACAGCAGGCTTGATTCGCACGAAATGTCATGTCTATAAATAGGTGTTGTGTGTTCATTGTTTGTAAGTTTTGGAAGTTCCCTTAGGGGAAACGCTGGCGGCTTCTCTCCAGGAACTCCGCCAGCCAGACAAGGTGTAAGCTCTTTCGGTATGAATGATTAAATGAAAAGCTTCCGTTGATTCTGTTTGTGCCTAACGTCTATTTTCGTTCTGCCGGATCTGCTCTATCCCCAAAACCTCCATCTAGAACCGCCGATCACGGGACCACAACTGGTATCAGAGCTACGGTACCGATTCATTCAGCTTAATAGTTTATGTATCACCTACACTTAGATTATTGGACGTATGAGGGGTTTTGGATGTAAAACATCGAATAAACGGACAATCCTCGGACATATGTTAAATTGATACCATAGGATTGTTAGAAACTGATTTTCGACCAGATCTGTGCAAAAATCATGTCAAAACTTGAAGAAATGAAGATTCTGGTTTGAAAGACATTATCAGTTTCTTCGTACGAATTTTTTCGAGTGATACATGTCACTCGTACGAAACATGATTCGTACGAAACACCTTCTTTGTAAAAAAGGGGATTCTTGGACGTCAGAATTTGCAAAAATGAGGGGGAAAAAAATTTTCATAAAAATTCTGACATTTTTGAAATTCGTGACGCTACAACAGTATCCGGTGGTTCGAACCACAAATTATTTGGGAAACACAGAGGATTGAAGATTCATTAGAGATGAAATAACGTTCATGTCTATTAACGAAATGGCCTACACATTCAGTATGGGTGATCGAAGAATGTTCAGAATTTTCAGATCATGTTTCAGATTGATGCTCAAGGGCTTATGTGGAAGTGGAAGCACAGACGACGGCGTGGATATGAACACGTCATTCTATCATTAACTCTGCATTGCAAATGAACTGTTTTTCGGACTAACCACCAGAAAACACGGATGTCTTGAAGTTTCAGTGCCCCGATTCCAGCGGAGATAGCTATACATCTGTTATTGTAACTAAAGAGGATGAATGTGCTTCTGATTGCCGAAGAATGTTTCTCAGATTTGATGTGTTACCAGTTAGTTTATTTCTGATGATTTGCTGATTGAAAAGATTTTTGCAGATACTCATCGGTTTGAAGTTTTCCTGTGTGGTTTTTCGAAGTTTCTATCAATTGCTGGTTGGGTTTTGAAGATTGGAGGATCGAGCATCAAGGGGGGTGCGTTAAACGAACGCGGATATCCTTAAAGTCGAAATAGAGAAAGCTACATTGTTTAATGACAAGTTGGTGATTGTTCTAGAAAATTTGAAGATCAAGCAAATCAGAGGAGTTTCTGAACCATGCAACCAACAGCCTGAAGATTAATTTCTGGAGAAAATTATTTCAGGGGGAATGGTGCTTAAACTTAAATAATGCAAACCCGGATCTTCAATCAAGGGGGAATTACAATGTCAACAGATACTCGATTGATTGTTCGAGAAAATTTGAAGATCAAGCAAATCAGAGGAGTTTCTGAACCATGTAACCAATAGCCTGAAAGATTAATTTCTGGAGAAAAGTATTTCAGGGGAATGGTGCTTAAACGTAAATAATGCAAACCCGGATCTTCAATCAAGGGGGAATTACAATGTCAACATATACCTGATTGAAGTTGTAGAATACTCAAACACAGCTCTCAAAATTTCAAGTTCAAGCTTCGACAGTGACGTCCAAGGGGGAAATTGTTGATGCACTTTATGGCCCTCACTATTTGAATAGACTAGTTAGAGTGTGTATTGAATATTGTAATAGATTAGATACGAACACACGACCCAAGTGCGAACAAGTACTGGACTCATATGAGTGACTGTATGTTTCCTACGAGTCACTCACTCTTACGAAATATTTTGTACGAATCACTCACTCTTATGAAATATTTCGTACGAATCACTCACTCTTATGAAAATTCGTACGAATCACTCACTCTTACGAAATATTTGATATGAATCACTCACTGTTACGAAATATTCGTAAGAGTGACAGCAGGCTTGATTCGCACGAAATGTCATGTCTATAAATAGGTGTTGTGTGTTCATTGTTTGTAGGTTTTGGAAGTTCCCTTAGGGGAAACGCTGGCGGCTTCTCTCCAGGAACTCCGCCAGCCAGACAAGGTGTAAGCTCTTTCGGTATGAATGATTAAATGAAAAGCTTCCGTTGATTCTGTTTGTGCCGAACGTATATTTTCGTTCTGCCGGATCTGCTCTATCCCCAAAACCTCCATCTAGAACCGCCGATCACGGGACCACAACTGGTATCAGAGCTACGGTACCGATTCATTCAGCTTAATAGTTGACGTATCACCTACACTTATGATTATTGAACGTATGAGGGGTTTTGGATGTAAAACATCGAATAAACGGACAATCCTCGGACATATGTTAAATTGATACCATAGGATAGTTAGAAACTGATTTTCGACCAGATCTGTACGAAAATCATGTCAAAACTTGAAGAAATGAAGATTATGGTTTGAAAGACATTATCAGTTTCTTCGTACGAATTTTTTCGAGTGATACCTGTCACTCGTACGAAACATGATTCGTACGAAACACCTTCTTTGTAAAAAAAAGGGATTCTTGGACGTTAGAATTTGCAAAAATGAGGGGGAATAAAAATTTTCATAAAAATTCTGACATTTTTGAAATTCGTGACGCTACAACAGTATCCGGGTGGTTCGAACCGCAATATTTGGGAAACACAGAGGATTGAGATTCATTAGAGATGAAGTAACGTTCATGTCTATTGACGAATAGACTACACATTCAGTATGGGTGATCGAAGAATGTTCAGAATTTTCAGATCATGTTTCAGATTGATGCTCAAGGGCTAACAATCTGATCCCCGATGTGGAAGTGGAAGCACACACGACGGCGTGGATATGAACACGTCATTCTATCATTAACTCTGCTTGCAAATGAACTGCTTTTCGGACTAACCACCAGAAAACACGGATGTCTTGAAGTTTCAGTGTCCCATTCCAGCGGAGATAGCTATACATCTGTTATTGTGACTAAAGAGGTTGAATGTGCTTCTTATTGCCGAAGAATGTTTCTCAGATTTGATGTGTTACCAGTTAGTTTGTTTCTGATGATTTGCTGATTGAAAGGATTTTTGTGGATACTCATCTGTTTCGAAGTTTTCCTGTGTGGTTCTTCGAAGTTTCTATCAATTGCCAGTTGGGTTTTGAAGATTGGAGGATCGAGCATCAAGGGGGTGCGTTAAACGGAACGCGGATATCCTTAAATGTCGAAATAGAGAAAGATACATTGTTTAATGACAAGTTGGTGATTGTTCGAGAAAATTTGAAGATCAAGCAAATCAGAGGAGTTTCTGAACCATGCAACCAACAGCCTGAAACTTAATTTCTGGAGAGAAATTATTTCAGGGGGAATGGTGCTTAAAGTTAAATAATGCAAACCCGGATCTTCAATCAAGGGGGAATTACAATGTCAACAGATACCCGATTGATTGTTCGAGAAAATTTGAAGATAAAGCAAATCAGAGGAGTTTCTGAACCATGCAACCAACAGCCTGAAAGATTAATTTCTGGGGAAAATTATTTCAGGGGGAATGGTGCTTAAACGTAAATAATGCAATCCCGGATCTTCAATCAAGGGGGAATTACAATGTCAACATATACCTGATTGAAGTTGCAGAATAGTCAAACACAGCTTTCAAATTTTCAAGTTCAAGCTTCGACAGTGACGTCCAAGGGGGAAATTGTTGATGCACTTTATGGCCCTCACTGTGTGAATAGACTAGTTAGAGTGTGTATTGAATATTGTAATAGATTAGATACGAACACACGACCCAAGTGCGAACAAGTACTGACTCATATGAGTGATGTATGTTTCGTACGAGTCACTCACTCTTACGAAATATTTCGTACGAATCACTCACTCTTACGAAATATTCGTAAGAGTCACAGCAGGCTTGATTCGCACGAAATGTCATGTCTATTAATAGGTGTTGTGTGTTCATTGTTTGTAAGTTTTGGAAGTTCCCTTAGGGGAAACCTGGCAGATTCTCTCCAGGAATTCCGCCAGCCAGACAAGATGTAAGCTCTTTCGGTATGAATGAATGAATGAAAAGCTTCCGCCGATTCTGTTTTTGCCTAACGTCTATTTTCGTTCTGCCGGATCTGCTCTATCCCCAAAACCTCTGTCTAGAACCGCCGATCACGGGACCACAGAGACTCCTCATATTGATGATCCAAATACAACTTACTCTGGTAGGGATTCAGATGATCCAATTAAATTAGATGCTGAATTGAGATACAAAGAATTGACGGAGAGAATGACATCAATGGAGTCTTTAATCACTAGAATAAATGAAATGATGAAGCAGAAGTTACAAAATTCTCAAAGCTAACCATCAACATAGTAAATCACCAATGAACTATGGAAATCTGTGCAACCAATCATTCTAGCTCAAAGGAATTTGGCTGACATCCACCATGAAACTCACATGAAGCTAATCAGTAATATAGTTGAGGCCGGATACAAAGATACTCAAGTTGACATCAAGGCTATTAAAGAACATTTGGTGAAGACTACTGGTTCTGCCCCTGCAAAAGTCCTTTAAGAATAGGTAGAGGATGACGCCAAAAAGGAGGAGAGTGCTAAACTGTGAAATTTGTAGCCAGATTCAAATGTGCAACAAAAGCCAGAGTCTGCTACAACCACTGTTGTAGACAAAACTTCTGCTACAGCATCAGATGCTGGTGTTCAAAAAGGGATTGATGAGACCGTGAACAAACAAACAGAATAGATTGCTGTAGAAAAGGCAAGATACACTAGAAAGCAAGTCATCCAAACTCATTGAATATGAACAGGCTAAGCAGATGGGAAAAGAAGACATTGGCACTTCAAAAAGAAGAAAGTCAACAAGAAATGTCAGACATCCAATAACCACCTCTTCTAAAACCACTGACATGCATACAACAAGTGTATCCTCTACTCAAAATAAAAAATGAACCAACACCACCACCTTAAAAGAAATAAAAACCCTTACCCAAGAAATCATCTCCACCACCAACAGATGTTGGTACAACAAATGTACCAATAGATGTTACATCACCACCATCAAACCAACCAACAGATGTTGTAACATCAAATGTATCAACAGATGTTACCTCAACCTCTACCATGATCACATTTCCTACTTTAACCCAACCCTTATCCACACCACCAAGAATTCCAACATGACCACTTTCACCTCAAATCAAATTCGAACGCAAAAGGAAAACTTCTATTGTTGAAGATGATGATGAAGGGATTCCATCACCAATCCCTTTGTCATCAAAACCTATCACTTCATCACCATACTCATCAACTTCATATAAAACCACTTCACTTTCACCCATTTATTAACCACCATCCATCATATCGTTTGCTACCAAATATCCTCTAGAACTAATGGCTGTGCAAAAAGAAATTGAATCATTCTTCAAAGCAGAGGATATCTCAAAGGTAGACTTTCCACCTCTGTTTAGTTATAGGAAGCCAAGAAATTTATATGAATATCTAAAGTTGAATGTCAAACAGGCTGAGAACATAGCCAAAGAGAAGACAAAGGGAGAGATAACAGTAGTACTCAAGGTATTTTGTCTTATGAACTGAGCAAAGTGAGAAAGATTGAAGACTTTGCCAAGCATATGAGTAAGTCTATGTCAGAAAAGGTCTGTAAATGCTGAGCTTGATGAAGAACTGAAACAGGATTAACTTGACCACATAATGTAACACAAACCTTACAAAGCTACCAGAGCACGGTTCAAATATTGGTCAACAAATGATCTCAAAAAAGAAACTGACAGAATACAAGCAATGCTCAAAGATCCTCTACACAAGCCCACAACACCTGATTGGAAGAAAAACAGGCAGATGGATCAGAACAGAGCTTTAAAGCTTAAAAGAATGAAACAAGAGCTGGTTGCGGAAATTATGGTAGTTCAATGTCAGTTGCTAGATGGTCTGAGTTCAGAGTTGTAGATACTTACAAAAAAACTTGAAGAGCTTAGAAAGAAAGATCCTATAGTTCCAAGAAAGCTAGACTACCCAACAGATGTTATCCTCATCAGACCCAAACCCTTAAAAAGCAGGCCTAATCCTCTGTCTTATCCACAATTGCCTTACATCAAGTAAAAAGGCAAAAGCAGATGGAAGACGATGATGAACAGAGGTTTGAAGAACATAGAAAAGAGGGAATCAAAAATCAAATACTCTATCACACTGATGTTGCAAGTGAAAAACTAAAAGAAACAATCTCTAACCTTATAATCAAATCACTTCCACCAAGCCCAACAATAAATCTTCCCCCACAAAGGCCAATTGATTAAAAATTCTGAAATGGAAGTCATCTCCAGACACCCATGAATTGACTCTGCTCAGATCAAATGGCAAGATTCAAAAGCTGAAAATGAGAAGGCATATGGTCTGGATGTAGATGACCACCAAGACTTATTGAACCCTGAATTGTAAAGGGATTTTGAAGACATGTTTTCTATAAACTTTGAACTACAGTTCAAAGGGCAAATAAGGGAATTACTATTGAGAAATAAAGATCAATAATAAAGAATAGTTTTAGCATCATCTGTTCTAGGGGGAGATTGTTGGATCTATTGAACCCTGTAAAAGAACAAATGATTGGAAAACTAAAACAATCTATAACATCTGATCATTAATAAAGATCTGTTGCTCTAAACTCTGCTCATCCTTAAAGACAATTCACAAGATTTGTTAAAGACAAAGCTCAGCTGGAAGCAAAGATCTGCCAGAGAGAAAACTCTAATGAAGCATAAAGGTTGTTGAAGCAAAGATCTGCTGAAGACCAACAGAGGATACCTCAGCAGTTGTTGTTCAATAGAATTTTATTATGTAATTAATGTAACAGTGTTTTGGTCTAGCAGATGATAGAGTTTGTTTAGTTTGTTAAATGTCACTTTCATAGTGACGTCAGCCAAATATGCGTAATGGTTTGAGATGTACTATAATAGAACTGTGCTTGTACTATTCTATCTATCACTTTTCGTCTACACATTCTGTACGAAAAAATTAGAGTGATCTTAGGCTGAGGGGGAGTTTGTAAATTGCATGCATACGTGATTATAGTTACAAAAGCGTGTTAATGAAAACAATCTTTCTATTGTTGTGATTTCAAAGTTTACACAATTCCGCTGATTGTTTCATTATTATCTATCTTCTTACATTAATTCATCGAAACAATTACATCAATATCAAAGAAGGTAGATAACAATCAATGTAAATCAATTTTTGTCATTCGTACATTGATTTCATCTAAACAATCACATCAAATCAACTGGACATGGCTTCACCGTCTGATTATAAAAAGTTACAAACGACTTGGTACTCACCGGCTATTTATAACATGCTAACACCTGTTGGGACGGACCAAGCTCCTCCGTGCGGACCAAGCTCATCCGTGCAAATGTGACTTCATCCGTACAGACCTACCAATTACATACAAATCACAAAATATAACATATTAAACCTATTACATATGACACGACACGATGACACAGTCAGCAGACATATGTATCAACAGACATTGTGTGTAAACGAATCATGTAACCGATGTTTCTCTAGTGTTTAATACATCTTCTTTACAAATAATGTGGTTGTGCCATGTGTTTATTGCACCCCGCGTGAGCTTTCACTGCGAGTCGTGATGTGAAATTATATGCTAATTTATCTTTTATATTCATATCATAAAACATTTTTAGGTGGTGTTTAATTCCTAAAATATATGTAAAATATGGGTGTAAAGTTTAAACGTTCACGTCCAAAAGAATGTGCAAATTGAAAAGAGCATGTTCTCAAGAGATTATTTACTCATATTTAACATATATATGTTTGTTTTAGTTATAATAATACTCTGTTTAATTTTTATCTATTTGAATATAGCATTAATATTCCGAAAAAAATAGGCATGTTGGATCTTAGTTTCAGTTTATCAGTGTGTCAACACTTTCACAATGGTACGTCTGTATTTACAACCTTGAAAAGAGATTTTGTGCGGACTTTTAATTATTCTAAAAAAATTTATTTGTGTGTGTGAAATTTGATTGTGTACTTAACTACACAAGCTCCATTCAAAAGTATCTACTAGTACAATATTTAAACTTATGTATTTATTTTTTATTTAACACACAAGAACATAACCCCAATTTATTTCTTTTATTATACTTAGTTTTACAACGTTGGTTTAGGATAAAGGAAAGTCATGGAATTAGGTTTTGTATCAAAGTCTCTTTGGAACATCTTGTGATTAGGTTGTGTATCAAAGGCACTAACGAATTGATATTTCATGTTAACTTCGTTATTTGATCATCTTGAATGGTCTTCGGTATAGGCTCATCTTTCATTACACTTCTCCGGTATTCTTGAGGGTTTTTCCGTGCATCATAAAGACTTGAATTTTAATCATCAAGAAGAAAAAGAAAACAAAAAGAAACTAAATCAGATCAATATGTTAACTGAAGTATCCCTTTTAATACGAACACCAATATAAATCTGAATTCTTACCAAAAAGACTAAGAAGAGAAATAAGAAAACATTGAGAGATCTCATACTTTTTTTTATTATTAAAACTTTGGCAGATGAATATGTTGGTAATGGGTATTTATAAAGATAATATTTGTAAGACCTACTAACTAGTGTCATAAATGGACTTATTGAATAAATCAAGGCAGGCAGGCTTTAAACAATAAATGTTTGTGAGACACATTCATACTTTTAATGCTTGTTTACTCAAGGCATCTTAGTTGGCCCTTTTTTAGAATGAAATTGTGATAAATACGATTGAAAAAGTAACTGCTTTTAGTGTTTTTAACTTTTTACTAATTGATCAAAACTTTCCTCTCACAAAAGTCAAATGCTTTTAGCGTTTCTAACTTTTATATACAAAATAAGGCTAATGCTTCTATAGACTGGTAACCGTTATTTTTATTTCTACTCTTTTTATGTGATTTTATTAAAGTAGTTCATCTTACTAAACAATTTATACAATAAAAAATAAATAAGATATAATAAATAAATATGATAAGATTTAACATAATGCTATGTAATGTAATAGCATTCCCATTAGAATCTCCGTCATCATCTCTAACATAATCTTTTTATAAACTTCATTTAACGGACTTCATTTCTTTTTCCATCTTTATCTCTATATTCTATCTATATATTATTTTTTCTCTCTTTTCTCTATTTTTAGCTACAAACCAAAATACTTGAGATATAATCTTTACATTTGTGAGATGTAAATAGTGTCAATAATAAATTCATTATTGAAATATTTGTATTTTTTATATGAAGATCGTGATTCGGATGTATAAATTCATTATTGAAATCTCTAAATTTTGGATATGAGGAATGAGATCAAGATTCCAATTGAGACGTTATAATATAATATGAGATGATATGATATAGATCAAATTGTATATAATAATAATAATAATAATAAATAATAATATAATATTGAACTTGCTTTGTCTTATAAAAGAACTTGCAATTAATAAAAGTATAACAATATTATACATATATTAAAGAAAATAATGGTCGGTTTGAGTGAATTTCAAAAATTGTCCTTTATCTTTATACCTTTTTAAGCTAATGTCATTTATGTTTAAAGTTGATGAGTTTTGTACTTTATGTTTTAAAATCCTGCACATCATGTCCTTTATGCCTAACCCAGTTAATTTTTTTTGTTAAATTAGATCATGTGCAGAGCACATGAGAGTATAATTGTCTTTTATTATTTAAAAGAAAAAATAACCAATTTATATATTAACTCAATGCCTTTTTCTCTAAAAAAAACCCTCATTATCAATCTACTCTATCTCTATGTATTGCTCCTTCTACCATCTCCTTCAACCACCACCACAACTGATTCTTGCCAAGAAAAAATAAACACACTACTGCCTAAAAAATTGCCACAACAGTTCGCAAATCCAACAACCAACAAACAAAATCGAACAACCTGCGATTTTTTTCCATCTCCATCGCAACTCCATCAACCCTTGTTTCTCTCTCTACTCTCTCACACATTGTTGTTGTAACAAATAGAAAATAACCGGTACTTCCGTACAATCTAATCACTATTTTTATTTCATAATCTCATGCATATTATGGTAATTTAATTTAGTGCAAGGAGTTGCACCTGTGGCGAAGGCCCCATACCGACTAGTACCCTCAGAGATGCAGGATATATCTACTTAGTTGCAAGAGTTGCTTGACAAAGGTTTCATAAGACCGAGTTTCTCGCCTTGGGGAGCTCCGGTGCTCTTTGTGAAAAAGGACAGAACTTTCCGAATGCGCATCGACTACCGAGAACTAAACAAGTTAACCATCAAGAACAAGTACCCATTACTAAGGATCGATGATCTATTCGATCAGTTGAAAGGGTCGAGTTTTTACTCAAAGATGGATTTAAGATCCGGGTATCATCAGTTGAGAATCAAAGAGGAAAGTATTCCTAAGACGGCGTTTAGGATTCCTACGGTCATTACGAGTTCCTTGTTATGCCTTTTAGCCTAACAAACGCCCCTACAGTATTTATGGATTTGATGAACCGGGAATGTAAGCATACCTCGACAAGTTCGTGATCATTTTTATAGATGACATATTGATATACTCACGAACCGAGGAAGAACATGAGCAACACTTGAGGACTATACTGGAGTTACTAAAGAAGGAGCAATTATATGCCAAGTTCTCGAAATGCGAAATTTTGAATTCACGAGGTACAATTTCTCGGTCACGTGGTGAACGAGAACGGAATACATGTTGACCCCTCGAAAATTGAGGCTATAAAGAATTGGACCACGACAAGAACCCCCACAGAAATACAACAATTCCTTTGTTTAGCGGGATATTACAGGAGATTTATTGAGAACTTCTCAAAGGTTGCTCAGCCGCTAACCTCGCTTGCACAACAGGACAAAAAGTATGATTGGGGAGAAAAAAATAATCGGCATTTCGAGTATTAAAAGAAAAATTATGTAAGGAGCCGATATTATCACTCCCAGACGGTACTGATGATTTTGTGGTGTGTTGTGATACATCGCATCAAGGCTTGGGTGGCATGTTAATGCAACGCGAAAAATTCATCACGTACGTGCCCGTCAGCTGAAAGTTCACGAAAGGAATTATACCATGCATGACCTAGAATTAGGCGTAGTGGTATTTGCTTTAAAGATCTGACATCATTATTTATATGGCACTAAGTGTACTATATTCACAGATCATAAAAGTCTTCAACATATATTGAACCAAAAGGAACTGAATATGCGCCAACGACGTTGGGTAGAACTGTTGAATGATTATGACTGTGAGATCAAGTATCACCAGGGCAAGGCAAATGTTGTAGCAGATGCTTTGAGTAGGAAGGAACGAGTCAAAAATTACGGGTACAAGCTTTAGAAATGACGATCCAGATGAACTTTACAACTCGACTGCACGATGCACAACAAGAAGCTTTAAAACTAGAAAACATTCCAGCGGAATCATTACGAGGAATGGAAAAACAAATGGAACCGAACAAGGATGGAACTCTATATTTCATGGGAAGGATCCGGATTCCCTATTTTGGCAATTTGCGAGACTTGGTGCTGGATGAAGCACACAAGTCCAAATGCTCGATACACCCAGGATCTGATAAAATGTTTCAGGATTTAAAAGAGTATTGTTGGTGGCCTAATCTCAAGGGAGATATTGCGACCTATGTTGGGAAATGCCTAACTTGTCAAAGGTCAAGGCCGAATACCAAAAACCATTTGGTTTATTACCTGAGATCCCTGTTTGGAAGTGGGAAAAAATCTCAATGGATTTTATCACAAAATTACCACGGACCTCTCGAGGTCATGACATGATTTGGGTTATCATTGATTGGTTAACCAAATCAGCTCACTTCTTACCCATCCGTGAGAAAGACATTACAGAGAAGTTAGCTGAACTGTATCTTAAGGAAATCGTGGAGGGTCATGGAGTGCCAATCTCGATAATCTCTGATAAAGATGGTTGCTTTGTGTCGCGGATTTGGCAATCATTTCAAACTTTGTTTGGTTCTCGCTTAGATTTAAGGACAACATTTCACCCGCAGACCAATGGTAAAAGCGAGCGAACCATCTAAATGTTGGAAGACATGCTTTGGGGCTGTGTGATGGATTTAGGCGGAAACTTGGATACTCATTTACCGTTGGTAGAGTTTTCCTACAATAACAGTTATCACTAGTATAAGGGCCGCGCCATTCGAAGCACTATGTGGACGAAAGTGCCGATCTCCGCTATGTTGGGCGGAAGTTAAAGACAGACAACTCATTGGTCCCGAACTAGTAAAAGACACCACATACAAAATATTCAAGATCCGTGAGTGTATTAAAGCGGCCCGAGATAGACAAAAGAGCTACGCAGATCAGAGAGCAAACCATTATCCTTCGAGATCGGAGACAAAGTGTTACTAAAGGTTTCACCTTGGAAAGGCGTAGCTAGATTCGGGAAGCGCAGAAAACTAAATTCGAGATACATAGTGCATTTCGAAATTCTGGAAAAGGTCGGTACAGTGGCTTACAAGTTGAAACTGCTAGAGAAACACAACAATGTACACGACACATTTCATGTGTCTAATCTAAAGAAAAGCCCGACTAATGACACAGTTATAATTCCAGCGATGAGATTCATGTTGATGACAAACTCCAGTTTATTGAAGAACCCGTTGAAGTCATGGACTAGAAAGTTCAAAAGACGAGGAGAAGTCAAATCAAACTGGTAAAAGTTCGCTGGAACTCACGTCACGGTCCCGAGTACACGTGAGAACGTGAAGATCAGATCAAGGCCAAGTACCCCACCTGTTCAAGATGACTCCTTCAGAGGATGCCTCAAAGTGAATTTCGGGACGAAATTCTTTTTAACAGGGGGGTATGTGATAAATGGAAAATAACTGGTACTTCTGTACAATCTAATCACTATTTTTATTTCATAATCTCATGCGTATTATAAATTTAATTGCGTAACTGAGTCGTACGTCATATTGCAAGTATTAGGACAAGTAAATCAGATCATAACATATACTGGTTTCCGTTACGATGCGAAACAAAACAAACAATGCCCTAAAAGTGTTGGGCGCACTATTCACGGTTGCACTATTCGTGTTAGCAAAACCGCTAAAACGAAACAGAATAACAAATGATGGCATGCTAATACCATAATTGAGTCCATATATATATGAAAATATTGATATGGGAACACCTATTACAAAAAATACATAACTTTCCGGTACAACGCCTAATTTGTAAAATTGTCCGCTTCGACCAAAAAGACGACAATTTCAGTTTGTCTGCAATATTAATTCGGTATTATCCGGATTCCATAATTATAACAAAACAATGTTGAACATCCTAAAACAATATGAGAATAGCATAAATACATAAAAGACATCGTTTCCGGTCATACGGCATGTAGTGCATAACTCGACCAGAAAGCGACCGTTTGTCGAACCGACGAACATTTTAGTGGCCGATAGCCTCATATATCCATCTAGAATACTAGTTAAGCCTCATTTGGGATTCGGAGTCCTTTCAACTATCTTGAGGTCACGGAGACACAACTTCCGGAAATGTTCGACGGCAAAATATATAAGTGTCGATATCGAGCGAACGATTGAACGGAGGGTTTCCGGCCATCCTAACTCAACATATATTCGGCTGGCGAACTAGTTAAGCATATTTCTAGATCAGAAGTGCCCTAAATAAACGCCATGACACTTGTGGTGGTCAAAAACCACAGCTTCCGGTACGAAATAATAAAGTTCGTATATTAGCCGATATTGTGCCGATGAGCGAACAAGTGACGTTTTCGTTATCCGAAACTTATACCAATTAGTCATTAGGACTAATTAACATGAATTAACACCCTAAACCTTAATTACTTGCTAATGATACAAGATCAATCTTTAATCACCATACTTAAGTTAATTACCTAAATATTTAATAAATAAACACATGTTATAAAAAATGTTACACTTAATGCCCCCTTCCATTTTGGCTGATTTAAGTGGGTCCCGCACCCACTTGATTTGTGTTGAAAACATGAGATTATAAGCATGGTGTAAGATATGGATGGTGACTTTGAAAGATAACAATTATATAGATAATCTACACACATTATTTCGATCATTTCACCTTCAAAACAAATTGAAATAACTCTCCTCCTTCTCCCTCTTACCCCATGGCTCCAACACCACCACATTTCCACCTTTAAACACCTTATTTCATACACTTTAAATCCATTTCAAGATCATCCAAGTTGCTTGCAAGGATGGAGGATCATTAGGGCTTTCTTGGAGCTTCATCTTCTTCCTAAATCTTCCTTCATATTTAAGCTTCTTACAAAGTCTAGTTTATGGAAGTACAAGTTGATCATCTTGAAAGTAAAGAAAATATAACTCAAAAAACCTAAACCTCGCCATAATAATAACACTAAATATAGTTATTATGTGTTTATTATGTGCTTATTTGTTAACTAGTTAGCATGATGATGTTAATTATGATAAAGTAAGGTGTTTAAAGTAGATGATCTTGTATGAATAGTAATATAAATGATGATTTAAACATGGTGATATTTAAATCTAAACAAGATCATCAACCTCATAATCCATGAAGATTACTACAACTTAAAAATGATTTACTGCATATGAATAATTTTTATAAAGAATAAACACCATGATTTAAGATGTGATCATCTTAAAAAGTGTAGTAAACAAAGGGGGTTTAGAATGGAAGACTTGATTTAAAGTTATAATAAAAGTGGTGGCTTAGAAATTTAATAAATATACTGAAATCTTATTATTTTTGAGAAAAGTAGTAAGAATATAATTACAAAAATCATGGAAGATAGGTGCATAAGTGGTAAACAAGATAGTATGTGATCTTAAATTGATAGTTGATCTTGGTTATGGGTTTAAACATGGTTTAAATACGTTTTTAAAATGTGGATAATGCCATAGTTTAGGGGAAACTATGGCGAAATTTTCTAAAAATCTAATCGCGATTAAAGTATGATTAACTAGGTAATTAACGGGACTAAATGCGATTAGTGACCTAAACAGTCCTTAAGGAAGTTTTAATCACAAGTGTTAAACCCTAACCACCCAAGTGTTTAACAAGTATATATTATATATATATATATATATTACAAGTTAAAAATAAGTAATTCTTACATATATATATACACACTTGTGGGATATATATATATATATATTATATATATATATATATATATATATATATATATGCAAACTTGGTAACCAAAAGCTATGTGTATGTGTATGTATCTAGAAGTTTAGGATATATACCACAAAATACCCAACTCATACAAATACTACAAACACTTGAAGGTATTACCAAGTGTAGATTAAACAAAACAAATACATTTTTACAATACATCGAAACAATGATCAGACAAACAGAGCAATGCGGACGACGGGCGAATATACACAATACACCGTCGATTCGTCGATCAACGAACAAATCGCCAACACAAAGGGTTACTACGACCATAGGCAGTTATCGACGTGAGAAAATATATATTAAACGACAACCACGACATGTCTAAAATAATATATTTTAGACACTTAACGTATATATATGTTTAGGATATCAAAACTCGGAAAGTTAAATTGCATAAAAATTTACTAAGTGGTTTTTATAAGAGTATATAAATATATACTTAAAAAATTGATACTTAGTAAAATTTAAAACTACAAGACTTATAAATATTGGACTCTTGAAAATAAATTAGGCTAGGCCCATTATCCAAAAGACATGGGCAAGGCCAATTACATAAAATATATGGGCTAAGCCCAAAGATATAAACTACATGGGCTACGCCCAAACATATAAATTACATGAGTTAGGCCCAATCACATAATCATAGGCTAGGCCCAAGCATATAAATTACATGGGTTGGGCCCAATCACATAAAGACATGGGCTAGGCTCAATCACATAAATTATATGGGCTAGGCTCAATCACATAAAGACATGGGCTAGGCCCAATGACATAAATTATATGGGCTAGGCCCAATCACATAAAGACATGGCCTAGGCCCAATGATATAAATGACATGGGCTAGGCCCAATGACACGCGTGCAAAGGCACGAGGACATGTGAAGGGCGAGGCCCATTCACACACGATCTAAGAATAACAATATAGATATATATTTGAGAAATATATGTATAAAAAAATATTAATTGAACAAATGAACTACCAATACTATGATAACAATAAAAGTTGTTCTAATGTGATAAATAAATACACAACAAGAATTCAAGATGAACAACTGGTACAAGGTCCAACGAGACCTGGGTGTCTAATGAAGTTAATACACATGTAGGTTATACACGTGTACAGACACCGAACTTTGATAAGTATGACGTATGGAACGCAAAGCTGTGATTTCATGTCCCACCTTTCAATTATTTCAAAGTTTTGTTTTAAAACTATCAAGGGGAATACATGTCATAACAAACAGTACGTTAGCTATGGGTTTAGATGATAACACGATCAAATGTGCATAAGTAGGATGATGACAATAGTAACCATTAATCACGTAGCGACCAAGGTGCAAAAGGTATAGATGTATTGAGTTTGAAACGCGCTCCCCTCCTGGTTGGTGTACCCTTCAGAGTGCTTTTGTGATCCCAATGATGTCAAAGTTGTCTCGGTTTGGTTGTTTACTTATGGCACATATGTCAGGGTGCTCGCGACACACTGATAGATCCTTAAAACTCCATAATTGCTAATAACATACTCAGATTTCATTTCTGGATTACAAGGATGACATTTTATATGAAAACGTTAACTACATGAACTCACCAACTTTTGTTGACTTTTAAAATTACATGTATTTCAGGACGCAAGGCATGAGCTGGTGAGACAATTCGGGTTATGGGAAAATGTCAAGACAAGGAGTACCATCTTTTGGAGTGTTTGCCTCTTATATCCCAACCAAGTATGGGTATATAGGGGTCAAAACCTCATTATACACTTATGATGAAAACAATATCTTATTTTGAAGTAGTGTACTTAAAATTATGTTTATGATGACAAGTTGAAAACAGTTAAAACTATGAAATTACGTTTGGTTGGTTGTAAATATTGGAATGCAAATTATATTGGCATGACATCGTTGTTGATTTATACTTCTTTACTTAATTGGATGCAATGATTACCTAATAGTCACACATTTGCCCTTCCGCTATGACCAGGGTGTGACAGGTTGGTTTCAGAGCTCCGATTGTAGTGAACCGGGGGAAAACTTTTATTAAAGTTTGGTCTACAATCACTAACACTCACACATGAAAACAAAGTTTAAAATATAAAAGAAATGTTTTCGGAATTATGAAAAAAATGACAAAAGGTTTTCATTATGTCACGATAACATGAGGATCTATCACACGAGCTCAACTATAAATAACGAGCAAGGATCAATACAAGATTAGTATACAATGGATAGCACGAAACATTAGGATTACATGTGAAAACAAATGACAAGTTTTACATGAGAAGTGGTGATTAATATGAAAATATATCATAAGTAATAATAAATTACTAACATGTATATATATGCATTGTACGGATTATTTGCCAGGACTATGTCTTCTTCGTCAAGCTACGAGGGGGATCCTATGGAGTACGTGTCCGATGATGGATACGGTTCCGACACTGAGGCCATACCCCATGAGGATGGAGCTGACCACCAGGACCTTGACGATTTTCAGCCATTTGCTCTTATTGATCCTATGGAGGATGATGCCCCACAGGGAGATGACGTGTTAGCCGTTCCGCAGCCTTCACACGACATTATTGTTTATGGTCATCCGGAGGGCGAGTACGTGATAGTACACTTGGCCATACCTCTAGTCATGGTTCCTCCAGTCATCGACCTAGATGATGATGATGATATCCCGGTGTTTCACGTCGACCATACGGAGGATGAGCTTGGAGACGGCGAGGTCTTGGATGACATAGCTATACTTGAGATACCATCCCCTGTCATATCAGTTGTTTATATCTCGTCATCCTCAGCTACCACCCAGAGTGAGCATGTGGCGGATGATGCCTCTTCTGTCGCCCCAGATTCACCCATACCGATGAACTCACCCCCAACAGTATCACCTGTCCGTGTTAGCTCTTTTCCTGCTAGTACCCCTACTCATAGGCCTGATCCATATACTGGACCCACACCATATTCTGGACCCGCACGACATTACTCACTAAGCGGTACCCCACGTGCCCCTGAGCAGCTACCCTCATTTTTCTCTGAGAGGTCCACTTATCATCCTATATACGTTCCATTTGTAGTTGGACCCTCTCTCATGGCTGGACCTTCATTCTTAGCTGGACCACCTCTCATGTATGCCACGCCCCGTACCACTTACTGCAGGTATGTCTACCCCGATACCCCCCACCGGGCATGAGCCCTTCTGACCCCTACCATCCCTTACACTTCACTTCTCCTTAATCTATCGAAGGATCTGGGAACTAGAGACCCAGCGTACTGCTCATGCCGCTGCAAGAGCCACATCCCCATTACCATCATCACCACTACCACCCCACCATCATACCCACCACCATCACCACCACTACTAACACTATTACCACCAACGACCCCACCCTTCTATTGTCCATTTCACCACTCGTCCTGCCCATCTAAGGCGTGAGTGCGTGAATTAGAGCAGTTTCAGACTGATGCCACTAGGCACATATCTAGCCTAGAGGAGGAAGTGGCTTACCATCGCGTTTTGCTCCACCGATCACCATCCGTACCACCCCTCCACCGCAGTAGTATGTATATGATTATCTTTGGGGATCAGACTTACTTTTGATGATCTAGCTCATGAAGACTCAGCTTTGAAGATCCCGACTTTTGAAAGACAACTTGAAGACATGAAGAAGCAATGTAGAAGGAAATCTTACTTTTGTAATGTAAAACTTGTACTGACTAGGGTTATGTATCCCCAAGTCCTTTTGATCTTCATGAACAAAATGTAACAAGTTGTCATTGTATAAAAGTGTATTTTCTTTATTTCACATTGTATCTTTTCATGTTATGGTTGTTAGTATCATGATGTGGTGATATTAGGGTTGATATATTATGTTGTGGTGATACTATGATGGATGTCTTGTGATGTGGCGACTATCTACGCGATGGGTTACATGTTTATGGTGATGATTGGTGTACGTATGTCATACATATACATATATATATATACATATATATATATGTATATATATGCATATTATATATATATATATTTACTTATTATACCGGATGTGCTTATACATATATGTCTGACAAAAAAATATAATAATAATAATAATAAATATGTATTTATTATTAAATAATTCGGCTAATTGTGAGTGATATTTTATACTAGAAGACGATGCCGCCCCGCGGAAGGAGTTCCAACAATAACGCACTACCGCAAACAAAATAGGAGCTAGACGAGAGCATTTCTTAGGCAACCCGCACAGTACGAAGCTAACCGCTCCGAACATAGTGGTGGCACTGGCGGTTCAACCGGAGGCAACCCTCCAACTGGTGATACACGGTTATTCATAAAACCGCACGATACTCTCATTTATTCTATTCGTGCTTTTGGTTACCCATACTTAAATGGTGTATCCATTGATTTCAAGTTGCATTTACAAGCAGTTTCTAGACTAGAAACCTCTGAATTATGACGGTACTGGAGGTGTTGTAGCCTTCGTACGTTGGACTGAGAAGACTGATTCAGTCATTCGGATGAGCAAGTGCCCTGCTAAAAAAAGAGTCACTTATGTTACTAGACTCTTCGTAGACGGAGCATTATGTTGGTGGAACCTCCAGGTCCAAACTAAGGGCGACGATGCTACACACGCCTTGACCTGGGAGGAACTTAAAGAAATGATGAGAAAGAAGTATTGCTCGAGGTCAAAAATTTAGAAGTTGGAAACGGAGTTCTAGAATTTGAAGATGGTTGGTTTAGATATTACTGGGTACATGCAGCGATTTCATGATTTGTCTCGAGTTGTGCCATACTTGGTGGAACCCGAATTTAAGAGGATTGAGAGGTACATATGGTGACTTGCCCCCGAAATTCTAAGTCTGGTTACATCTTCAAAAGCCACTGAAATTGGAGAAGCAATTGATTTAGCTGTCAGCCTTACTAAGGAGGCTGTACGTCACGGGAAGCTACCTAAGAGTGGTGGGAACAAAAGGAAACTACTGAGGAGACTACGAACTCTAATAAAAGAAAATTCTCCCATTTCAAGAAAGGCTCTCGAGGTAATAATAACAGTACAAAAGCAAGCCACGAAAGAAGTAAAAAACAAAGGCATATATTACCACTACTACAAACACTGCTGTTAAGAAATCTTATACTTGGAGCGCACCGAAATGCCCCAAATGCCCTTTCCACCACTACGGGGAATGCCAAGGCCCCAAGTGTGGCAAATGTGGTAGGTTTGGGTATCGCACCGATGCGTGCCGGATGACAAATGCCAAAGATCAAGGTTGTTTTGGATGTGGAGACAAAGGGCATTTGAAGAAAGATTGCCCTAAAGAAAACCAAGTTCGGGGAAGAGCTTTCGTGATTGGAGCTAAGGATGCTCGCAAGGACCCGAATGTGGTCACCGGTACGTTTCCTATCAACGATCACTTTGCATCTATTCTTTTTTATACCAGGGCTGATTTTAGTTTTATTTATAAATAATTTAGAGATATACTTAGGGTAGAGTCGAGTAAATTAGATGTTCCATACTCGATTGAGCTAGCTAACGGGATATTGGTAGAGTCGGGGTAAATTATAAAGAAGTGTACCTTAGAACTAGGTGAACGGAAGTTCGATATAGATTTATTACCAGTTCAACTAGGTAGTTTCGATGTCGTTATTGGTATGGATTGCCTATCCGATAATCGAGCCGAAGTCATATGCCACGAGAAAATCATTCGCATATCCCTACCCGACGGAGAACATTTGATGATTCATGGTGAGAAGCATGATACGCCACTACGATCATAAACTGCATGAAAGCTAAAAAATGTTTGAGGAAAGGATGCATCGCCTTTCTTGCCTATGTGATGGACAAAAAGGCCGAGGAGCGCAAGGTTGAGGACATACCGGTAGTTAGGGAATATCCCGAGGTCTTTCCAGAAGACTTACTAGGACTACCTCCACAATGACAAGTCGAGTTCTATAACACCTTGCTTTTTCGTACTTTCCTTAATTAGAAAGTGTAATCATATTTCTATTTATGGAAACTTGTATTTGTATCGCATTCATATTCCATTTCCCAATCTTATAATCCGAGACTTTGATCGTAATAAAATTCATACCTGATACATACTTGTCTCACATGCATTTAATAGTTAAATATGTGTTTACATACAAACTGATACTTGTTGTACGTGTAAATACTCATACATTCATACTTGATACCTAAAATATACTTACATATACATTATACACTTGAAAACATGCGAAAATATCAAGTTTTACTATGAAATGAAAGATAAACTAAGTTCAAGGACTAAAAATAGTATAATACGGAGAAAGTTGTTTCTAGCTCATGGATTGGGCAAAAGTGTGTTTTTTGGATTGTGTTTCTTGCATTTAATACTCACCTAACTCAACCCCCAAACCTCAACTATAAATACCCACCTCTTTCCACACCCATTTCACACCTCAAACACTTCTTCTCTTCTCTCTAAGGCTCTAAAGCTCTCTCTATCTAAAGGTTCAAGGCTTTCAAAAGATAGCTTGGTGTTCCTCCAACCTTCCAAACCCTTCGCGAAGTAACAAGTGAAAGCTTGCAAAAGAGTGAGTACACTCGAACATCCTTTTTACGCTTTACACTTTTGGGTGCAATATGTTAGTCTATCAAATACACGCAATCACGCTTATACTTTTATGCAATCACACAAACAATCCATCATACATGCTATAGTTACTTGATGCATGATTTGTATACTTGGAACATTCTTATGTGATACTATTCGTCATTAACTTGGCTAAAGCCTCCACCTTAACATGTATAGCGCTATAGGAGTAACGCACCGCCCATTCTTGACGTCATGTTAAGTTTATTCTATTTTGTGGTGACACGTGAGGGTTAACTTATATATTACATGCCATGTTTATGTAAATATTGTATGCTAGCTTAACATGTAGATTCGTTTGAACCTTTTGTACTTATTCTATATTAAACTTGTGTATTCGCCAATACTTGTCGTATTGAACTATACTTTGAACATGTTGCAGGTTAAAGATGTTGATCATGATGAATCTTACTAGGGATTGCATAGATACACACCTAGAATGTTAAGTTTATGTTCTCATTGTTGTATTCAAAATTTTGTGATGTACTTGACAATTGTGTTATAAAATGAAATTTGATTGATTTAATATTGTTGCAAATAATGTTATGATGCAATGAACAATCTATTTCGTCTCACTCTGATGTTTCCGCCATCGGTTGGGGTGTGACAAGTTCCGTATTTATTTAGTGCAAGGAGTTGCACCTGTGGCGAAGGCCCCATACCGACTAGCGCCCTCGGAGATGCATGAATTATCTACTTAGTTGCAAGAGTTGATTGACAAACGTTTCATAAGACCGAGTTTCTCGCCTTGGGGATCTCCGGAGCTCTTTGTGAAAAAGGACGGAACTTTCCAAATGCGCACCGACTACCAAGAACTAAACAATTTAACCATCAAGAACAAGTACCCATTACCAAGGATCGATGATCTATTTGATTAGTTTCAAGGGTCGAGTTTTTACTCAAAGATTGATTTAAGATCCGGGTATCATCGGTTGAGAATCCAAGAGGAAAGTATTCCTAAGACGACGTTTAGGACTCGCTACGGTCATTACGAGTTCCTTGTTATGCCTTTTGGCCTAACAAACGCCCCTGCAGTATTTATGGATTTGAATAACCGGGAATGTAAGCCATACCTCGACAAGTTTGTGATCATTTTTATAGATGACATATTGATATACTCGCGAACCGAGGAATAACATGAGCAATACTTGAGGACTATACTGGAGTTACTAAAGAAGGATCACTTATATGCCAAGTTCTCGAAATGCGAATTTTGAATTCGCGAGGTACAATTTCTCGGTCACGTGGTGAACGAGAACGGAAGACATGTTGTCCCATCGAAAATCGAGGCTTTAAAGAATTGGAACACGCCAAGAACCCCCATAGAAATATGACAATTCCTTGGTTTAGCGGGATATTACCAGAGATTTATTGAGAACTTCTCAAAGGTTGTTCAGCTGCTAACCTCGCTTACACAAACGGACAAAAAGTTTGATTGGGGAGAAAACCAAGAATCGGCATTTCAAGTATTAAAAGAAAAATTATGTAAGGCACCGATATTATCACTCCCAGACGATACTGATGATTTTGTGGTGTGCTGTGATGCATCGCATCAAGGCTTGGGTTGCGTGTTAATGCAATGCGAAAAAGTTATCGCGTACGCGTCGCATCAGCTGAAAGTTCACGAAAGGAATTATACCACACATGACCTAGAATTAGGCGTAGTGGTATTTGCTTTAAAGATCTGGCGTCATTATTTATATGGCACTAAGTGTACCATATTCATAGATCATAAAAGTCTTCAACATATATTCAACCAAAAGGAACTGAATATGCGCCAACGACGTTGGGTAGAACTGTTAAATGATTATGACTGTGTGATCAAGTATCACCCGGGAAAGACAAATGTTGTAGCAGATGCTTTGAGCAGGAAGGAACAAGTCAAAACATTACGGGTACGAGCTTTAGAAATGCCGATCCAGACGAACTTTAGAGCTCGAGTACACGATGCACAACAAGAAGCTTTAAAACCAGAAAACATTCCAGTGGAATCATTACGAGGAATGGAAAAACAAATGGAACCGAACAAGGATGGAACTCTATATTTCATTGGAAGGATCCGGATTCCCTATTTTGGCGATTTGTGAGACTTGGTGCTGGATGAAGCACACAAGTCCAAATACTCGATACACCCAGGATCTGATAACATGTATCAGGATTTAAAAGAGTATTATTTGTGGCCTAATCTCAAGGGAGATATTGCGACCTATGTTGGGAAATGCCTAACTTGTGCAAAGGTCAAGGCCGAATACCAAAAACCATCTGGTTTATTACAATAACCTGAGATCCCTGTTTGGAAGTTGGAACAAATCTCAATGGATTTTATCACAAAATTACCACGGACCTCTTGAGGTCATGACATGATCTGGGTTATCATTGATTGGTTAACCAAATCAGCTCACTTCTTACCCATCCATGAGAAAGACGGTACAGAGAAGTTAGTTGAACTATATCTTAAGGAAATCATGGCATGTCATGGAGTGCCAATCTCAATAATCTCTGATAGAGATGGTGGCTTTGTGTCGCGGATTTGGCAATCATTTCAAACTTCGTTTGGTTCTCGCTTAGATTTAAGCACTACTTTTCACCCGCAGACCGATGGTAAAAGCAAGCGAACCATCTAAACATTGGAAGACATGCTTCGGGCCTATGTGATGGATTTAGGTGGAAACTGGGATACTCATTTACCATTGGTAGAGTTTTCCTACAATAACAGTTATCATACTAGTATCAAGGCCGCGCCGTTCGAAGCACTATATGGACGAATGTGCTGATCTCCGCTATGTTGGGCGGAAGTTGGTGACAGACAACTCATTGGTCCCGAACTAGTACAAGAGACCACAGACAAAATATTCAAGATCCGTGAGCATATTAAAGCGGCCCTAGATAGACAAAAGAGCTACGCAGATCAGAGACGCAAACCATTATCCTTCAAGGTCGGAGACAAAGTGTTACTAAAGGTCTCACCTTGGAAAGGCGTAGCTAGATTCGGGAAGCGCGGAAAACTAAACCCGAGATACATTGGGCCTTTCAAAATTATGGCAAAGGTCGGCACAGTGACTTACAAGTTGAAACTTCCAAAGGAACTCAACAATGTACACGACACATTTCATGTGTCGAATCTAAAGAAAAGCCCGACTGATGACACAGTTTTCATTCCAGCGAATGAGATTCATGTTGATGACAAACTCTAATTTATCGAAGAACCCGTTGAAGTCATGGACTAGAAAGCTCAAAAGACGAGGAGAAGTCAAATCAAACTGGTAAAAGTTCGCTAGAACTCACGTCACGGTCCCGAGTACACGTGGGAACATGAAAATCAAATCAAGGCCAAGTACCCCCACCTGTACAAGAAGACTCCTTCAGAGGATGCCTCAAAGTGAATTTCGGGATGAAATTCTTTAACATGGCGAGTATGTGACAAATGGCAAATAACTGGTACTTCCATACAATCTAATCACTATTTTAATTTCATAATCTCATGCATATTATGGTAATTTAATTGCATAACTGAGTCGTACGTCATATCGCAAGTATTAGGACCAGTAAATCAGATCATAAAATATACTGGTTTCTGTTACGACGCGAAACAAAACAAACAATGCCCTAAAAGTGTTGGGCGCACTATTCGCGGTTGCACTATTCATGTCAGCAAAAACCACTAAAACGAAACTGAACAATGGCATGCTAATGCCATAATTGAGTCCATGTATATATATATGAAAACTTTGATATGGGAACACCGATTACAAAAATACATAACATTCCGGTACAACGCCTAATTTGTAAAATTGTCGGTTTCGACCAAAAAGGCGACAATTTCAGTTTGTCCGCAATATTAATTCGGTATTATCCGGATTCCAGAATTATAACAAAACAATGTTGAACATCCTAAAACAATATGAGAATAGCAGAAATACATAAAAGACATCTTTTCCGGTCATACGGCAAGCAGTGCACAACTTGACCTGAAAGCAACCGTTTGTCGAACCGACGAACATTTTAGTGGCCGATAGCCTCATGCATCCATCTAGAGTACTAGTTAAGCCTCAATTGGGATTGAGAGTCCTTTCAACTATCTTGAGGTCACGGAGACACAACTTCCAGAAATGTTCGACGACAAAATATATAAGTGCCGATATCGAGCGAACGATTGAACAGAGGGCTTTACGGCCATCCTAACTCAACATATATTCGGCTTGCGAACTAGTTAAGCATATTTCTAGATCGGAAAACGCCATGACACTTGTGGTGGTCAAAAACCAAAGCTTCCAGTACGAAATAATAAAGTCAAAAATTATATACATAATCTACACACATTATTTCCATCATTTCACCTTCAAAACAAATTGAAACAACTCTCCTCCTTCTCCCTCTTACCCCACGGCTCCAAAACCACCACTACACCACACTACACCACCACATTTCCACCTTTAAAAACCTCATTTCATATACTTTAAAGCTATTTCAAGATCATGCAAGGGGCTTGCAAGGATGGAGGATCATTAGGGCTTTCTTGGAGCTTCATCTTCTTCCTAAATCTTTACTAATCTTGTGCAAACATTGTAACATAAATTCCTTCATATTTAAGCTTCTTACAAAGTCTAGTTTAAGGAAGTACAAGTTGATCATCTTGAAAGTAAAGAAAATATAACTCAAAAACCTAACCCTCACCATAATAATAACATTATATATAACTATTATGTGTTGATTATGTGCTTATTTGTTAAATAGTTAGCATGATGATGTAGATTATGATAAAGTAAGGTGTTTAATGTAGATTATCTTGTATGAATAGTAATATAAATTATGATTTAAACATGGTGATGTTTAAATCTAAACAAGATCATCAACCTCATAATCCATTAAGATTACTACACTTAAAAGTGATTTATTGCATATGAATAATTTTTATAAAGAATAAACACCATGATTTATGATGTGATCATCTTAAAAAGTGTAGTAAACAAAGGGGGTTTAGAATGGAAGACTTGATTTAAAGTTATAATAAAAGTCGTGGCTTAGAAATTCTAATAAATATATTGAAATCTTATTATCTTTGAGAAAAGTAGTAAGAATATAATTACAAAAATCATGGAAGATGTGGTGCATAAGTGGTTAACAAGATAGTATGTGATCTTAAATTGATCGTTGATCTTGGTTATGGATTTAAACATGGTTTATATAGTTTTTTAAAATGTGGAAAACGCCATAGTTTAGGGGAAACTATGGCGAAATTTTCTAAAATCTAATCTCGATTAATGTCTGATTAACGGGACTAAACGCGATTAGTGACCTAAACCATCCTTAAGGAAGTTTTAATGACAAGAGTTATACCCTAACCACCCAAGTGTTTAACAAGTGTGTATATATATTTTTACAAGTTAAAAATAAGTAATTCTTACATATATATACACATACACTTGTGGGAATTAAAAATATATATATGTATATATATGCAAACTTGGTCACCAAAAGCTATGTGTTAATACATATGTATGTATGTGTATGTACCTAGAAGTTTAGGGTATATACCATAAAATACCCAACTTATACAAATACTACAAACACTTGAAAGTATTACCAAGTGTAGATGACACAAAACACATACATTTTTACAATACGTCGAAATAATGATTGGACAAACGGAGCAATGCGGACGACGGGCAAATATACCGAATACACCGTCACGTCATCGACCAACAAACAAATCGCCAAAACGAAAAGTTACTACGACGAAGGCGATTATCGACGCGAGAAAATATATAATAAACGACAACGACGGCATGTCTAAAATATATTTTAGACAATTAACGTATATATATGTTAACGATATCAAAACTCGGAAAGTTAAATTGTATAATATATTTACAAAGTGGTTTTATAAAAGTATATAAATATATACTTAAAAAATCGATACTGAGTAAAATTTAAAACTACAAGACTTATAAATATTGGACTCTTGAAAATAAATTAGGCTAGGCCCATTATAAAAAAGACATGGGCAAGGCCCCATTAAATGAAATATATGGGCTAAGCCCAAAGATATAAAATACATGGGCTAGGCCCAAACATATAAATTACATGGGCTATGCCCAATCACATAATCCATGGGCTAGGCCCAAGCATATAAATTACATGGGTTGGGCCCAATCACATAAAGACATGGGATAGGCCCAATCACATAAAGACATGGGCTAGGCCCAATGATATAAATTACATGGGCTAGGCCCAATCACATAAAGACATAGGCTAGGCCCAATGACACGCGCGCAGGGCACGAGGACATGTGAAGGGCGAGGTCCGTTCACACACGATCTAAGAATTACAATATATATATATATCTATATATATATATTTATTTATATATATATATATGTATAAAAAATATTAATCGAACAAACGAACTACCAACACTATGATAACATTAAAAGTTGTTCTAATGTGATAAATAAATACACAACAAGAATTCTAGATGAACAACTGGTACAAGGTCCAACGAGACCTAGGTGTCTAATGAAGTTAACACAAATGTAGGTTATACATGTGTACGGACACCAAACTTTGATAAGTACGACGTACGGAACGCAAGCTGTGAGTTCATGTTCGTCCTTTCAATTATTTCAAAGTTTTATTTTAACAGTATCAGGGGAAATACATGTCATAACAAACAGTATGTTAGCTATGGGTTTAGATGATAACACCATCAAATGTGCATAAGTAGGATGATGACAATAGTAACCATTAATCAGGAGTTACCAAGGTGTAAAAGCTATAGATCTATTGATTTTGAGACGCACTCCACTCCTGGTTGGTACACCCTTCGGAGTACTTTTGTGATCCCAATGATGTCAAAGTTGTCTCGGTTTGGTTGCTTACTTATGGCACATATGCCAGGGTGCTTGCGACGCACTGATAGATCCTTAAAACTCCATGATTGCTAATAACATACTCATATTTCATTACTGGATTACAAGGATGACATTTTATACGAACACGTTAACTACATGAACTCGCCAACTTTTGTTGACTTCTAAAATTACATGTATTTCAGGACGCAAGGCATGAGCTGGTGATACAATTCTGGGTTATGGGGAAATGTCAAGACAACGAGTGCCATCTTTTGGAGGGTTTGCCTCTTATATCCCAACCTAGTATAGGTATATAGTGGTCAAAACCTCATTATGCATTTATGATGAAAACAATATCTTATTTTGAAGTAGTGTACTTTAAATTATGTTTATGATGACAAGTTGAAAACAGTTAAAACTATAAAATTACGTTTGGTTGGTTGTAAATACTAAATGCAAATTTATATCGGCATGGCATCATTGTTGATTTATACTTGTTTACTTAATTGGATGCATTTATTACCTAATACTCACACACTTGCGCTTCCACTACGACCAGTGTGTAATGAAAACAATTTTGAAGATGAGAACTAAAATCAAACATTAATTTCAATATTCAAATGATGATAATCTGATATTCATGATAATCTGTATGAAAGGTACAAAATTTTGGGATTTTGCTGATGTGTCAACAATCTGCTGCTGTTGGTGTTCATTGTGAAAGAGAAAAGCAACTATCTACTGTTGTTGTCTTAGTAGAGAGGGGGTGATGTACAAAATTAGGGTTTCATGTGTTGGTGTTTTGTTTATGGGTTTCATGTGTTGGTGTTTTGTTTATGGATTTCATGTTTTGTACTTGCGATATAGGGTTTCTGGGTATGTGGTCGATACGTCTATAATGGGGTAGGTGGGGCAATGGTGGACGGTGGTGGTTTGTATAGAAGATGGTGGTGTGGTGCTGATGTTGGGTGGTTGCAGAAGGTGGATGGTTAATGGTGGTAAATGGTAGGTGGGTGAAGAAGGTGGTGGAGGGACAGTGGTTGTTGATGGTGGACTGTGACAGGATTGTTCTATCACACCTCGACCCGCAGCGGAATAAAAGTCGGGGCATGATTGGGTTATCACCAAAGCTCATGATATTTACTAATAAGTTTCATATTTATTGAATTCAAATTTACTTCAAATATCCAACACAAATACCATACAAACACAAACATTAAACCAAACGATTGTTCCAAACGAAATAAATTGTTTATTCTTCTAAGCCCATCCTATGTGTTTCTTTCCTCCGCTTGTTCACCTGTATCATGCGTGAAACAGAAAGTTTGGGTCAACAAAAGTTGGCGAGTGAACCTTAATATAACATTAAATAATTGAATTATATTGTTGTTTAATTAAATTGTGCATGAATCATATGTGAACAGATGTATATATATAACCAATCACAAACCACATTGAATGAACACACGACATGATGAATGATGTATTTGAGATCAAGGCTCAATCAAACGTAGCCGATCTAATGAGGCACCTGATGCTCAACCCGTATCCCACGAGGAACTACTGATGGGCCTAATGAAATGGTTTCACTGAAATGATAAAATGTATCCACATATATAATCCACATAACAAAAATACACATTTGGTCACGAATGATATTAGCACAAGTGTTAAATAAAACAAAGGAAATTGTACGACACATGATACACCCCAAAACATGGTTTAAAAGGGGGAATTTGTAGAGATTCACTCACATTGGGTGCGTATTCTTGATTGAAAATGAGAGCGCACGAGTTGGGAAAATAACCGATGAAAGAGTGTTACCCTAAAATAATAATAACGCGACAAACCGATAAATAAATAATATAATAATTAGGATAATAACCTTTGTTTAGATTTTAGGTTATTTTTGTGTGTTTTATTGATATTTTAAACTCTTGAATTTTTGTTTATATTTTTAAACCTTTTAATTGATTTTTTTCAAAATAATAAACCATAACATAAAATATTAGAAAAATAACAATAAAATAAATAAAAAATAATAATAAAAAAAAAAAACCTTGTCAGTCTGACAAGGTCGCTTGTCAGACCGGTTCGGTTATATTGCAGGCGTGCGTGTGGTGAGACTCGAACCCGTGACCTCTCGGTTGCGTGCACGCAACTCTTCCAACTGAGCTACGTGTCTAACCCGAAAGAATCTGAATTTTAATTATATTTATATACATTTTAGGTTAATTCTAATTTAATTAAATTTACAAAAAGATTTTAACTAATCCGACCGGTGCGAGTCAAAGGACTCGAAGCCGAGACCTCGATGGTGTGATGCACCCAGCCCAACCAACTGGGCTGGGTGTCTAACCCGGCTATTCATGCATTTTAATTATACTTATATATTAAATAAGTTTACACAGAAACTATGCATATAAAAAGGGATTTAAAGTGTTAGGCCGGCGTGTGTTAGAACTCGAACCGCATGTCCCGGGTTTAGGTTGCACCCAGCCCAACCAGTTGGTCGGGGTGCTTAACCCGTTTAAAATCCGAATTTCATTATAATTATACACTTTCTGCTCATCGTCTTCCTCAAATAAAATTCAATCAGTTCTACGCCCGCAGAAATTTATCCGGCTTACCTCGGTTTCTTTATAAATAACGATAACTAACTAAAGCTCGAAAGAAAAGAGTAGGGGTGCTACTATATGACCGAATTGATGGTGGCTCGATTCCGGCGAGTGAATTACGACAGGTTCGGTGGTTTTCCGGTGAGCAGAGGTTCCTTTCGACGACTGGGGTTTTAAACAGAGGAAATGGTGCATTTTGGTTGTGAGTATACAACTAGTATTTATAGTGGTGTTCGAGGGCTTCGTTTCGGATTTGTGGATTGATTGCCAGCGAATCAATCGAAAAGTTTACCTAAAATAGACTTGTAAAGTTGTTAATTTGCGTAGACTGCCGGACAAATTTCAATTTGCCAAACATACACGGTGTTAGCTAATCGGAAAGATTCAAACAAAAAGGAAATATGTGTGATGATTTCGGGTATGGTAGCAGGTTTCAACTTAGTTTCAACATAAGAGATTTAAAATTCTAAACTTTGCACAACCAGTGTGTGCAGTCCAATGGTGTTTGTGGTGTGTGTGTGTGTGTCTGGGGAAACCCGGGTTTGATCCCGGTTTAACCCTTTTCTTTTTTTTAATTAATCTATTTTAAGTTAAATCATTTATTAGATAATAAATATTAAGTGTTTAATTGATTGATTTCTTTAAATTTTAATTATTATTTTACCTTTAAGCATAAATTTTTCATTATATATATATATACTTGATTGATAAATTTGGGGTGGGTTTTCGAAAGCCGATTTACACAAATGTTATAGTATCCCCTACTTTTAGAAATTTCGTCCCGAAATTTAAGTAGTAGTTGTAACCGGAAAAAGATGCGGGTATGTTTCGCGCATTGAGTCTTCATGTTCCCAAGTAAACTCGAGTCCTCGTTTTGACTCCCAACACACCCTAACATTTGGAATATGGCTTCGCCTTAAACGCTTCTCACCGAAATCCTTAATTTCCACTGGTCTTTCAAGGAAGTGCATTGATTCATCAACTTGAATAATTTCCAATGGAGGTTTTCATCGGCGAGGCACTTTTTCAAGTTTGATACGTGGAACGTGGGATGTATTCTGTTGAGTTCTTCTGGTAGGTCAAGCTTGTATGCTACAGGACCTACCCTTTTGAGTATCTTCAAAGGTCCTACGTAGCGTGGTGCTAGCTTGCCCTTTTGGCCAAAACGAACCAGTCCCTTCCACGGTGATACTTTCAAAAGTACTAGATCACCAACGCAAAACTCCAAAGGCTTTCGTCATTTGTCAGCATAACTCTTTTGATGACTTTGAGCCGCTAGAAGATCGATTCGAATTTGAAGGATTTTGTCGGTTGTTTCTTGAATCAACTCAGGTCCGATGATTTGCGCTTCACCAATTTCGTGCCAACATACTGGTGATCGGCATTTACGACCATATAAAGATTTAAAGGGAGAAATACCGATACTTGAATGATAGCTATTGTTGTACGAAAACTCGATTAACGGTAGGTGAGCGTCCCAATTCCCTTTGAAGTTTATGACACATGCTCGAAGCATGTCTTCAAGGGTTTGGATGGTGCGTTCAGATTGGCCATCAGTTTGAGGGTGAAAGACGGTGCTGAGGTCTAAACGTGTACCGAAAGAGGTTTTTACGGCTCGCCATGTTCGTGAAGTGAAACGACCATCACGGTCTGAAATAATGCTTAGCGGTACACCATGACGGCTTACGATCTCGTTGATGTAGATACGAGCTAATTTCTCGTTCTTGAAGTCCTCGCGAATTGGAATGATGTGAGCTGATTTTGTAAGACGATCAATGATTACCCATATGGTGTCATACCCACTGGAGGTGCTAGGTAACCTGGTAATGAAGTCCATGGTTATGTTTTCCCACTTCCATACAGGTATCTCGGGTTGGACAAGAAGTCCTGAAGGTCTTTGATGTTCAGCTTTCACTTTGGAGCATGTAAGGCACTTGGAAACAAAAACAGTGATATCCTTCTTCATGTCAGGCCACCAGTAGGTGTATCATAGGTCTTAATACATCTTATCGGCTCCTGGATGTACAGAGTATAGTGTTTTGTGTGCCTTATTCATGAGGAAATCACGAAGCTTGTCGCGATCGGGAATCCAAATACGGTTTAAATAGTACAGAATACCATCGGATTTGGTTTCGATTTTGAGTTCAGCTCCACACGACAGCTCATCGCGTATGTCAATTTCCGTTACGAAAGTATGTTGAGCTGCCCGTATTCGATCTTTGATGTCGGTTACAATTTGCGAACATAGAAGATGAATGGAATTCGCGTAACCCTTTCGACTGAGTGCATCAGCCACAACGTTTGCCTTGCCAGGAGGATATCGAATCTCACAGTCATAATCATTGAGGAGTTCGACCCATCGTCGTTGCCTCATGTTCAACTCTTTTTGATTGAAGATATGTTGGAGACTCTTGTGGTCAGTGTATATTTCACACTTGGTACCATAGAGATAACGTCTCCATATCTTTAGAGCGGACACGACTGCTCCAAGTTCCAGGTCGTGGGTGGTGTAATTCTTCTCATGTAATTTGAGTTGCCTAGAGGCATAGGCTATCACCTTCCCTCTTTGCATCAGAACACAACCTAAACCTTGCCCTGACGCGTCGCAATAAACCACAAAGTCTTCGCAACCCTCAGGGAGTGTAAGGATAGGTGCGTCACAAACCTTTTGCTTCAAAGTTTGGAAGGCCTCCTCTTGCTTGGATCCCCAAATGAAGGGTTTTCCCTTGTGAGTCAAGGCCGTGAGTGGAACGGCGATACGAGAAAAATTGGCAATGAAGCGTTGATAATATCAAGCCAAGCCAAGAAATGACCTAACTTTGGTAGGGGTGTGTGGCGCTTGCCATTCTTGTACTGCCTTGATTTTTGAAGGGTTGACATGAATCCTTTTGTCATTAACTACATGACCAAGAAATGGTACCTCTTTCAACCAAAATTCACATTTTGAAAACTTAGTGTAAAGCTTTTCAGTCCTCAAAAGTGTAAGAATAAGCCGAAGATGTCGCTCATGATCGGATTTTGACTTGGAGTAGATAAGGATGTCATCAATGAAAACTATGACAAAACGGTCGAGATAGGGTTTGCATACCCTATTCATCAAATCCATGAAGACAGCAGGGGCGTTGGTTAATCCGAAAGGCATAACCATGAACTCGTAATGACCATAACGAGTTCGAAAGGCAGTTTTTGGAATATCTTCTTCGTGCACCCTAAGCTGATGATAACCAGAACGTAGGTCGATCTTTGAGAAACAGGTGGCACCTTGAAGTTGGTCTAGCAGGTCATCAATACGAGGCAAAGGATAGCGATTCTTAACAGTCAACTTTTGAGTTCTCTATAGCCAATGCACATGCGAAACGTTCCATCTTTCTTCTTCACAAAAAGAACAGGTGCACCCCAAGGTGACGAGCTAGGACGTATGAATCCTTTGTTAGTCAGCTCTTGCAGATGACTGGCCAACTCTTGCATTTCTGAGGGGGCTAACCTATAAGGAGATTTTGCGACTGGTGTTAGCGCCAGGCACAAGATCGATTCGAAATTCAACTTCTCGCACAGGAGGAAGTCCTGAAACGTCGTCGGGAAAAACTTGTGGAAATTCCTTCAGAATTGGAGTAACTTCAAGCTTCCTTTCCTTGCATTCCTTCTTGACAATGTAAGCTAGGAATGCGACGTAATCCTTGCGAAGATATCTTTGAGTTTGAAGGCATGACATCAATTTGAGCCATTTCGAAGGAGTTTCCGCAAAGATACGCAGTGTCTGACCATCGGCGAGAGGAATACGAATGAACTTTTCATGGCACACCATTTTGGCGTGATGCTGGCTGAGCCATTCCATACCGATGATCACATCGAAACTTCCCAATTTCATAGGGATAAGGTCAATCGGGAAATCGTGATCATTTAGAGTGAGAGTATAATCACGTATAATAGAATTTAACGAAATGGGTTCTCCATCAGCAACTTCCACCGTGAAAGATTCAACAAGACTATCACGAGGTAGGTCGAGAATAGATTCGAATTCTAAAGATACAAAGCTCTTATCTGCACCTGTATCGAATAATATGGATGCATAACAACCATTTACGAGAAACGTACCGTTGACCACATTGTTGTCAGCCCTTGCTTGGTTTGCGTTGATATTGAAAGCCCTTCCTCTAGCAGGTGGAGGAGCTTGGTTAGCTTGGTTCACCGGGTTTGCTTGGGCTTGGGCATTGATGATGTTCACCAGACGTGGGCAAGTATTTCGGAAGTGGTTTGGGTCCCCACAGTTAAAACAGGCTCTTATGGGTTGCATCATAGGATAGTTGGGTTGGTAGTAAGGTTGGGCCATGGGTTGAGCAGGTGGTAGAAGTAAGGGTTGTTGGGCTTGGCCCACAATTTGGTTTTGGGTTTGGGCTGGAGGCTGATTGCGGTTTGATCGTTGAAGTGTACGGCATGTTTGGATAGTGTGACCTGCACGGCCACAATTTGTGCAGTACTGACATGGGTTTCAGGAGGGTGATGGTATTGGCAACGGTTACATTTTGGTGTGGGCCGGTGTATGGCTTTTTGAATGGTGCGGCTGGAGGGGCGACTTGGGTGACTGGAGCAGCAGTGATGGGAGGGTTGGTTTTGGTGATGGCGAAGTTCTTGCCATTTCGCTTCCTCTTACCAGCAAACTTCGAGGATGAGCCTGATTGGGTTGGAGTTGGGGCTTCAACGGTTGTTTTCTTCTTCTCATCTTTAAAATCGCCATTTCGTATGCGATTTTCAGTAAGCTTCGTAGCTAATTCCATGGCAGCTTCGAGTGTTGCGGGAGAAAGTGCTTAAAACCGAATCTTGGATTTTCGAGGGGAGGCCTCGAATATAGTGTTCAATCAAGCGTATAACGGAGTGAACAGGTTGGGAACCATCTGGTTCAATTCAAGGAACCTCTTGTTGTAGGAGGTGTGATCCCTTTCCTTTTGCTTTAGAGAATAGAATTCGTCTTCAAGCTTTTTGATCTCGCTTCTAGGGCAGAAGCGTCTTGTCATGATTTCTCTTAATTCCTCCCATGATAAGGCCATGGCATCTTCCAGACCTCGCTTACCTTTTTCCGTGTTCCACCAGGTAAGGGCTACCCCAAACAAATGTCCAGTAGCGTAACGTACCTTGCGATCCTCAGGACAGTCGTAATTGAGAAAGGTGTTTTCCATCTCCTCAAACCAATGGAGGAGAGCGGTGACACCTTCAGTCCCTTCATATTTTGGGGGATCGCAAGACTTGAAGTGTTTGTAGGTGCATTTAGTGGTTTTGGGAGGAGGGTTGGCAACATTTTGGCCTTCTTGGTTTGGCGGATTGATGGAGTTTGCGGTGAGAGCTTGTTGAACTTGTAGTACGATGTCAGGAAGTACCGCGGCCATTTGTTGAGCAATTTGCGTGGCCATGCGTTCTCTTGACCTTCCTGACTTTCTACCTCCTCGTAAGTGTCTTGCGGACATCTACAAGAATATACGTAGGGAGATTGTGAGTTTGAGAATTTTCCAGGTGTCATGTGTCGTAAAAAGAATGAAAACAACATTTAAAAATAGCTGAAAATAACTTAACTACATCCATAGGATGTCTTGGGCTTGCTCATGTTTGGGCCTCCAAATATCTCCCATACAATAGCCTGTATAGTCATGTGGGCCCCATGACTATTGGGCTTGGTAGGGTTTACATTGGTGTCAGCTGGTTAACACTCGCATCACCCGAATGAAAATCGTAAAACATGATTGCGAGATGTAAGGTCGGAGGGTGTCCAGGTGTAGACACATTGACAACTCAAAGTGGGGTTAGTTCACACGACGTTTGGTATAGCATGCTTTGGCCTAATAGGTCCTTCGTACTCTCATCGTTAGTCCCCAGGTAGGCAAACTGGTCCTTTATTTTGGATTTATACGAATGCCAAGCCTAGACAGGACGTTTCGACTACCGGTATTCGTACCCTTCTAGTTACTACATGCCCGTCGTGAAAACTCACTTTGATGTGATTTGAAAAATATGAAAACATTGCAAAAATCTTTGAATAGAAATCATGTAAATTGTGAAATCGTGTGGTGTGTGCTTTCATAGATATGATATGTTATGAGGGTATGATCTACGATGAGCATTGCATATTAACATGTACTTGTGAGTGTGCTTGCATAATATTGTGTGTGAAAATAAACATGAAACATACAACATCATGAATTTTGCATGTAACACATAAACAATTAAAATCTAATCAACTATAATATAGGCTCCAAAGGTTTAATAACCTATCCTATATCCTATTGTCACAAGCTCTGATACCAATCTGTCACACCCCGACCCACAGCGGAATAAAGTCGGGGCATGATTGGGTTATCACCAAAGCTCATGATATTTACTAATAAAGTTTATATTTATTGAATTCAAATTTACTTCAAATATCCAACACAAATACCATACAAACACAAACATTAAACCAAACGATTGTGCCAAACGAAATAAATTGTTTATTCTTCTAAGGCCATCCTATGTGTTTCTTTCCTCCGCTTGTTCACCTGTATCATGCGTAAAACAGAAAGTTTGGGTCAACAAAAGTTGGCGAGTGAACCTTAATATAACATTAAATAATTGAATTATATTGTTGTTTAATAAAATTGTGCATGAATCATATATGAACAGATGTATATATATAACCAATCACAAACCACATTGAATGAACACACAACATAATGAATGATGTATTTGAGATCAAGGCTCAGTTAAATGGAGCCGATCTAATCAGGCACCTGATGCTCAACCCGTATCCCACGAGGAACTGATGGGCCTAATGAAATGATTTCACTGAAATGATAAGATGTATCCACATATCCACAAACAACTACACATTTGGTCACGAATGATATTAGCACAAGTGTTAAATAAAATAAAGGAAATTGTACGACACATGATACACCCCAAAACATGGTTAAAATGGGGAATTTGTAGAGATTCACTCACAGTGGGTGCGTATTCTTGATTGAAGATGAGAGCGCACGAGTTGGGAAAATAACCGATGAAAGAGTGTTACCCTAAAATAATAATAACGCGACAAACGATAAATAAATAATTTAATAATTAGGATAATAACCTTTGTTTAGATTTTAGGTTATTTTTGTGTGTTTTATTGAATTTTAAACTCTTGAATTTTTGTTTATATTTTTAAACGTTTTAATTGATTTTTTCAAAATAATAAACCATAACATAAAATATTAGAAAAATAACAATAAAATAAATAAAAAATAAAAAATAAAAAAAACCTTGTCAGTCTGACAAGGTCGCTTGTCAGACCGGTTCGGTTATATTGCAGGCATGCGTTGGTGAGACTCGAACCCGTGACCTCTCGGTTGCGTGCACGAACTCTTCCAACTGAGCTACGTGTCTAACCCGAAAGAATCTGAATTTTAATTGTATTCATACACATTTTAGGTTAATTCTAATTTAATTAAATTTACAAAAAGATTTTAACTAATCCGACCAGTGCGAGTCAAAGGACTCGAACCCGAGACCTCGAAGGTGTGATGCACCCGGCCCTACCAACTGGGCTGGTGTTTTAACCGGATATACATGCATTTTAATTATACTTATATAATAAATAAGTTTACACATAAACTATGCATATAAAAAGGGATTTAAAGTGTCAGGCCGGCGTGTGTTAGGACTCGAACCGGGTGTCCCGGGTTTAGGTTGCACCCGGCCCAACCAGTTGGGCGGGTGCTTAACCCGTTTAAAATCCGAATTTCATTATACTAACACTTTCTGCTCATTGTCTTCCTCAATAAAATTCAATCAGTTCTACGCCTGCCTGAAATTTATCCGGCTTACCTCGGTTTCTTTATAAATAACGACAATTAACTAAAGCTCAAAAGAGAATAGTAGGGGTGCTACCGTATGACCGAATTGATGGTGGCTCGATTCCAGCGAGCGAATTCCGATAGGTTCGGTGGTTTTCCGGTGAGCAGAGGTTCCTTTCGACGACTGGGGGTTCGAACAGAGGAAATGGTGCGTTTAGGTTGTGAGTATACAACTAGTATTTATAGTGGTGTTCGAGGGCTTGGTTTCGGATTTCTAGATTGATTGCCAGTGAATCAATCAAAAAGTTTACCTAAAATAGACTTGTACAGCTGTTAATTTGCGTAGACTGCCGGACAAATTTCAATTTGCCAAACATACACGGCGTTAGCTGATCGCGAGAGGAGCTAATGGGAGGCCATACATCAGTTCACAGATTCAGGGAAAAGAGATTTCGGTGAATGAAGCTTGTGTTCGAGAAGTGTTACAGCTTGCTGATACTACGAGTGATCCAACCTTGAATGCAAAGGAGAAAGTATTTCTTGTTCTTACTGAGAAAATGTTAATCTGACAACATTTTGCCAAAATTTACTTCAGAGAACCTGGAAGCTCTTATTGCACACTTGAAAGAAATTCAAGAGCGACAAGGTGATCCTCCCCTCTGATACCTTCCGTTGATATTCCTGTTTGTGTGGTTGATTCTGACAAAGAGATTGATGAAGACGAAGTGCCATTGATAAAGAGACGACGGACGGAGACTGTTAAAGAACCAAGTCATTCTGAAGTTCATGTTGGTAGCGTCGCTGAGAATCTACACCAGTCACATCTACTTCTGCCGTAACTTCATTTACTGTGTCATTGACGGATGCTCCGATATTCTACGGTTGCATCTTTTCGAGCGGACTCTGTATTGCAAATGATGGATTTTGGCGGTAGTTCAAGGGGAGCCGAAGGATCTGGAGCAGTGGTAGTGGTTCAGGTGGTGTTGAGGGTGATGCTGCAGAATATTCAAGGAGATCAGAGAAACGAGCCTTTTAGTTCAGTGTCTGGATAGCGATGACGAAGATGTAGAGGTTGATGTTGTTGATTTGAAGAAGCGAGTGATCGTACTTGAACATGAAGTTGTACTTAATGATGCTCAGATTGCTTCATTGTAGACACACATAGACGTCAGGGACCAGACGATTGATCAGTTTCAAGGGGATGTTACTATGTTGATGACTTTGGTGTTAGATTTGAAGGCTAAGTTAGAGAACAAGTGTCACACCCCGACCTGATTTATATTAAATATATACACAGCCTAACTTCATCTCCTTCGTTTAAACAACACAGACAACGATTTATTCTACTGTTCTTGTTTAATTCCATTGACGGACATATAAATGATTAAAATGAAATGGATAGAGAAGGTTTTGGGAATGAATGTACCGGAAAGATGATTTTTCTCAGAACTCCGGCAAAGTCGTCGGCTCTGTTTTATGAACTCCGTCTGAACGGACCAATTAACAGTTTTGATTAACCAATTGTGAAATTGAATGACTAAACAAGAGTTATCAGAGAGTTTAGATGCTCATACCGATTCACAGCGATGATTTCGAAATTTTCAGAAATTTTCCGGCGGTTGCAGATTATCCGGTATCGTCGCCTGGAACCGATTCTGGTTGAAGGTTTTGAGTTAGTATAAGTCTAACAACAGATAGAAGATGAAAGAATTCAGAACTTTACCGTTTCGATGAATGTCATGGTTTTCCGGCGAAAGTCCAGCGATATCAGAAAGCGTTTCCGACGAACAGAAAATAGAGCGAAAGTGAAATTGGAGGTTCTGTGAGTGTTTCTGAGTCGTGAGATGATGATATTGTTAGTGAAAATCAGGAAGTAATTGATTTCGATTTTCAACTCCAAAAATCATATGAATCGAAGGAATTGAAGACTGAATTTATTAAAACGTGGGTTGCAAATGGTTTCATCGGTTATAATCAGTAATAGCGAACACTCAATCGTCTGGAAAGTTGAAAGCCGATGAACGGTTTCAATTTTGGCGCAAACAGATGGTTTCACAGGTAGAGTTAAGTATTATTTGTTTCCTTGTTTACACAAACGAATCAAGTGGCGGAGTGGTTAAGTGTTTGCTGATTAAATCTTCCGGCTGACCCGGGTTCGAAACCCGGCAGCCTGATTTCTTTTTTATTCACTTTATTTTTACTTTTTAACAATTTAAGTTTCCATATTCTAATATGTTTATTAGTTATGTATTGTTTAAAATTAAAATGGGCATTAAATAAGCAACGAAAAATTGAAACTGATTATTCGATTAATAAACGAAGCGGGTTTTGAAAACCCGTTTTTCGACGGATGTTACAGTATCCCCTACTTTTAGAAATTTCGTCCCGAAATTTAAGTAGTAGTGGTGACAGGAAAAAGATGCGGGTATTTTTTGCGCATTGAGTCTTCACGTTCCCAAGTAAACTCAGGTCCCCGTTTCGACTCCCAGCGTACCCTAACAATTGGAATACGACTCCGTCTTAAACGTTTTTCTCGAAGTCCATGATCTCTACTGGTCTTTCAATGAAGTGCATAGATTCATCGATCTGAATATCTTCTAGGGGAATATGGAGGTTTTCATCGGCGAGACACTTCTTTAAGTTTGATACGTGGAATGTGGGGTGAATTCTGTTGAGTTCTTCTGGTAGGTCAAGCTTTTATGCTACAGGTCCTACTCTTTCGAGTATCTTGAAAGGTCCTACGTAGCGTGGTGCTAGCTTGCCCTTATGGCCAAAACGAACTACTCCCTTCCACGGTGATACTTTTAAAAGTACATGATCACCAATGTTAAACTCCAAAGGATTTCGTCGTTTGTCTGCATAACTCTTTTGACGACTTTGTACCGCTAGAAGATTGTTTCGACTTTGATGGATCTTGTATGTTGTTTCTTGAATCAATTCCGGACCGGTGATTTGAGCTTCTCCAATTTCGTGCCAACATACTGGAGATCGGCACTTATGACCATATAAAGCTTCGAAGGGTGCCATGCCGATACTTGAATGATAGATGTTGTTGTACGAAAATTCAACTAATGGTAGACGAGCGTCCCAATTTCCCTTGAAGTCTATGACACATGCTCGAAGCATATCTTCAAGAGTTTGGATGGTGGGTTCAGATTGTCCATCAGTTTGAGGATGATAAGGGTACTGAGGTCTAATCGTGTACCCAAAGCGGCTTGTACGGCTTGCCATGTTCGTGAAGTGAAACGACCATCACGATTTGAAATAATGCTTAACGGTACACCATGACGGCTTACGATCTCGCTGATGTAGATAAGAGCTAACTTCTCGTCTTGAAGTCCTCACGAATCGGAATGAAGTGAGCTGATTTTGTAAGACGATCAATGAATTACCCGTATAGTGTCATACCCACCGGAGGTGCGAGGTAACCCGTTAATGAAGTCCATGGTTATGTTTTCCCACTTCCATACAGGTATATCAGGTTGGACTAGAAGTCCTGAGGGTCTTTGATGTTCAGCTTTTACTTTGGAACATGTAAGGCACTTGGAAACAAAAACAGCAATATCCTTTTTCATTCCAGGCCACCAGTAGGTGTATCGAAGGTCTTGATACATCTTGTCGGCTCCTGGGTGTTGTATTAGAGTATCGTGTTTTGTGCGCCTCATTCATAAGGAAATCACGAAGGTTATTGTGATCGGAATCCATATGCGATCTAGATAGTACAGAATACCGTCGGATTTAGTTTCGATTTTAAGTTCTGCTCCACAGGACAGCTCATTGCGTACGTCGTTTTCTGTTACTGAAACATGTTGGGCTTCTTGAATTTGATCTTTGATGTCGGTTATGATTTGCGAACATAGAAGACGAATGGAGTTCGCATAACCCTTTCGACTGAGTGCATCGGCCACCACATTTGCCTTGCCAGGATGATACCGAATTTCACAGTCGTAGTCATTAAGAAGTTCGACCCATCTCCGTTGCCTCATGTTTAACTCCTTTTGGTTGAAGATATGTTGGAGGCTCTTGTGGTCAGTGTATATTTCACACTTGGTACCGTAGAGGTAATGTCTCCATATCTTAAGAGCGAACACAACGGCTCCAAGTTCTAGGTCATGGGTGGTGTAGTTCTTCTCATGAGTTTTGAGTTGTCTAGAAGCATAAGCTATCACCTTTCCTCTTTGCATTAGAACACAGCCTAGTCCTTGCCCTGACGTGTCGCAATAAACCACGAAGTCATCACAACCTTCAGGAAGTGTGAGGATAGGTGCGTCACAGAGTTTTTGTTTAAGGGTTTAGAAGGCTTCTTCTTGTTTGGGTCCCCATATGAAGGGTTTTCCTTTATGTGTTAAAGCCGTGAGTGGTACAGCGATGCGGGAGAAATTTACAATGAAACGGCGATAATAACCAGCAAACCAAGAAATGATCTTACTTCGGTAGGTGTACGTGGCGCTTGCCATTCCTGTACCGCCTTGATTTTTGAGGGATCAACATGAATTCGCTTGTCATTGACGACGTGTCCAAGGAATTGTACTTCCCTTAACCAGAATTCACATTTCAAAAACTTAGCGTACAGCTTTTCTGTCCTTAAGAGTGTAAGGATGAGTCGAAGGTGTCGTTCATGATCAGACTTAGACTTTGAGTAGATGAGGATGTCATCGATGAAGACTATAAAAAAACGGTCGAGATAAGGTTTGCAGACTCTGTTCATTAGATCCATGAAGACAGCTGGGGCGTTGGTTAAACCAAATGGTCATGACCATGAATTCATAATGACCATAACGAGTTCGGAAGGCGGTCTTTGGGACGTCTTCTTCATGTACTCTGAGTTGATGATAACCAGAACGAAGGTCGATTTTTGAAAAACAGCTGGCGCCTTGAAGTTGGTCAAGAAGATCATCGATGCGAGGTAATGGGTACGGTTCTTAACCGTTAACTTGTTGAGATTCTCTGTAGTCGATACACATGCGAAACGTTCCATCTTTCTTCTTCACAAAAAGGACAGGTGCACCCCAATGCGATGAGCTAGGACGTATGAATCCTTTGTCAGTCAGCTGTTGTAATTGACTGGCCAGCTCTTGCATCTCGGATGGGGCTAACCTATAAGGAGATTTTGCAACTGGTGTAGCTCCAGGTATAAGATCAATGCGGAATTCGACTTCTCTCACAGGAGGAAGTCCTGAAATGTCGTCAGGAAAAACTTGTGGAAAATCTTTTACTACTGGGATGTCTTCGAGTTTCTTCTCCTTGGTTCCCTTTTTGACGACATGAGTTAGGAATGCGACATAATTCTTGCGGAGATATTTTCGGGCTTGAAGACAGGACATTAATTTGAGTCCTTTCGAAGGGGTTTCTCCAAAGATTCGTAGAGTCTGACCGTTTGTAAGAGGAATGCGAATAAACTTTTCGCGGCATACAACTTCAGCTTGATGTTGGCTGAGCCAGTCCATACCAATTATAATGTCGAAACTTCCCAACTTCATAGGTATGAGGTCAACTGGAAAATCGTGATCGTTTAGAGTGAGAGTACAATTGCGTATAATAGAGTTTAATGAGACCGGTTTCCCATCAGCAACTTCTACCATTATGGATTCCATGATTTTATCTCGAGTTTGGTTGAGGATGGGTTCAAATTCTAAGGACACAAAACTCTTATCGCGCCAGTATCAAATAACATGGATGCATAACTACCATTGATGAGAAACGTACCGTTAACCACATTGTTGTCAGCCCTAGCTTGATTAGCGTTGATGTTGAAAGCTCTTCCTCTTGCAGGTGGAGGAGCTTGGTTAGCCTGGTTTACTAGATTAGCTTGAGCTTGGGCATGGATGATGTTCACCAAGCGTGGATAGGTGTTCCTGAAATGGTTCGGGTCTCCACAGTTGTAACAAGCCCGCATAGGTTGCACTATGGGATAGTTGGGTTGGTAGTAGGATTGGGCTACTTGTTGGGCAGGTGGTAGGAGTAAAGGTTGTTGGGCTTGACCCACTATCTGATGGTGGGTTTGGGTTGAGGGCTGATGGCGGTTCGTTCGCTGAAGTACGCGACAGGTTTGAATGGTGTGACCTGCGCGGCCACAGCCGGTGCAATGCTGGCAGGGATGATCAGGAAAGTGATGGTATTGGCAACGGTTGCATTTTGGGTATGGGCCGGAGTATGGCTTTTTATAGGGTGTAGGTGAGGGGGCAACTTGAGTGATGGGTGCAGTAGGGATAGGGAAATTTGTTTGTGTGACAGCAAAGTTTCTGGTGTTTCGTTTCCTCTTATTAGTGAACTTTGAGGAGGAGGTGGAATGGTTTGAAGTTTGGCCCTCAACGGGGGCTTTCTTTTTCTCGTCCTTAAATTTGCCATTACGAATACGATTCTCGGTAAGCTCAGTAGCTAGTTCCATAGCAGCTTCAAGTGTTGCAGGCGAAGTGCTTAGAACTGAGTCTGAATTTTCGAGGGGAGGCCTCGAATATGTGTTCGACTAAGTGGTATACTGGGGTGAACAGGTTGGGATTCATTTGGTTCAACTCTAGAAACCTTTTGTTGTAGGAAGTATGATCTCCCTCCTTTTGGTTCAACGAGTGAAATTCATCCTCTAACTTTTTGATCTCGCTTATTGGACAGAAGCGTCTCGTCATGATTTCCCTTAACTCCTCCCATGTTAAGGCCATTGCATCTTCGATTCCCCTCTTACCTTTTTCTGTATTCCACCAGGTAATAGCTACTCCAAATAGTCTCCCGGTTGCGTAACGTACCTTGCGATCCTCAGGACAATCGCAATTGAGGAAGGTGTTTTCCATTTCCTCAAACCAGTGGAGGAGAGCAGTGACACCTTCGGTCCCTTCAAATTTCGGGGATCCAAGACTTGAAGTGTTTGTAAGAGCACTTTTTGGAGGGAGGTTTGTCGACGTTCTGGTCTTCTTGATGGGGAGGATTGATGGGATTGGTGGCGAGAGCTTGTTGGACTTGAATTACGATGTCAGGAAGCACCGCGGCCATTTGTTTTGCGATTTGGGTGGCCAAGCGTTCGTTTGACCTTCCTGACCTTCTATCCCCACGTTGCTGCCTAGCCAACATCTACAGGAACATACATAAGAAGATTGTGAGTTTAAGGAGTCTTTTTAGGTGTCATGTGTCTTAAAAAAAATAAAAATAACATAAACATCAATAATGCAACTACATCCATCGGATGTCTTGGGTTTGCTCATGTTTGGGCCTCCAATTCCCCCATACCATCGCCTGTATAGTCATGTGGGCCCCATGACTATTGGCTTAGTAGGATTCACATTGGTATTGGCGGTTTAACACTCGCATCGCCCGAATGAAAACCATGAAATATGTTTGCGAGATGTATGGTCGGAGGGTGTCCAGGTGTAGACACAATGACAACTCAAAGTGGGGTTAGCTCACACGACGTTTGGTATAGCATGCTTTGGCCTAATAGGTCCTTCGTACTCTCATCGTTAGTCCCCAGGTAGGCAAACTGGTCCTTTATTTTGGATTTATACGAATGCCAAGCCTAGACAGGACGTTCCGACTACCGGTACTTGTACCCTTCCAGTTACTACATGCCCGTCATGAGAACTCACTTTGATGTGATTTGAAAATACAAAAATCGTTGCAAAAGTCATGGAAATTGTGTGGTGTGTGCTCTCATGGATATGATATGTTATGAGAATATGATTCATGATAGGCATTGTATAATAATATGTACTTATGAACATGCTTGCATAACATTGAATGTAACAATAAACATAAAGCATATAAACATCATGAATTTTGCATGTAACACACAAACAATTTTAAAAATTGTAATCAACTATAGTATAGGCTCTAAGGGTGTAATAACCTATCCTATATCCCTATAGTCATGGCTCTGATACCAATCTGTCACACCCCGACCCGATTTATATTAAATATATACACAGCCTAACTTCATCTCCTTCGTTAAAACAACACAGACAACGATTTATTCTACTGTTCTTGTTTAATTCGATTGACGGACATATAAATGATTAAAATGAAATGGATAGAGAAGGTTTTGGGAATGAATGTACCGGAAAGATGATTTTTCTCAGAATTCCGGCAAAGTCGTCGGCTCTGTTTTATGAACGCCGTCTGAACGGACCAATTAACAGTTTTGATTAACCAATTGTGAAATTGAATGACTAAACAAGAGTTATCAGAGAGTTTAGATGCTCATACCGATTCACAGCGTGATTTCGAAATTTTCAGAAATTTTCCGGCGGTTGCAGATTATCCGGTATCGTCGCCTGGAACCGATTCTGGTTGAAGGTTTTGAGTTAGTATAAGTCTAACAATAGATAGAAGATGAAAGAATTGAGAACTTTACCGTTTTGATGAATGTCACGGTTTTCCGGCGAAAGTCCGGCGATATTAGAAAGCGTTTCCGACGAACAGAAAATAGAGCGAAAGTGAAATTGGAGGTTCTGTGAGTGTTTCTGAGTCGTGAGATGATGATATTGTTAGTGAAAATCAGGAAGTAATTGATTTCGATTTTCAACTCCAAAAATCATATGAATCGAAGGAATTGAAGACTGAATTTATTAAAACGTGGGTTGCAAATGGTTTCATCGGTTATAATCAGTAATAGCGAACACTCAATCGTCTGGAAAGTTGAAAGCCGATGAACGGTTTCAGTTTTTGGCGCAAACAGATGGTTTCACAGGTAGAGTTAAGTATTATTTGTTTCCTTGTTTACACAACGAATCAAGTGGCGGAGTGGTTAAGTGTTTGCTGATTAAATCTTCCGACTGACCCGGGTTCGAAACCCGGCAGCCTGATTTCTTTTTATTCACTTTATTTTTACTTTTTAACAATTTAAGTTTCCATATTCTAATATGTTTATTAGTTATGTATTGTTTAAAATTAAAATGGGCATTAAATAAGCAACGAAAAATTGAAACTGATTATTCGATTAATAAACGAAGCGGGTTTTGAAAACCCGTTTTTCGACGGATGTTACAACAAGTTTGGTCGAGAATTTTCTAACCCTACCGATGATCCGATGAATATTGAACATCGTCATACAGCAGCTGAGAAGAGAGCAGACGAACAAAGTGAAGCCCATAGAGTAGCTGCGGAACAATTATCTTCTGATCATCCAAAAGGGTTGGATGATTATTTACGTGATCGGAGGAAGAAGTACACTGGTAGTAAAAAATGTTCAACAACAAAAAAGAAAACGCAGTTGGTTTTGATAAAAAATGTTGACGTAAATCCACTTGATTAGAACTTTCAGTTGAAGGATCCTCCAACCAATCCGAAAGGTATGTCATGGAACTCGGTTCGAGTTATTACAACAAGGTCGGAAATAAGTCGAAAGTGCTTAGTTGGATGTTTGATCACGTGAAGAAGATGTGGATTATTGTCAGGCAGGACAGTACTCATGAACATTATTCGAAGGAGTCTCAATTTTATACTTGGACAAAGATTGCATTGACTGATCTGTTATGAGCTCCTTACTCTGATGATGATACTACCGAACAAGGTCCGTGTTGGAGGTTTTTCAAACGTTTGGAACAGGAAGTGAAGACTGGTTTTAAGACGATGAAAATGACTGAGCCATATTTACTAGCGGCAAAGGGGATTCGTGATGCAAGGATTGGGAGGCGGTTTAAATCAGTGATGTGGCCTCCAACAGATAAAGAACTCGTATACTAGTTGCACCGACATGCCCAAAAGGAATAAAAGTTTTGTTTTTTTTAACCACAGTTCCTGGCGAACCAGTTAACAGTAGTATAACTGTCACCTGAATACCCTATTCCTATTTTCGTGCCACCACATTCCTCATCGAACATATCCTCCTCACACTCAGTTGGACCTATATTGCTTTTAGAAATGTTAGTATTTTTGTCGTTTTCACAATCGACACTTTGAGCAATTAAATCATTTTTATTAATTAAATCTTTTTCTGGATGAGGAGTCGGCATGGGCATATAGTTTTTGCTGTGAGGAGGTGGAAAGATTCTTCTTTCATTTCCAATCTTATCTTTGTACCCAATGCCATCTTTCACGTATGTCAGTCGTTCAAAGTTTTTAATATCAACCAGTGACTTCTTGCTTACATTCCATTTGTCGATGGTGATTTGCAATTTATTATTTTCATTTTTAGATTTCTCGAGTTTTTCAGTTAAATCATTTATAATGAAATCTTTCTGAAAACAGATTCTTTTAAAGTTTGCATTTCAGCTAAAGTTGAGTTTAAGTTTCTCTGATATGCAGCTTCATTCTGTTTTAGTTCTTTGTTAAAATTGTAAAACTCTTTCTTTTTCTCTGATTAGGTCACGTTTGAGGGATTTATAGAGAGCCATGACGTTAACATACAATTGTGAGCATAATTTCACTTTGAATTCGTAGGGTATGTTGTTTACCAAGTCTTTTTCTTCTTTCTCTTTGGCGGACTCGACTTTCATTGCTGCAGGAGCTTGATCTTTTTCCTTCTTGACACTGCTACTAGCTTCCTCCTTCACAGCTTGAGCATCACCGACCACAGTAGTCTTTTTAATAGACCATGAAGCCTTTGTAGAGCTTGCAGAAGCATTAAAGTAAGATGCACTAGTACTTTGAGAGCTTAAACCACCGGAGGTTATGGGGCAAGGAATGCCATGTTCTTGAGAGCAGCAGCAGCAGCAGTGGATTGCACGGATTTTTAAGAGTGTCCTGCTTGATTCATCTCTCTCTTGAGCACGTCCATTTCGAAGGCCTTTAGAGTGTTGATAAGATCCGAAAGAGTGACTGGAGTTGTACTGGTCAAGAAAGTTCTTTTGAACATCATACATTGTAAGCGTTACTCTTTTGGAAGAGAGTCCAAAAGCTTCTTGATTGAGGCATAGTTGGTGACCGAATTACGAACTTTCTTTATTTTTGTCAGTATCTTTAGAAAGCGGCTGATGTGATCTGACAGACTTTCTCCGCGAATACTTCCAAACATGTCATATTCTTTCTGAACAAGATCTTGGGTTCCAGTGTTGGTTTCAAGTTCAACTTGTGCAATACGGGTTAACTGATTTAGAAAGATATTTTTTTTAATTAAAAATTTATTTTTATCAACTCAAAACCCTGTTCGAATTTCTTTAAAAATATCCCTGTGTCAACTCCAAATTTTAATAGCACTTGCCTAACAAAACCTGAAGTAACCGACCCGACCTGATTTTTTTTATTTTTTGTTGCGAACACAGATTAATTTTAAAAGGCCGCTAAAAAATAAACTTGAAACTCCCGGCCCCGGTTCGTATCAACTTGCTAGGCCTACAAATAAAAATTTAAGACCTGGCCCAAAACTCTTCTAAAATGCCATCGATTTTAAATAAAATAAAGTAAAAGAACAAAAGGAAAAAAAAATATTTGAGAACTTTGGCCCACATTAAACACAAACCTTTGTATGTCATGTATTTAAAAACTAGACTTTTAAATTTTTAGTTAATGTTTCTTAATAAACTTTGAATTTTTAATTGTAATGAAATTTAAATCTCAAGGATTTCACTTTTTGAATCCTTATTTTCTAGACCTGCACTCTTAAGATTTCACATCTATTAAAACACATTTTGTTTACTTTTGTAGCAAACCCAACGTCAACAACAACAAACACGACTTTAACCCTCTAGAACTTCAACCAATAATTTTTCAAAAATTAAGATCCGGACCTCACAAATTTTATTATATGGAGTTAAGTTTGACTTTTTCTATTTTGCTTGGAGACAAAACCACAAACCCTAAAAGAAGTTTAACCCAATAACTCAGCCGTCACCCTCCTTGTTTCTCTCTCTTCTCTCTACATGAACACCAAGAGCAACCCTAATATTCAAAAACTTCAGCAGCCGCCATATGCTTATATGTTCTCAACGAAAACAAAAAATCAATCTTCTTCTACTCTTTTTTTTAAACAACTAGAGGTGGTTGAAACATAGTGGTAAGGGCAGTTACAGATTCGGACGGTGGAATCTGTGGTTCTTGTTGATGGTGTACGGTGGGGTTGATGGATCTAAGTTGGTAAAAGCAGAGGTATCCGGTGGTAGTGTACGGAGGAAGAAGATGTTGTCCCGGCGACGATGGAGGTCGGAAGTAGATCGTCGGAAAGGCTGCGGCGCCGGAGAATATTGCTACAAACCCTAATATGTTAATAGAGATTCAAAATATAAAATATATAATTCTGATTCTACTCTTTCTGAACTTTTATATACGCTGGCCGAAAAAAATTGTCTGAATAACGACGCTGGAAAAAATGTTGTCTTACCGGCGTATTTACCAAATACGCCAGGCTACTTGAACTCGCGTTCAAGATTTAATCTCGCCGAAAAAATTAAACTCGCCGGAAAAGTGCCAAATACACTGGAAAATTTCACCGGAAAGATAAAACGCTGAATCTTCAAGAAAAACACCCAGTTCTTGAATAAAACTTCAAAAACCCGTCAAAAGCTATCTGATCTTAACCGAAATTCCTCTAAATGATATGAAAACTCACTCAAAATCTACCTAAACACACTAGTATCAACTCTCAATCAACAAACAAACGATTTAAACCTTTTAAAAACAAGATTTTGAAGAAAGAGTGAATAAAATAAAAAACCCCAAAAATTTGAAAACTTTTTTTATAAAATAAAAATCAGAATTGTTAGGATGAATTTGAAGATTGTTGAATCCCAAATTCGAGTACCAAAGCTCTAATACCAAATTGTAGGATCAAATCGAGCTCAAAATCTGATTTTAGTAAAGAAATCAAGATGAACACACACAAAATAATAAGTTTAAGACCCTTGATTGATTTGCATAAGATGAATACAATTAGCCCCCTAATCTCTCTAGAAAGTGTGTTGCCTAAACCTAATCATCTTTTTCTATTTATAGCCTATACCACTTAGGCTATTTACATTTAGGCCCCTAGAGATAATAACTTACCAAAAGTAGCACTAAGCATGAAAAACTAAGTAGCTAAGATAATAAATATATTTGTCTTAAACAAAATATATTTAATTAACTGAAGCAATAATAACTATCAGATCTTGATCTTACACATGCCATACCTTTCTTCGATCTTCTCATGTCGACTTACGCGTTGACTTTGACTTGTTGGCGTTGACTTTGACTTGTTGGCGTTGACTTTGTTGACTTGACTCGTTGATAACATTAGACTACATGTTTTAGACCCAACATGTGTTAATATTGCTACAGAGATAGATGAGATCGAATGAGCTAAAGCTAGAGAGTGTGTCACTGAACGAGATCGTCTTGCAAAGGAACTATCGGATGTGCAAGGCAAGGCAAAGCCAAAGTTGTTGAGGATCCTGTGAACGTCACAACTGAGCCAGAAGCCAAATCTACGACAGTTATTACAGATATTGTGGTGTATACAGTCTCGAATAAGTTTGTTTTGGTAGGAAAGCCTAAGGATGTGGATATTGACACGAAAGATCTTTCAGAATGACATCGAGAATGGTTACAGAAAAAGAAGTTAGAGAGAGATTTAGGCAGCAGCTGATGAGTTTGATGAAGAAGTTGAGAAAGAGGCTGAGGATCTAGATGATTTATTGTTAGGTGAGTCTGATTCTGATAGTGGTGATGATGATGATAATGTAGGTGGTACAGGTGTTCATGTAACAGAATCTGTTTTAAATGAAGATGTTGATTATTCTGCTTACTTGGACGATTCTATGAATCAAATGACTGAAGATAGAGATCTGGGTAGAACTGAAGGTCCTACTGATGCTCAGCAAGCAGGAATCTTCATGGTAATCGATACATCTAGCGTTCCTTTCGTGCAAAAACTGAAGATTTTTTTATCTTGAGCATGATGTTGAAGAGGGAGAATATGTCCACAACTATACCAAGGAAGAGATTGCTAAGATGTTAGGCATGGACGGAGAAAATTTCGAGTTTGTCTTTGAAGATGAGCTGAATGAGATTAGCGCTTTCGAGCCAAGTGATTATGTCTTCGAGTACGTTGAAGATGCAAATGATTATGATAGAGTTGTCGTGGAGGATGATTCTGATGACGATGTTACGAATCTTGTCGATCTGGGTACAGATCACTCCTCAACTTTTACTGAGTTGTTTGCAGCAGAAAATGCCGATGTTTTGAAACGTAAAGTTGAAGAAACTGCTAGACAGGGTACCATTCCTCAACAGTTAAATAGAGCTGAAATTGCAGAAATGAGGAAGAAGTGGTTCAAAATTTCACCAGCGGAGCGCAAATTCAAACGTCCTCTAGCATTCTTTACACGTGATGCAGATATTTCTCTAGGGGACATTATCAGTTGGGGTTGGATAGAGGAACTTAACGTTTACACTATCAAAAGGGAGGTTGGAATCCAGTATTTCAGATACTTGAGTGACATCAAATCCTTGCCGTATTAGGATATCAAAGAGCTCAGAGCTCGTGCAAACGAAGATGATAAATCTGAAGATGAAATTTCACGACCAACGGCTATGGAAGTTGATCAAGCTTGAAGCTGCACATGGATTTATACATTGGAAACCTCATTTTCCCAAGCGTATTACAAAGATTGATTAGATTACTAAAGAAAAAGATGTTACGCTCATCGTGAAGAGGCCAAAGGTAATGAAGAATATGCCTATGATTCAGATGGAGCTAGATTTCCACAAAAAACTTCAAGTGGTGGCACTATGATTCTAACACGGGAGAAGCTTTGATTTGTGTGCACCATGATGATGATTCATGGAAGATAACTGAGGAGCTTACCAAAGCCGTCATAACTCACAAACGTATATATGGGTTATGGCGTGGCATTCGAGTACTAGACCCGATGTGGCTAGTAAATTGTTCGAAGAAAGATATTGATTGTTTGTTCTACAGCAAGATCAGCTACGAAGAGAAATACAAAGAACAAGCACTCTGGTTTTAGAAGATTGTTAATGTCTATTTCTCCGATGATATACATTCTGGATCGACATGGAACACTTCATGGAGGAAACTAGAGGAGTCAGAGCAAAAGAAGAAGGAAAAGAAGGAAGCGAGGATTGCAGACCAAGCTCGTATAGCGTCGCCGAGAAGTTGTCAGTTTGGCAATACAGTTAACCGACCTCCTCCAACAGATCAAACGCCTATAGCTTTTCAGGAGCGTCGCAAGCCACCGAAGCGGTTCTTTGGTCGATAAACTTTAGATCTTATGAAGATTTTTTGAAGACTATCCAAGACTGCGGCAACATCCAAGGGGGAGTTTGTTGGTGCATAATGTCCATTGCCTACGTCTAGGATATGTCGTTATTGTATATGGGGCTTAAACGTGAAATGTGTAAATGTTATTGTATGATTTATGTATTTTGTAGTTGGCTTGTATGAGTTAGTCAGATGACTCGTATGAGTGACACTCTGTCACTCGTACGAGGCAGCCACTCGTATGAGTCACAGTGTCTGCAACACACTTTCCTGTGCGAGTCATGCGACCTATAAATAGAGGAGTGTTGTGTTAGAGCTAGTTAGGTGTTAGTCTAGTTGGTGCGGCGAACCCCTGCTGAATTGTTTACTTGCGTTGTACTTTGCACGTCAATCAATATATTCAAAGCAGTTAAACAGTAGATCTCACTTGTTCGTTTGTCAACATCACTAACAATGAATTCCGCCTCTGTTAGTTGTGTTAGATCAGTCCGCTTGCTCATTGGAGGAGCCGATCCCCCATTCACAGCGACGTTACCCTCGGCCATATTGGTCTGAGTTAGCAGGGATTTGGTGCTTAATAGTAGTTTATTTATAAGGGGTTGAAGTCGTTCTTACTTCCCCGATTTGGTGCTATCTGCCTCAAGGGAAGTCCTAATAAGCTTGAACTAAGTCCTTGTAGGATCTATACACTGAACGAGGCAAGAACTTTACCAAACACCTTTTTGACCCCCTTCCAGGTAGTTAACAAGCTTTATATAGACCGTAAAGACACGAATGAGTGAATAAAAAAAAACACTAAGAAATGTTTAAATAAAGTTCATTTTCGATATAAAAAACTAGTTATTAAAGTCATTAATACATACCTAAATAAAAAGTTGCAAAAGATTGGAAAACAAAAGTAATATATTAAAGATTTATCTTCACCAAGTGATGTAAGAGATTTAGCCAAGCATGGCCTTTGTTTAACAAAGAACTCTTACGAACAGTCTTGGATCCCGAGACTACTACACACTCTAAAAGATGAAAGATGGATGATAGTGGTGGGTGTTGGTGTTGTAGTGGTGGTGGACTAATGGCAAGTGTGAGAGAAGTGGTTTGCCAAGGGATGTCTTTCTCATGAACCAAGCACCTATATTTATATCTGGAAATAGAAGGTGACCATGAGCACGTGCCCACCTACAACGACCCCGTGGGCTTCGCTTTCTCTCCCTTCATTAACTGCAAATGTCAGATCTTGCACTAACACGCCCCGTGGTGACAGAGTACGGCCCGGTGGTCAGTGTTGTGTTGTAGTATCTCAGATTCTGCGAATCTTAAAGTTGACCATGGCCCATGTTGAGTTGGCATGGCCCTGTGCTAATGCCTATTTTTGTTGTTTTGGATGTGAATGGGGTTCGGAAGTCGTGTCAATCCTTCTTCTTTGTATTTGTGTTGGTTTTGGCTGTTAATTTGCCTCTTTTTTCGTTTAAGCTCTTTTGATTATGTAATTTAAAAGTAAACAAAGAAACATGCTTTTTCCAACATTATACCTAAAAATGGTTGATTTTATGCCTTGTTTGATGTAATTTATATGTCATATTTTACTCACATCAAAGCTCATGAACTTGAGTTAAGAAAAATGGCAAAGATGAAGAGTGCGAACCTTCAGCAAGATGTAGAGTTGTAGTACAAGGGAAATGGTTCTACAAATATTCAAAGCCCAAAAATTTAAACAACGTAATGCTGACACATCTTTTGGAAATTCATTAAGTAGTACTAGTAGTGGTAGTGCTTATTCTTCATTCTTGATTTTTGAGCCATATACTCCAGCATATAGCCCAGAGTCTTCGCAAAGCTCGAACAATTATTCAAATCAGAAGAATTCTAACCCTCACATTCTTCAATGCAATATTGATGTTAGTTTGCAAAAAGTTCAAGGTTTAACTGAAGTAACAACAAAAGAGGATATGACATTTCTTGCATCAATCCTCGAGTTATACGAATGCTTAATCGCTAGGGTAATTGGAAATTCAAATATGACTAATGAGGATTACGATCAGATCCACCCAGAAGAAATGGAGTTGAATGATAACAAATGGTGTATGGCAAGCGTAATACGAAGAGCACAAAGGTTTATGGAGATTAGGGGCGTGACAGTATTGGAGGTCCAAATTCCAAATTAGGGTTTGATAAGTCTAAGGTTACTTTCCTCAAATGCAAAGAGATGGGTCACTTCAAACGCGAGTGCACGAACCGAGAAGTGAATGACAACAACAACCCATTTGGTAGAGATTCTTACAAGAAGGCTATCTACCACAAGAATTCTTAACATCCACCAAATATTACCCAGCCAATACCGATTGAAGATGGTTCAAAAGCTAAAGACAAGGCTTTGGTTATAACCCTAGAAGATGAAGGGTTCAATTGGAATAATCTTATTCCAAAAACCAATAGTCTTGCACTTATGGCCGAGTTGGTGGAATTGGATGAGTCAGAGAAGGTTGTGGAAGAAGAAAAGATTGAGGAAGCTGCTGAAGAAGTATGTGTTGAGGTGAAGATTAATGAAAGTCCAGAATAAGTTGTTACAGCTAAATCAATTAGAAAATGAAGATTTTCAAATGCCTACCAATGAGGAAATTAATAATGCATTCAGATCTATTATATCTCCTAGTGTTTCTAAATCTTTTGTATGTTTCTTTGGCGAGGAGGGAAACTACATTGAGTTTCAACAATGATGAGAAAGAACCTGTAGAAGAAATCATTGATGTATCTAAAGAAACTAATGTTGAAAATCTGACAGTGATTGCTGAAAAGGCCATGATGGCACAATTGAAAGAGGTAGTAAAACCGTCTAAAGAACGAAAAGTTGTGATCGAATGACAAAGAACTTAACACTGAAACATCCTTTCAATGCAAGAAATGTATTAACCTTGCAAGTCGTGCAATGAAAAGGATGAAAACTAAAAAGTTTTGAAAAACCATACAGATGATTTGTCATATGATCTAAAGAGTGTGAAAGAAGCTTACGATAAACTGAAAAAATCAATTAACTAGTTTTGACAAGCAAATAACGAAAATGATGCAACAGTTTTTATGTTAAAGCAAACTTTTTAGATAAGAAAAATGTAATTAATAATCATATCGACACTATTTCAAAACCAAACAGGAGCTAGAAACACCTAGGATCGAAATCGAGCGTGTTGATAAAAAGTTGATAAGCTATTCTGTTGCATTATATGTCCTAGACCATATTCTTCCCTAGCCTATAGGTAAGGATGAATCGGGATAATATATCTATGGATACAATAACCGTGTATTGGGTACAATCGAGTTCCACCCCTATTATGGAACAGTTAATCCAAAAAGAATCCAGATGGAGTGGATAAGGCATTGAACATTAAATTGAAAAATGAACAAAAGGATCAATTGCCTGATAATCACGATGTTACCTATACTAAATCTGAATCAGAGTGTGAATCAGATTTGGTAAAAGATGTTGTTGAAAAGTTTAGGAAGTGAAAGTGATAAAACCAAGTTTGAAACTATAAAAACAAAATATGGCTGAAAGAGTTCTATTTCATATTCTGACAGGGATGATGTCACAACCTCAATTTCCACTTGCGGAGTTTTACCGCGAGGCGTGTGAACAAACCAGAATCTGAGACACTAGTAACGTCGAACGACTCTATATGATTCGTTAATACGTTTTCCAAAATCATTTGTTTAACCATTCATAGTAAATTTTAGATTGTCTTAGTTTGGTTTCAATGTTTAGCGGAAGCATTAGTTTTTAAAGTTGAGCGGAAGCATTAAAGTAAAGTAAAGGAACGGGCGCCAACACAAACGCCAAAACTAAAGAAAAACCCAAACAATATTCGTAAATGAGACTCGATAAAAAGATGTCTTGATAAATGCAAGTGAGTGCACCTAGAGCTCCTAGCGTCCTGAGAAACATGTAAAGAAACAAGTGTCAACATTAAAGATGAGTGAGTTCACAGGTTTTCAAAAGTTCATTTGTTCGGTTATAAGTTTGTTTCCCCCGTTATCCCTTACCCGAGATAACGATTTAGTTCCATTATTCCCAACCCGGAATAATACTGATGGTTCCATTATTCCTTACCCGGAATAATAATGATGTTCCATTACTCCTAACCCGGAATAATAAAGTTGTTGGTTCCATTATTCCTAACCCGGAATAATATTGTTGATTCGTAATTAAGCTCAATGTTAACATGTAGGTAGCTAGCCTAAAGTTATGTCACGTAAGTGTGCGCGATCGAAGCTGACTGTTATGCCTCCGTGTTGCCAGGCCTATCACTGACCATGGCGAAGTTAGGCCAAATTAATCACCCGTTGACCATACCCGGTCGGCTAGCGCGACTAGCTCGGGTGGGGCTTGTCGGGCCCAGTAGTACTACTTATAATTTCCCCGCTATCTAACCCAATACTAACGATCGAGAGTTTGTCGAGGACTTGTGTGATATAGCTGCTTAGTGACCATAACGTACGTTAACATTAACTTAGTTACCGAATAGTTTAATGACGTTAATTTCATATAACGTAAAGAGATAGAGTTGTAGAGTGTATACATGTTTCTCCCCCTGTTGTTTAAAACCGGATAAAATTAGGGGCCGTGAACTCACCTTTAGTTGCTCGGTTAGTGTAACACAGAAGTAGCAAATGATGGGACCGTTAATTGCGTCCTAACAAGTCAATTGATTTAAAGTTAGTGTGTGAACACACCAATACAAACCCTACTCACACAATGCGGTACACACAATAACAAATCCTAACACTCAATCATGCATGCACGTATCATCATACCAACATAGTGATCAAAACAATCTATCATGAACACAATCCAATCCATGCAACACTTTGGTACACACATTCGCAAGTTATCAAGTTTCAGCTTGTATACTCATAATTAGGCTGTTTTCGAGGATTTTTATAAAATAGTTCCAAGGTTCCAAAAATTCCAATTATTTTACAGAAGGTGTCAACTATACAGTAGAATTTTATATAAATTTCTCAAGTCCTAACACTTTACCAATTATTCATAAATATTAATATACTAGGCTGCAGTCAGATTCGTCGCTTTCTGACTGCAGTCCACGGGAGAATTTATTTAAAAATAACCGTTCGTCCAATTAACAAAATTCCAGTGGGAGTTTCCCGGAAATTTCCATCTCTAGTTTCTGTGCAAATTTCGTGATTCGACTCTCTACAGATTATTAGATCCGACTCGATAAACAACTAACAAATTTTCAGAATTTTCACAGCTTCAGTTACTGCACTTAATTGACCTCTTAAAAATATCAAACGACTTCAGAAAAATATGAATCCAGCGCCATTAGAAGCGTTTTTCAAAAATCTAGGTTTTAGGCTTCAGAAAATCCGTTTTTCGATAGATAATAACCAAGTTACAGCCAGTTGAAGTTGGCTGTAAACACCATTCAGCATCCTGATATCGACATTTATCGCAATATAACACGCTTAAACAATCGATACGTTAACTATAAACGATGAAGAACAGATTTATCAATCATATATCATCATGTACATCATACTCATGCAAACCCTAATCATCATATATGGTTTTTATCACAAAACGCAGCCTAATGATTCTTGATTCCACTAATCATCATAATCGCAAACTAGCACAATTTATCGAACTAAACATCGTACACCTTCATGGTAATGATTCTACCACTACATTCTAGCATGATCAAGAGTTTATAAATCCTAGTATGACTTTGCAAACAATGATAAACTCTAACCTTTAACAATGAAGATCAATGACCTGAGAATTAGATGGGAGCCGAATCGGATGATGATGAAGGTCGCGACCGAGAAGGATAATGGAGAGGGGGCTGCCGCGATCAAGAGGAAGTGTAGGAAGGCTGTTTGCGACTGAGAGAATGAATGGAAGGGCTGCCGTTGGCTGTTTCTTGATTAGGGTTTGTGTGTGTTTTTGTTTTTGAAACATAACACATGCATGTATGTGTATATATAGTGCAAGAGGGCAAAGAAAAGGGAATGGGTTTGCGGTTGGGTGGGTGCTCGCGGCCGCAAGGGTTTGGGTCTAAAACTTGATCCTCAATTTTCGGTTAACTACTTGAGTCGCAAGGAAGTGAGGTCGACTCGTTTCGCGGCTCGGTTCGATTCATTTATCTATTTACTATATCTATATTTTATAACTAGAAATCACGAATTCGAAACATGGCATATTAACTCACCGAACTTATAAACGTTTAATACACATAGCACGTAATTCACTTGATAAGTTCACGAAGTTATCGTAATTATTTCGAGCGTGCAATTTAAGTCTCCGAATCAATTTAGCGTAGGAACGAATAACCGTGAAGTAGTGCGTTTAAGATGTCTGAAAAACCGGGATGTCACATTATCCCCATGTTGAAAGAATTTTCGTCCCGAAAATTGAGTAAACGCGGTTTAGAATGCAACGTACAGGTTTAGAGTGTCACGCACAAAGATTTAGTTCATTAACAATGGTACAAGAAATTACAAGAAATTCCCAGGTTGTCACATCATCCCCATGTTAAAAGAATTTTCGTCCCGAAAATTTAGTTGGTTGTATCGTTAGCTTGCTGCTCAGCTGCAAAGAGGTGTGGGTATTTTCTTTTCATTTGGTCCTCTCTTTCCCATGTGAACTCCGGTCCACGCTTAGAGTCCCAACGAACCTTGACGATCGGAATCTTGCTGTGCCTTCAAGTCTTGATCTCACGATCCATGATCTCGATAGGTTGTTCCACAAAGTGCAGTTGTTCATCCACTTGAATCTCATCCAATGGAATGACTAGGGTTTCATCTGATAGACACTTCTTCAGATTTGACACGTGAAAAACGTTGTGAACTCCACTGAGTTCGGCAGGAAGGTCTAATTGATAAGCTACGGGTCCAATACATTTCAAGATCACAAACGGGCCTACGTACCGTGGGTTTAGTTTGCCTCGTTTTCCAAAGCGGATTACACCCTTCCAGGGTGACACCTTCAGTAGGACGCGGTCGCCTACTTGAAATTCGAGTGGTTTGCGTCGTTGATCAGCGTAGCTTTTCTGTCGATCTCGTGCCGCCGCCATGCGGTTTCTGATTTGCACAATCTTTTCAGTAGCCTCAAGTATCAACTCAGGGCCTGTGAGTTGACTGTCACCGACTTCTGCCCAACAGACCGGTGATCTACATTTACGACCGTATAATGCCTCAAACGGTGCTGCCGATATACTCGTATGGTAACTGTTGTTATACGAGAATTCCACTAAAGGCAGATGGATTTCCCAACTATTCCCGAAGTCTACCACGCATGCCCTAAGCATGTCTTCCAAGGTCTGTATGGTCCTTTCGCTTTGACCATCAGTCTGAGGGTGATAAGCTGTGCTCATATCTAAGCGTGTACCCAACGCTTTCTGAAGTGACTGCCAAAAGTTGGACGTAAAACGAGCATCTCTGTCCGAGATGATGGACGTTGGCACTCCGTGCCGAGAAACTACTTCCTTAATGTAGATGCGAGTCAACTTCTCCATCTTATCTGTTTCTTTAATAGCTAGGAAGAGAGCGGACTTAGTTAAATGATCCACGATTACCAGATGGTATCGCAACCACCCTAAGTTCGCGGGAGTTTAGTGATGAAGTCCATCGAGATCTGATCCCATTTCCACATCGGGATCTCAGGTTGTTGGAGTAGCCCCGATGGCTTCTGATACTCTACCTTGACTTTTGCACAAGTCAAACACTTGCTCACGTAGGTGGCTATATCAGCTTTCATGTTGGGCCACCAGTACGCAGCTTTAAGGTCTTGATACATCTTATCCGAACCAGGATGGACAGAGATCGAGATTTGTGAGCTTCGTCCATGACTAGCTTTCTGAGGCCTCCTGTAGAGAGGTACCCATATACGATTCATGAAATACCGGGCTCCATTGGGTTTTACTTCCCAATCGCGTTCCATTTTTCCCACCGATTCGACCTTGATGTTTTCTTCCTTAACTGCTTCTAACTGCGCGTCGCGTATCTGTTCGGGTAACCCCGAATGAATGGTGAACTGTAGAGCTCGTACCCGACAAGGTTTCAAGTGCTCCTTCCTACTGAGGGCATCAGCTACCACGTTAGCTCTACCCGGGTGATACCGAATGGCACATTCATAATCGTTCAAGAGTTCGACCCAGCGACGCTGTCGCATGTTCAACTCCTTCTGGTCAAAGATGTGTTGGAGGCTCTTGTGATCTGTATAGATTTGCACTTTGTTCCATATAGGTAGTGTCTCCAAATCTTAAGCGCAAACACCACTGCTCCCGATTCCAGGTCATGTGTCGTGTAGTTTTTCTCGTGAACCTTCAATTGTCGGGACGCATACGCGATGACCTTATCACATTGCATGAGTACGCATCCCAATCCCTGAATGGAAGCATCACAATATACTACAAAATCATCTGTCCCTTCCGGCAAGGACATAATGGGTGCACTGCAAAGTTTCTGTTTCAGCAATTGAAATGCCGCTTCCTGCTTGTCACCTCAAGCATACTTGATGCCTTTCTGGGTGAGGGTAGTAAGCGGTTGCGTGATCTTTGAAAATCCCTCGATGAAACGTCTGTAGTAACCAGCCAAACCCAAAAATTGGCGGATCTTCGTCGATGTCCTGGGTGCTTCCCAGTTTTTGATAGCTTCAATCTTGGCAGGGTCGACGTGGATACCCTTTTCATTCACGATATGCCCAAGGAACTGAACTTCCCGAATCCAGAAATCACACTTTGAAAGCTTGGCATATAGTTTCTCCTGTTGAAGTAATTCCAGCATTAATCGCAGATGTTCAGCATGTTCTGCTTCACCTTTAGAGTAGATGAGTATGTCATCGATGAACACAATGACAAACTTGTCGAGATATGGTTTACACACACGGTTCATGAGATCCATGAACACCGCGGGTGCGTTGGTGAGACCGAAGGGCATGACCAAGAACTCATAATGGCCATACCGAGTACGAAATGCCGTCTTAGCGATATCCTCCTCCCTGACGCGTAACTGGTGATAACCGGACCGTAGATCAATCTTGGAGTAGTAGCTTGACCCTTGAAGTTGGTCGAAGAGATCGTCGATGCGAGGTAACGGGTATCGGTTCTTGACAGTAACCTTATTGAGTTCCCTGTAGTCGATGCACATGCGGAAGGTCCCGTCCTTCTTCTTGACAAAAAGGACTGGAGCTCCCCATGGCGAAGTGCTAGGTCGGATAAATCCTTTTTCTAACAGTTCCTGAAGTTGGGTAGACAGCTCTTGCAGCTCGGCTGGAGCTAGGCGGTATGGGGCCTTGGCGATAGGAGTTGCATGGTTTGCCAATTCAATTTCAAACTCCACTTGTCGATGTGGTGGAAGACCAGGTAACTCCTCTGGAAATACATCGGAAAAATCACGGACGACGGGGATGTCTTCTATACGTTTCTCGTCCTTAGGCTGTTCGGTAACCAGTGCGAGCAAAGCAAAGGAGTTCTTCCTCCGAAGATACTTCTGTGCTTGTATGTAAGAGATAATGTTTGTGACGGCGCCTGCCTTCTCGCCTTGCACCGTCAAGATTCGTCGTTAGAGAGCGGAATACGGATAGATTTCTCGAAACAGAGAACTTCAGCTCGGACGTCGGATAACCAGTCCATTCCGACTACCACGTCAAAACTACCCAGGGTAGTTGTCATCAGATCAATGGTAAAGGTGTGACCCGCGAGTTTGAGTTGACAGCCGGATACTAAATGGGTCACATCTACAGACTTACCATCGGCTAGTTCTATGACGTAAGGGGCCTCTAGAGGTTTGGGCGTGAGATTTAGGTTCTTCCTAAAGGACTCAGATATAAAACTCCTATCCGCACCCGTATCAAAAAGCACAGTAGCAAAATGTTCATTAAGGGGAAACTTACCGGTGACCACGTTCGAGTCGTTTCTGGCCTCTCCGCGGCCCAGCGTAAATGCACGCCCATTGGCACCTCCTGTGCCACCATTTCCATTGTTGTTGTTGTTATTGTTGTTGTTGTGGTTATTGTGGTTGTTGTTGTTTCCACCATTGTTGTTGTTGTTACGAAGCTGTGGGCAGTCTCGTTTGAAGTGGGCAGTGCTACCACACTGATAGCATCCCCGGTTAACACCCTACTGCTGACCCTGGGGTTGATTTTGATTTTGTCGGGACATGATTTCCCCGCGACAATCCTTTGCCCATGTCCCACTTTGCTACATTGTTGGCAGCGATTCCCGGCACAAGGGCCGTGATGATGAAGGTTACAGCGATTGCACTACAGCTTTCGACCTACATAGCCGCTTGCGTTTTGGTTGTTGTTAGCGGGCTGATTAGTGTGACCCCGGTGACTGTTGAAATTATTGAACCGTTTCTGGTTCCCTTGCTGTGACTGGGCTGACGAAGACTGTCGAACAGACGAGTCTTCAAACTTTCTTTTATTATCAGGGGCAACTTCAGTCGTACCCCGAGATGGCAACTTCTTTTGTTCCACCGCCTTATCAGTGAGTTTGTGTGCCAACCTGATTGCTTGATGTTTAGTCGCAGGGTTGCTACCATTACCATACCCTGGATCTCGGGGACCAGACCCCCAAGGTAGAACTCGAGTCGTTTCTCCACAGTGTTAGCCAGATCAGGACATAGAAATACAGGTCATGATGTTTCGCTGTGTATGCTTCAATTTCAGATCCCACCATCTTGTGGTTCCATAATGTTTGCTCGAACTGTTGAACCCTGTCTGGCGGACAGTACTCCTCTTTGATTAGGGCCTTAAACTCGGCCCAGGCCATTGCATTTGCAGCAATAAGTCCACGCGTTTGGACATGTGCATTCCACCAAGTTAGTGCCCCATCCTCCAACGTTGAGGCAGCATACTTGACTTTGTTGGCCTCCAGACAAATGCACATTTCGAACACTGATTCGGACTTTTCAATCCAGCGGACCAGTCCTATGGGTCCTTCTGTCCCCGTGAATTTGCTCGGCTTCGCATCGAGAAACATCTTGTAGGGGTTAAGACCCCCTCCTGCTGACAGAGGACAGGTAGTCAACGAGGAATTCTACTAGCCCAACTATTAGATTTTCCCATGAAAATTAATAATGGTTACCTGCCGGTTGGTTTTGAACACCCGCTAGAGCTGCATTCACGTGCTCTTGGATCATTGCGGCTAATTCTTCGGGCGTCATATTGAGTTTTCCGCGATGTCCAGTTGCCATTTTAGATCTTCGTAAGACAACATAAACACACACACGATAAGTCTATATATCCAATATAGTTATCCTATTCCATACTTAAATAATTTATCAAATTATGTCAACCCTAAATAAATTAAACAGTCAAAAGAAATATTCGATTAAATAAAATTTCACGTCTTATAAAATGCCAACCAAACATATCAGTTTACTATAAAATCTCAAGTTTAAACATAAGTAGGAAAAATAAATAGACTGAAGGAAAGCAAATAAAATAAGCTAGACGTGTCAGTCTTCTACGTCTCCATCCCCCATATCGCTATCGTTGTCGTCATCCTCCGCGGCGTTTCCAGCTTCTACAGCTGGGTCTTCCTCGGATCCTCCTCTGGATCCTCCTCTGGATCTCCTCCGGATCCTCCTCTGGATCTCTCGATCCTCCTCTGGATCCTCCCTGACTCCTCTAGATCCTCCTCTACCGGCGTTGGAGGGGCCGGTGCTGGTGCAGGTACTGGTACAGGTGCCTGATTCTGTTCTAGTTCTTGAATTTTCCAGCTAGACTCAAGAACTCTGTCTTCGAGCCAGTCAGCCCTCAGCTGCTCAGCACGAAGATCTCTAGCCAAAGTGTTACGAGCTATCTTACTCTCATGTTGCTCTTCCTCGAGCGATCCAGTCTTACCTGTTAATTGTCGTATCATCCATCCCTGTGCTAGGATGGTTTCATTCATTCTCTCTAGTTGTTCTCGTTGCTTTCTTATCATATCTCTAAGTAGGTCGTTCCCTACTTCTAACGAGTAAACAGTTTGACCGGCATTGCGATGGTCGGGCGTGAGGACGACTCCTCCCCTAGAGCGAGCCTTTTTCTAGCAGCTGAGCGTGTCTCCACGCCATGAGGTGGTGAGGGTTCCACCATAGGTGCCTTTCCCGGCGCCCTTGGTTGCGAAAGTTTGTCGGATGATGATGATGATGATGATGACATTGCCTGTTAGGTTGTGTAGTTAGTTACGAGTTGCATTCATATTTTACATAACACAGTTGTGGTACATCACATAACAAGATATAACAGTTCGGTGCCAAACTAAGTCTAGTGTCGTCTAATCAGCTATAGTTTAGGTCTACTTTTAATGCAAACCTGGTTCTCTATAGCTAGAGGCTCTGATACCAATCTGTCACACCCTCAATTTCCACTTGTGGAGTTTTACCGCGAGGCGTGTGAACAAACCAGAATCTGAGACACTAGTAACGTCGAACGACTCTATATGATTCGTTAATACGTTTTCCAAAATCATTTGTTTAACCATTCATAGTAAATTTTAGATTGTCTTAGTTTGGTTTCAATGTTTAGCGGAAGCATTAGTTTTTAAAGTTGAGCGGAAGCATTAAAGTAAAGTAAAGGAACGGGCGCCAACACAAACGCCAAAACTAAAGAAAAACCCAAACAATATTCGTAAATGAGACTCGATAAAAAGATGTCTTGATCAATGCAAGTGAGTGCACCTAGAGCTCCTAGCGTCCTAAGAAACATGTAAAGAAACAAGTGTCAACATTAAAGATGAGTGAGTTCACAGGTTTTCAAAAGTTCATTTGTTCGGTTATAAGTTTGTTTCCCCCGTTATCCCTTACCCGGGATAACGATTTGTTCCATTATTCCCAACCCGGAATAATACTGATGGTTCCATTATTACTTACCCGGAATAATAATGATGTTCCATTACTCCTAACCCGGAATAATAAAGTTGTTGGTTCCATTATTCCTAACCCGGAATAATATTGTTGATTCGTAATTAAGCTCAATGTTAACATGTCGGTAGCTAGCCTAAAGTTATGTCACGTAAGTGTTCGCGATCGAAGCTGACTGTTGTGCCTCCGTGTTGCCAGGCCTATCACTGATCATGGCGAAGTTAGGCCAAATTATTCACCCGTTGACCATACCCGGTCGGCTAGCGCGACTAGCTCGGGTGGGGCTTGTCGGGCCCAGTAGTACTACTTATAATTTCCCCGCTATCTAACCCAATACTAACGATCCGAGAGTTTGTCGAGGACTTGTGTGATATAGCTGCTTAGTGACCATAACGTACGTTAACATTAACTTAGTTACCGAATAGTTTAATGACGTTAATTTCATATAATGTAAAGAGATAGAGTTGTAGAGTGTATACATGTTTCTCCCCCTGTTGTTTAAAACCGGATAAAATTAGGGGCCGTGAACTCACCTTTAGTTGCTCGGTTAGTGTAACACAGAAGTAGCAAATGATGGGACTGTTAATTGCGTCCAAACAAGTTGACTGATTTAAAGTTAGTGTGTGAACACACCAATACAAACCCTACTCACACAATGCGGTACACACAATAACAAATCCTAACACTCAATCATGCATGCAGTATCATCATACCAACATAGTGATCAAAACAATCTATCATGAACACAATCCAATCCATGCAACACTTTGGTACACACATTCGCAAGTTATCAAGTTTCAGCTTGTATACTCATAATTAGGCTGTTTTCGAGGATTTTTATAAAATAGTTCCAACATTCCAAAAATTCCAATTATTTTACAGAAGGTGTCAACTATACTGTAGAATTTTTATAAATTTTTCAAGTCCTAACACTTTACCAATTATTCATAAATATTAATATACTAGGTTGCAGTCAGATTCGTCGCTTTCTGACTGCAGTCCATGGGGAATTTATTTAAAAATCACCGTTCGTCCAATTAACAAAATTCCAGTGGGAGTTTCCCGGAAATTTCATCTCTAGTTTCTGTACAAATTTGTGATTCGAATCTCTACAGATTATTAGATCCGACTCGATAAACAACTAACAAATTTTCAGAATTTTCACAGCTTCAGTTACTGCACTTAATTGACCCCTTAAAAATATCAAACGACTTCAGAAAAATATGAATCCAGGCCATTAGAAGCGTTTTTCAAAATCTAGGTTTTAGGCTTCAGAAAATCCGTTTTTCGATAGATAATAAACCAAGTTACAGCCAGTTGAAGTTGGCTGTAAACACCATTCCGCATCCTGATTTCGACATTTTATCGCAATATAACAGCTTAAACAATCGACACGTTAACTATAAACGATCAAGAACAGATTTTATCAATCATATATCATCATGTACATCATACTCATGCAAACCCTAATCATCATATATGGTTTTATCACAAAACGCAGCCTAATGATTCTTGATTCCACTAATCATCATAATCGCAAACTAGCACAATTTATCGAACTAAACATCGTACACCTTCACTGGTAATGATTCTACCACTACATTCTAGCATGATCAAGAGTTTATAAATCCTAGTATGACTTTGCAAACAATGATAAACTCTAACCTTTAACAATGAAGATCAATGACCCGGAATTAGATGGGAGCCGAATCGGATGATGATGAAGGTCGCGACCGAGAAGGAGAATGGAGAGGGGGCTGCCGCGATCAAGAGGAAGTGTAGGAACGCTGTTTGCGACCGAGAGAATGAATGGAAGGGCTGCCATCGGCTGTTTCTTGATTAGGGTTTGTGTGTGTTTTTGTTTTTGAAACATAACACATGCATGTATGTGTATATATAGTGCAAGAGGGCAAAGAAAAGGGAATGGGTTTGCGGTTGGGTGGGTGCTCGCGGCCGCAAGGGTTTGGGTGGGTCGGTTTGGGTCTAAAACTTGATCCTCAATTTTCGGTTAACTACTTAAGTCGCAAGGAAGTGAGGTCGACTCGTTTCGCGGCTCGGTTCGATTCATTTATCTATTTACTATATCTATATTTTATAACTAAAAATCACGAATCGAAACATGGCATAATAACTCACCGAACTTATAAACGTTTAATACACATAGCATAATTCACTTGATAAGTTCACGAAGTTATCGTAATTATTTCGAGCTTGCAATTTAAGTCTCCGAATCAATTTAGCGTAGGAACGAATAACCGTGAAGTAGTGCGTTTAAGATGTCTGAAAAACCGGGATGTCACAGATGAAAGCTTTCACAAGCATTACATTCATAAATTAGGAGATACTTCTGTGTTCCAAATGCTATCATGTACAAAATGAGTGGATCTGACAACTATATTTTGATTCAAAATTTCCACTTCAGAATGTCAAAATGAACAAAGTTGAGAAAGTGTTTAAACTGGTTGAAGTCGAGTTGTCTAAAGTTGACACTTTGTCAAGTGGTCAAGGTTTTCCATATTTTAAAAGAGAACAATCTTACTATTCTAAACCACGAAATTCCCACGTTAATTATCAACAAACAAACTATTATTATGGGAGAAATGGTTCGTATATGGGAAGCAAAGTTATGGTATGTTTGGAAAGTCAAAGTTTGTGAAAAATATGACTTTTGTTTTAGAAACTAGTTGTAAAAGTGAGAAGGAAGGTCAGTTTAGGAATTAATCTAACATTGAATTCTATGAACATAAAAAAGAAGCGTGAATAGGTTGAAGGACCCACTATCTTCACTGATAGTCGAACCTACTTTAGATGCAATCAAGTGGGATACATTGCTTATCAATGTCCCAAAAAAGGTGCTAAACCAGTTCATGTAGCAAAAAAAAATCTTCAGAAGATCTTAAACATAATATGCCAATGGTTGAACCAAAGCAGATCTTGAAAAGAAACTATGAATCTAACATGAAGTAAATTGGTAAATGATAATATGTCAAATGATAAAACCGGAGAAACTTCAAACTTAAATAATCAAAAAGATTCTAAATTCTATGCAAAGAAAATTGTTTCAAAAAATCAAACATGGGCGATTAAAAGGAAAGAATCTTCTGAAGCAGTCAAGAAGTCTTATTCAAATCTGAAAGTAGAAAATGTTGAACAGAAAAGCAAGTGTGTGAGTGATATTAAGATTGCCAACCCACCCAAGACCGGAAAGGCTTGGGTCTCACTCTTTAAGTAATTGGTTGATTGCATTTGCAGGGGCTTCCAAGATCCATCATATCAAAGTGGATTATGATAGTGGAGCTTCTAGGCACATGACCGGGATGTTAGCACTTCTTTACGATGTCAAACCTATAAGAGGAGGCTATGTAGGGTGTAAGTGCGCCTTTAATGATACATGCTGGATTCTCCAAATTGAAGATATTTATGGGTCTTTTGGGTAATTGTTGAAAAGTCTAATGTTTATGTAACTTATTAGAGTTTGCGTGTTCACTGGTTTGTCCGAATTTATGTAATAAATTCAGAATATGAACTTTGATATATGTCCGTGTTTATTATTAGAGTTTAGTGTTCCAGTCTGACTTTGTATATGTATATTCGGACTAGGTGTCTGTAAGTCCTGAAAACTGGATCTACAATATCACACTAAGCTTGTTTGGTGGCGAAATCACACAAACAAGCTATGGATTAAAAATAGAAGAAATAAGATGAAATAGATGAAAGTTTACCTTGCATACAAATATAAAATTTGTCTAATACAAGCTATTGAGAAAAGCACCAAAAAGCCACTAACCCTAATACATCATTTACTATTTATAGCCAAGGATTAGTGCACCATTACTACAAGCTAGCTCAAATGTACTAAGTGACTAATGCATAAACCTTAAGGGCCTAAAAATCTCCCCCTAGGTTTACTACATTAGTGTTGCCTTCAGCTTGAAGATCCACCAGCTCCACTGCCTCCAAATAGTGGACTTGCATCCACATACAATCTACTTCGAATCACATTAGCGACTACACTTGATGTATAAGAATTTATACATCTTTTAAACATCAAATATGCCCCTTTTATGTAGAATTTGTTGTATTTTCATTGATTTTGGTACTCATTTGAGTTGTTTGTGAAAATATAGGTCTGGCTTCGGCCCGGTGTTGAAATGGAGGCTTTTGGAGTAAAATGGAGCAAAAACGGAACATTCCGACAAACTGCCAGATATGGCACGACTGTGCCAACACTAGGAACGACCATGCCAAGCCAACCAGCATCGACACTCTCATCAGCACTATCAACCGACAACGCAAACCTAGAAAATCCATGAGTGGCACGACCGTGCAACCCCCAAGCACGATCATGCATGGTCCAAGTCAGTATCTGAGCAGCTCATTTACGAGTTCACAACAGTCATCATCGGCAATTCATCGATAAGTACGGTCATGCCATGGTTTGGCATGGTCGTGCCACCTTGGGAAACTTTGAGTGGGATTTTTCTAGAAATGGTAACAAATAAGATCGACAGACGAAAAGCGACTCTGACACTTACCAAGCACGACCGTGCTAAAAGGTGGCATGGTTGTGCCAAACACCCAGCAGCTTAAATACGAGTTTCAAGCTCATTTGGAGGGGAGTCAGAGCATTTTGGCAAAGTTTTCTCTCTAGAATCTAGACTTGGAAGCTTTTTGGAGCTAAGAAAGAGCCTTGAAGAAGACTTAATCATTAGAAGATTCACTCATTTACCATTTAATCTTGTCTTTAAACTTGGTTAGCTTACTATGTACATTATGAATAATTTGAGTTTTCTTGTACTTGATTTGGTAGTTATGAGCCTTATGGGCTAAACATTTGTGTTGCTTAAATTTTATTGAAGCTAATGAATATGTGATAACATGGAAGTACATGTGGTGATTGTTTTTGATAATCTTCATAGTGATGTTTAATCTTGTTCTTGGAGTTCATGTTCATGTTTAAAGTCTTTGTTCTTGAATGTTTGGTCATAAGTATTTACATGATGTGTTGGAAAGCCATGTAGAGATTATGATTGTTGAACCTTGTTAACTTGTTAATATAATTCATAGCATGAAACTAAGAATCATAATATTGCTAACATGAATTGAATGGTGATTTGAACATGTGTATTATATGATTTCTATAGTTTGTGTTTGTGTTAGTGTGATGATTTAGGCCAAGATTGTTGTCTAGCATGACCATGCTTGTGGTTCATATCAAGAACATGATGAAGGCATTGCTTACCTAAAACCAGTTTGGGTGATTAGTATGTTGTTCATAGTAGTTTTCCCCAACTTGTAGAGTTAGGAGTTTTGACAAACAAATAACTCATTGTTAAAGATTAACATCAACTTAGCAAGTGGTCTTAAAGTAATAAATTTTAGGTGATTAGAATGTTATTTCATTTTAGTTTTCCAAAGATTTATAGAGGTAGGAAGCCTTGATTAGGGACTTAGTTGAATTTACAGCTTGCATCAAACTAGTCTTTCCCCTTTGTTGTCACATACTTAGTTTAGGCAACCTCTTCTAGATATTGTTCTTCCTTAGATTAGTTAGTAGTTTGTTATTTTTGCATGATAAATTAGAAACAAAAATCAACCCATCAATTGAAAAGTATTTAAAGTAGCAAAAGTTTAGTATCGAGACACCGTATCCACAGATTGATATCTGGTTCTTACCGATAAACTATATTACCACCCAACGGGTACACTTGCCCTTTTGTGTGTGTAGTTTAGCTCCTGGGTAAATATCATTTTAAAACTAAATTTGTGTGAAGGAAAATTAAATTATAAAAATATATATAATTCACGCACATGAGGGTTTACCTGCGAGCATCAATGCACCAATGATTAATAATAATAGTTTGAGGATCAAATCTGCACCATATCGATGTTGTAGAATGCAATGCAGTTTTATGGCAAGGATCACGAGGATCCTAGTGTCCACATCGCGGTTTTCTGGTGGTTTGTGCCACGTTCACGATTCGTGATGCATCACGGAATGCTATACGCCTTCGGTTCCTTCTGTTTTCATTACGTAATGGAGCCAATGAGTGGCTTCTCTCACTTCCTGCTGGATCTATCACTACATCGAATCAATTAGCTGAGAAGTTCCTCAAGAAATATTTCCATCAGGAGAAAACTTCGGTTGAGAACAAAGATTCCCAATTTTCGCTAGGACGAGGATGAGTCCTTTTAAGAGGCTTGGGAGTTGTTTCAAGAACTTATGAGAAAGGTCCCACACCACGGGTTGCCCAAGTGGCAAAATGTCAGATCTTCTACCATGGTTTAGATGGTTCAAGGCAGATGATGGAAGATACATATGCGGGCGGAGACTTGGCACAAAGAATGCCAACGAGGCATTTGAGGTTTTAGAGAAATGCGCCACGAAGAATCGGACACAGATGCCATCGAGGGGCAAGAGTTCTCAACATGGAGTTCATCAAGTGGAAGACTTCACTGCCATGATAGCACGTATGGATGCCTAATCTTTGAAATTTGATCGGGTGATGGAGATTCACTCAAGTGGTTTTCAAGTGGGGGAGCATATCATGTAGGCGATTTCCGATGGGAGAGGTGTCACATGTGCACGTAGAATTTATGGGAAACCAATACTATCCTCAGAATAATCTCTACAGCAATACTTATAATCCGGGGTGAAGAATCACCCAAATTTTAGTTGGAAACCTTACGCTTCTAGTCAGCATCCACCCGGATTTGTACCATGTCCCACAGCTCCTGGAGCATATGGTGCACCTCGGCCTCAACAGATATCTTCCACTAGTGAACCAATGTTCAAGATATGTTCAGTCAGCTCTTAGCAGGTCAAAACTTTCAAAAGGTCTAAAATGAGAAGCGTTTTAGAGAGTATGACGGTCGTTTCATGAGGCACGAGAGTGAGTTGAGAAGCCAAAAGGCTTCTATGCAGACCATTGAGAACCAAGTTGGTTAGATCGCCAAGATGTTGTCGGTAAGGCAATAGGGTGGCCTTCCAAGCAATACGGAGCCTAATCCTAAGGCTACTGCGAAGGCCATCACGTTGAGAATCGGCAAGACCGCTGAGCCCATCATTTCAGCTACTCTAGCAAAGCTGATGGATGATGAGATCGTTGAGGAGATCAAGACTGAGTCTCCTGGTGAGGTACTACTTAGGCGAGTCCCAACAAGTACAACACAACCCAAGGAGCCAGTGAGAGAGTATGTCCTTCCCATTCCATATCCTGGGAAGTTGAAGAAGCAGAAAATGGAGAACACTATGATAAATTCCTTGAGCTTTTTAAGCAACTTCATATAAATTTACCATTTGTCGAGACACTTGCTCAAATGTCTAAGTATGCCAAGTTTCTGAAAGATATTTTATCTAACAAAAAGAAACTTGAGGAGCTTTCGCATGTGACCTTGAATGAGGAGTGTTCGGCGGTTCTTCAGAACAAACTACCAAAGAAAATGAATGATCCCGGGAGTATCACTATCCCGTGCTTGATAGGTAGTTTTTCGATAAGCAATGCATTGGCTGATCTTGGAGCTAGCATAAACCTCACGCCATATGTTGTTTTTGCTAAGCTAGATGTGGGAGAGTCCAAACCCACTCGTATGAGTATTCAGCTAGCCGATCGTTTAGTGAAGTATCCTCGAGGCATAATTGATAATATGTTAGTGAAAATCGACAAAAATGTTCCTCTTATCTTAGGTCGACCATTCCTAGCCACTGCAAGAGCCTTGATTGATGTCTGCACCGGCAGACTTACTCTTAAGGTTGATGATGAGGAGGTGACTTTTGATATTGGGAGATCCATGCGGCATCCATAGAGTCAGAATGACACACTCTATTTCATTGAGACTATTGATACATATGTAAGTGATCATCTTCGTGACACATTTAAGGAGGATGTTGTGGACTCACAGCTGCTTGGAGAGGAGACTTTTGGTACACATGCTGTGGACCAACTAGTCGAGGAGAGGGCCTGTCTGATAGGTCATGCATCTTCCCCGTGTCCTGAGGTTTTTGAGATTGTGGATCGCATTGCTGAGCCTAAAGCACACCCTTCTGTTGAGGATCCACCTTCAGTTGAGCTTAAGGAGCTTCCTTGGAGTATGCTTTCTTGGATGGTGAGACCCTCATTTGCCCATTATCATTTCTGCTGGATTGTCGGGAAAAGAGAAGGATCGATTGCTTAAAGTCTTGAAGCAGCACAAAAAGGCGATTACGTGAAAGATCATGGATATAAAAGGATTATCATCCATTTATACCCATAAGATCTTAATGGAGAGGACTCTAAACATGTGGTACAACAATAGAGGCGCTTGAACCCGAATATGCAGGAGGTTGTGAAAAAAGAGGTCATCAAACTAATTGATGCATGTTTGATATATCCTGATCTCTGATTCATCTTGGCTTAGCCTTGTACAGGTAGTCCCGAAGAAAGGAGGGGTGACAGTGGTGATAATGAGAAAAACAAGTTGATTACCACTCATACTGTCACTAGATAGAGATTTGCATTGATTATTGCAAACTCAATGATGCCATGAGGAAGGATCATTTCCCACTCCCTTTCATTGATCAGATGTTTGAGAGGTTGTCGGGTAGGATGTTCTACTATTTCCTTGATGGTTTTTCAGGCTATTTTCAAATCCCCATCTCTCCTGAGGATCAGGAGAAGACGACATTCACATGTCCGTATGGCACATTTGCCTACTGGCGGATGCCCTTTGGACTGTGTAATGCTCCGGCCACATTTTAGAGGTGTATGGTGACCATTTTTCATGACATGATCGAGGATTCTATGGAGGTTTACATAGATAATTTTTCTGTGTTTGGGAGTTCCTTCGATCAGTGTCTTGGGAATTTGAAAGAAAGTTGGCTAGGTGCCTTAGGTTGAACTGGGAGAAATGCCACTTCATGGTGAAGGAGGACATTGTGCTTGGGCACAGGATTTCATAGGCGGGGCTCGAGGTTGACCGAGCCAAAGTTGAGACTATTTCTAAGATCTCGTCGTCCACATCCGAGCTTTATTGGTCATGCAAGTTTTTACCGCCGATTCAAAAAGGATTTTTCCAAAATCGCCCGTCCCCTGACTCAGCTCCTCGAGGAGGATGCCCAAATTATTTTCTTAGATGAATGCCTTTGAGCATTTGATTTGTTGAAGGAGAAGTTGGTACCTGATCATGGTAGCTCCCGACTAGGACCTACCATTTAAGTTGATTTGTGATGCGAGTGATTTTGCAGTTAGGGTCGTCTTGGGTCAATGGAGAGATAAGAACTTTCACCCGATTTACTATGAGAGTAAGACCTTGAATGACGCTCAAGAGCATTATAGCACAATACAGAAAGAGCTCCTAGTTGTGGTCTTTGCTGTCGATAAGTTTCGGTCTTATCTCATCCTTTCAAGACCATTGTGTACACGGATCATGCAGCCCTTCAGTATCTTTTTAGCAAGCAAGATGCTAAACTGAGATTGATACACTGGATCCTTTTGCTGCAGTAGTTTGATATTTAAATATGTGATAAGAAAGGGCTGAAAATTTGGCAGCCGGTCATTTATCTCGACTAGAGTATTCGAGGGAAAGGAAATTCATGGGCCTAACATCAATGACAATTTCCCCTATGAGTTTCTTATGAGGATTAAGACTAATGATGATTCCCCATGGTTTGCTGACTTTGCAAATTACTTAGCTAGTGGAATCTTGATGGGATGATCTATTAGCATAAGCGAAAGTATTTTGCAGATGTCAAGTATAACTTTTGGGATGACCCTTACTTGTTTAGGATAGGAGCAAAACAGATGATCCGACGATGCGTGTATGGTGACGAGTAGAGAGATATTTTGCGCCACTGTCACAAGGGACCCACAGGAGGCGACCATGGAGTGAACAACACAACGAAGAAAGTGTTCGAGTCTAGATTATTTTGGCGTACTATCTTCCATGATGCCCATGAGTGGGTGAGGTCCTGTGATGCTTGCTAGAGAGCAAACAACATTTCAACACCAATGAGATGCCACAAAATGGAATCCAAGTTTATGAGGTCTTTGACGTATGGGACTAGACTTCATGGGTCCTTTCTCGACCTCTTTTGGTAACTGCTACATCCTAGTTGCCGTTCATTATATGTCAAAGTAGGTTGAAGCACAGGCTTTACCCACTAAGCTAGGTTAGTGGTGAGGTTTTTGAAGAAGTTGTTTGCTCGTTTTGGTGCCCCTAAGGCATTGGTTAGTGACCGTGGGACGCATTTCTGTAATGCACAACTTGAGAAAGCATTGTCACGATATGGTGTGCAACACCGATTCTCTATCCCTAGACGAGTGGACAGGTTGAGGTCACCAATCGGGGTATCAAACATATTTTAGAGAAAACGGTTAATTCTAGCTGTAAGGATTGGTCCGAGAAATTGGATGATTCACTGTGGGCTTTCCGGACAGCCTACAAGACTCCTATAGGTACCATACGTTTAAATTGGTCTATGGAAAGTCTTGCCATCTCCCTATGGAGCTCGAGCACAAAGCATATTGGGCTTTGAAGACAGTTAATCTTGATATGGCGGTTATGGGTGAGAACAGGTTTGTGCAGATCCACAAGATTGAGGAGCTTAGGAATGATGCATATGAAAGCTCTAAGATGTACAAGGAACGCACAAAGAAACTTCATGATACCCGCTTGAAGGACAAGAAGGAATTCCGAGTGGGTGATTGTGTGTTGTTATACAACTCACGTCTTAAGTTGTTTTCTGTGAAGCTGAAGCTTAGTGGTGGGTCCTTACATTGTACGAGCAGTGTTTCCTTACGGGACGATGGAGATAGGCTATGACGATGGCCGGTTGTTTAAAGTCAACGGGCATAGGCTAAAGGCTTACGTTGGAGGGCCCATTGACTAGAGTGAGGAGGTTGTTACTCTCCACCCAAGGAACAAATGAATTCGGGGTGGTGAGTCGAGCTGAAGACTCGTAAATAAACTTAGCATGTTTTTTTATATTATTTTTTTGGTTGTTTATTTCTTTCTCAGGTTTAGGATGTTAGAGCTTGATGCCAGCTTTCAGGTATGTTAGTTCGGTTCATTTATTGGTAGGAGATGCTTTGTGAGTGCCCGGGTTCAAGGAGTTTTTACCTTATTCTTACCTTTATCTCTATTTCTATTTTTACTTTACTTATTCTTCACCTTTTATTTTCTAATTTAAATTTTAAAATTTTATTTGTAGTTGTTGTAGTAAAATCTTAAAAGTGTAGTAACTAAGTTAGAGTTAAAAAAAATCCGAAAATTGAGCACAATCACACAAAATTCTGGCACCACCATGGGATAGTGTCAGCCTTGCTTCCTCCAAGATATTCTTGCATTCTTTCCTCACAACAAGCATTCAAGGTACGAGTTCTTCTTCTTCTTTGTTAGTTTTTGTGGTTTAGGGTTATGTTCTTCATAGTTAGTTTCTTTTAAGTTTTTTTAGGGCCTGGTCTAAATCACCCGATTCAAGCCTGTTTTTCGTGTTTTTTATGTTGTTATGAACCACACTTGACCGATTTGCAAAACCCCTAGTGAAATTGTGAAAAATGGAGTTTTTGGTGCGATTTGGAGGCTATCGCGATGCTGGGTTCCGTCACGCACGGTTGTGCCAAGGCTTGACATGATCGTGCAATTCATAAAAAAGTGTCTGATCTTCATAAAGTAGCCCAGAAATTCATCGAACACGAGGGTGCCAGGACCAGGCACGATCATGCTCTTCATATAATTTTCCAGATGTTCAAATCTGCACTCAGAAATTGGTCAGGCACGAGGGTGCCAAAGGGTGGCACGATCGTGCGAATTGGGGAATAAAAACAAGAACTTCGTAATTTCCAAAATACTTCATATAACCTGCTGTAAAACCAGGCACGCACGATAATGCCATATGCTGGCACGATCGTGCCAACTCGTCTAGAATCCAGTTGATTGAGCCCATGCTGAAAAACCAGGCACGCAAGATCATGGCATATGTCTGTTTTGGTTTCTGATTTCTTGCTCATTCTAGCAGATGGATCATCCATACTTACGGTTCAGCAACAATGCTAAAGAAGCGCATTGTATCACAAAGGTGGAACGGTTATGAGCAAGACGACATTTGATTGAGCCCACACAGAAGTTGCAAATAGTAGATCTTGAGTTGCTCGGTCAGACGGAACGGTTTGAGGAACTGATGACACTGCCATGGACTCGCCTTATTGACATAGCTGAGCAGCAATATATGAAACTAGTTATCGAGTTTTTCACATTTTTCCAGTTTACTTTTCCTTGCCCGGACGTGTATGAAATAATGGTTGGTGTGAACTATCACATAGGACGGAAATGGTAGTATCAATCAATTAGTCGGGTTGGTCAAGTGTTAGGATTATATGTAGATGAGGAAATCGATTCAGAGCTCTTTCATGGTAGTTTGCAGGAATGGGAGCCAGACGCGGACTAAGCCACCTTTTGGGTAGAGATCACGGTTCCGGGTAAGGAATGGGACTCGAGGAGAGCTAAGGCGACATGGATTCTTGATCCACTACACCACGTCATCGAGCACGACATTTTCTATGTCATTGGAGGTCGGGGTGCCAGCACCAGCAACATCACCACCCACGACCTGTTTCATCTCTACTGCATCATATCCGGGTCAAACTGAATGTGGCGCGGCAGCGTCGCTGACTCAATTCAGAGGGGTATTGGTTCGACGCCTTCATCAAAGATTTACGGAGGTGCATTCGACACCAAACTTGCCAAATATTCGGGTTTGTTTACACCATCTAACGAGGCTTGTGATTGTGGTATGCTCGACGTAGTGCAGGTGACCTCCATGCACATGATCCATAAGGTAAACGGAGTCCCGAAACCTAGATAGATTAGGTAGGATTTAGGATCCGCTTCTCGAAACAAAGAGTGATGACTATGATGGCGGTGATGGAGATGGTGATGGTGATGATGTCATATGTAGGATATCCCAGTTCACAAGCATGATGAGGCCGCTGGGGGAGCGGGCCCTCACATGCAACTTGGTGACTTGGGCCATGGTTTTGGGAGCCCAAAGTGGGAGAATGTATATGGTGAGTATGGTGGTGGTGGTTTCAAGCATGGTGCATATGGTTCGTATGAGCCATCAAGCGGTTGATATATAGAGGCAGATGGATGGACTCGCCTTAGACCAGCAGGTAGTGAGACGAGATGTGGATCTAATTTGTGTGGAACAGCACAGGCAGGGGAACTTCATGGAGGATATGTACGAGCAAAGTCATCGAAGCTTTGACTGGCTTTTTGGTTTGCAGTAGCATATCGCAAACTAGCTTAATGCACCTTACAAGCAGCCGCCTCCGCATTTCACACGGAGATCCAAGTTCGATCGCCGAGACGACACCGGTCTTTCCAGATCTAGTGGCAGGTCTTAGTGTTGTTATCTATCTTGTATTTTTGTTATTTTATGTTTGAGGGGTGTACAATTTTCCATTGTCCGTACTCCCCTCCATCATAGAACTTTAATTGTTTTTGTTTATTTTAGTGGGCTAAGTAAATAAATAAAGGCAAGGGTAAATTGGGTTGGGTAAAGTCTTGTGTGTTTGATCATGTTTGCTAGTGTGTAGTGTTAGCTCGATGACATGTTGGTTTGATGGACGGCTCGGTATTTCATTGCGATGCTCCTTATTATTTCATTTAGCTCCATTCTTGCCTTTTTGTTTCAGGGGATTTTTCATGTTCCCGTTTCCTCCACTTTCATTATATTTTTTTAATACCCACTCAGTTAACCATGTCCAAGTTAACGACCCTGGTTATCTGATTTACCTACTAAGTCCAAGTTAATGACCTTAGTTGACCATCTTTGACCAAAACAGATTTATTTTAAATTGTAAAGTTTCAAATTAATGAACTTTATTGACGTTCAAGAAATTTTTCGATAAAGATTAGTTCCCAGCCCTTGGTCTTCAGGTTCTTTTCAGCAAGATGTCGCCATGATTTCAACTATCCATGTTTACATAATTGGTAGACTAAAAATAAAACTATCAAGCTAAGGAATCCTAAAATCTTTTTCGGTTTTGGAATTTTACGAAAAGAAATAACAAGTAAAAATACACATTTTTTGTGTGTTTCGTGTCTTAAGAAGATCATATCAAGTGTTTAACAAATCAGCAGTACCGTTGATCTTGATATACTCATTAAGTTCTTAACCAGATTTACTTAAATTGCCAATATTGTTATCCACTAACCTCTACTCGTTTCTCAACTGTTTCAAGATATGTGAGGTATTTTTAGAAACATGAAATAACTATGTGTCCCATCTTAGAATATACTCCCGTATCAAGATTCCCAGAATTTCATTTCACAGGTGAATATATCTAACTGGTATCTGTAAATGGGTGAATTGCGAGACCTTAAGAGCTCAGGTTAGTACTACCGTACAGACAAAGAGATGAAAGCTTGTCTTTAGGTTGTGTTCCTTAAAGGAATCTTTTGAACTGCAGATGTCAGAAAGGTTATGACATAATCATTTTTTATGCAACTTTTTAGGCGAATAATGCATAAAGTATTATACAAGTTCTAGGCAATTGCTGACGCAAAATCAGATGAACTCGGATAATACTCAGACATCGATTAAATATAAAGACCTAGTATCGCAGAATCTGGCATTCTCTCAAACGAAATTTCAGAGTACCAAGTCCATATATCCGAGAGATGTTAACCCACAAGTTATTCAGTTTTTCATTTAGGTTTATATATTGAAAACAATATACTGATCGAGTGAAGCCTATTGGCACATCCTCAGTAAGACCTGTTTAATTACTTGTTTAATCATTCCAATTCTTTAGCATAATGTGATTGTCATATTGATGTAATATGATCTCCCTTTTTCACAAAAACTCTTTTTGACTTTTATAATGTTTTTGTATTTTCGAAAAATTTCTCCCCTAAAATAAAAAAAAAAATTTTAATTTGAAGAGATATTGAAGAAAGAATGCACAGAAAAGTCGTCAAACCGATGAGTTATCACGTCAAGTCGGGTTGTCATCCTAATACTCATATATCCCCTGATGTCAGATTTCTTAATCCATTCAATTTTAAAAGATTTTTAAATCTTGTTCGATCAAAGGCTTTGGTATAAAAATCTGCTTTTTGGTCATCAGTGTGGATTTTTTCAATTCTAACCAACTTTTTCTCGTAGCTATGAAGGATAAAGTGGTGTCGAATCTCAATATGTTTGGTTCGAGAATATTGACATGAGTTTTCGTGATATCGATCGCAGCCTGGTTATCTACATATTTTGGCGTATCAAGAAATTGCAGTCCGAAGTCTCTCATCTACTGTTGAATCCAGAGAATCTGAGCACAGCAGCCGGAAGCTGAAACGTATTCCGCTTCACAGGCAGAGAGAGCGACCGTGGTCTGTTTCTTGCATTGCCATGTTACCAAACGGGTTCCAAAGAACTGGCAACCAACCGTCATAGTTTTGGTATTGAGTTTGTAGCAACCGAAATCAGAATCCGAGTAACCCGCAAGATTTAAGTCGTCATGTATAGGGTACCACAAGCCGGTGCTTGGAAACCTCTTCAAATATCTCATAATACGTTTGACGGCGAGCAAGTGCGAATCTCTTGGATTAGACTGATAACGGGCGCACAGGCATGTCAGATACATGATATTAGGTCGAGAAGCAGTGAGATACATCAAGGATCCGATCATGGAGCGGTATAAAGTTTCATCAACTTTGACTCTAGTAAGATCTGGACAAATTCTGTGATTAGGAGCTAATGGGGTTGATGCTGGTTTAGCTCCTACCATATCTAATTTCTCTAATATGTCATGAACATACTTAGTCTGATGGATAATGATACCATCAGGCAACTGATCAACTTGAAGTCCTAAGAAGAACTTCATCTCCCCCATCGCCTCATGACTTCTTCGAAGTCTTTACACAACTTGTCATTTGTCAATCCAAAGATAATAAATTCCACATATATTTGTACGATAATCAAATGCTCATCCACTTCCTTTGTAAAGAGCGTAGAATCTACGGTTCCTCTGATAAAGTCGTTGTCTGTAAGATGATTGACAGTGTTTCGTACCAAGCTCTCGAGGCTTGATGCAGACCATATAAGGCTTTGTTCAGAAGGTAGACCTTGTCTTTGTGCAATGGATCGATGAACCCTGGTGGTTGGCCGACATACACCTCCTCTTTTACTTTTTCGTACAGGAAAGCAGATTTAACATCTAATTGGTACACCTTGAATCCTCTTCACGAGGCAAAGGACAAGAATATGTGGATTGCTTCAAGACGGACGACCGGGGCATAGACTTTGATGTAATCCATCCCTTCCTACTGATGGAAACCCTGAACCACAAGTCGAGCTTTGTTGCGCACGACAATCCCTCTATCATCGCGTTTGCACTTGAAGACCCATCTAGTGTTTATCTTTTTGTGATGATCGGGCAAGTCAACAAGCTTCCAGACTCCCAGTTTCTGGAATTGAAGCAACTTTTCTTGCATTGCGCCCACCCAGCTTTCTTCCTTTAATGCGTCTTTCCAGCTTCCCGGCTCAACCTTAGAAACAAAACAACTATTAGAAAGTTTGGTTTGAAGTGGAGCAATACGAGTATAGAAACAACTTAGATCCTTGTTGACCTATTTGCGAGTTTGCACTCCTGATTGTAAGTTGCTTACAATTCTCCGAAGGATGATATGAAAGCGTCCTCGGCATCACTTCAATCAGAACATCTACTTGCTTTTCCAGATTTATGATAACTTCATCCACAACCTGAGGTTTGACTGATCAACCTGTGTGTTCAAGAAGCTTTCAATCTATTCAGATCCTTCATCAGAACTGGATTCCACCATCTTCGAAAGTCGGTTCCCGGTCAGAGTCAACATTTGGCTGATGCTGGGCAGATGATTCGGCAGTGTTGACATTAGTTACAGGGACAGAGTCTTGCAAGAGGAATTCTCGGACCTACATCAGATGTGGTAGACACAGAAGTGATGGGGAAATCACTAACGGTCTGGTAACTTGTTCTTGATTAGAAATTTGATGTTGTTGAAAGAGCATAACAAGTTCTTCTTCTGATGGCACATCTAGCAGGTCGAAAGAATTCACAAGATATCGTAGTTAAACAGTCACGGATCCCTAGTTTTCTGTGTTGGCGTCGTATATCTTTGACAATCCACATGTGTGCCAGTATAACCTGGTTCAGACTCGGTAAGAAAACACATTTCTGAGGGGTAGCATAACCCACGAAGAATCCTTCCAAGAATTTGGCACCAAATTTACCATCCGGGTCCAATACAGTACACGGTGATCCAAATGGCTCTAGAAATGCAAGGTTAGGCTTTCGCTGATTAAGTAACTCGAAGCACGTCTTGTTGTGAGGCTTAACTGTTAACACTCGATTCAAGGTACAACACACTGACGCGACTGCTTCATTCCAGAAACTGATTGGCAATTTTGAATTGGCTAGCATAGTTCTGGCAGTCTCGATCAGTGTGCGATTCTTTCGTTCAGCAACCCCATTTTGTTGTGGAGTATAGGGAGCACTAAATTCATGAAAATCCCCTTCTCATTGCAGTATTTGAGCATCCGCTTTTTCTTGAACTCGGTATCGTTGTCACTGCGGGTTCTCTTGATTGGCAAATGATATAGATTTTCGAGTTTTCTGAAAGGATCATAAGAGTTTCAAATTTTTCATCTTTGCTTTCAAGAAAGAAAACCCATGAGAATCTTGAATAATCATCTATAACGACAAGGCAATATAGATCACCAGAAATGGATTTGACGTTTACTGGTCCAAAAAGATCCATATGTAGCCTCTCTAGTGGTCCTTTAGCACCTGCAAAATTCACATAACCTCGATCTATGTTTACAAACACAGTCAACAACCTCGCATCCCCCCTCATGTGCCTGGAGCAGCAACTATCAACATACCACAGGCTAATAATCCTCCTTAGCAGCTCTTGCACAACCCAACAAAAATTAGTTAGATTGGGGGACCCAAGCCTTAATGGTCTTGGGTCTTCCAAATTTATCAACCACCAGAACATCCATCCAATATCCATCACTCCTAACTAGAGTCTTGGATTTCAGACCTGTTGATGGAAATGATTTTTGATTTACATTCGGTCTCTGGTCCTCAGGTTTCCTAAACATGTTTGGACTTTGTGACCTTTGGAAATGTTGGTTTAGATTCCTTGAATTTCTAAGGTGATAATTTCTAAAGCCATTGTTATAAAATTTCAACTACCAACATTCTGATGTGGAACTACCAGCTGTACTTGACACAAAGTCTGTAAGCTCTTCTTCATCTGGCAAGAAAGAATAGTCATGACCAAGAGGTGGTGTAACTTCATTCAAACCATTGAATCCCACACATGTCTTGTCATTACTCTTCTTCAGGCTATTCATCATGTGTTTGATAACAAAAGATGAATCTCTGAATTGATTTAGTTTCTTTTCAAGTTCACAAATTTGAAGTTGTGCTTCAAACAACTCTTTGCATTTTTCAGAAATTTCTTTTGTTTCCTCACTCATCGTATCATGAGCTAAGTCAATAACTTGAAGTTTTTCATTAAGCTTACAAGTTAGAATATTGATTTCTTCTTCATAACCTTTAATTTTCTTCAAATATAATGACTCATTTCGTTTTACGAAAAAGTTTGATTCTTTTAGGTTCGAGAGCTCATTAACCAGACTTTAGTTTTGTCTTGTGAACTTGTCAACTTCACTTTGCAGTTCATGACATTTTAAACAAATAGAACTACCAGAGTTAGAATGTACCTGTCATGTTGATTTGCTTAGATCAGCCATGAAAGCAGCAAAATCAGCAGCCATCTTCTTCTCTGCAGCATTCTGTTCTCTATCAACATTTCCAGCTACCATCCTCGCTCTGCCTTAGCATTAGCTTTCACTTCTTCATCAACAACTGGGGCTATCTCAGTCATGAATGCCTATGATGCATTGTTATCACCCTCTAGATGAACACTCCAATCATAAGAATCCTCTCTAGCAGTAGAGATCAAGGCCTTTGATCCAGTGTTGGTTGACGCATTCCTGCTTGCTTGAACCATGACCAGGAGAATCTTGAAAGGATGAGTTAGAACGAGATTCAGTTTTTGGTCGTTGACATTCTAGAAAAATGTCAGTAGTTTTGACAATTGTAAAACTTCACTTTAGAGTTGTCAAAACCCACACTCTTTCCAATGAACTTCCTGCCCGGTCTGTTCATAAACCTCTTCACTTTTCTTAAGATCATGGCCATCTACCATTGCAAATCCATCTCCTCTAGGTCATCAGGGTCAATCTGATCATAATCTTCATCAAACGTAGCAGGATCAGATATTCTTCCCTGAATGTAGTTCTCGTAGGAAGCAACGAAAGAAGCAAGCAATGCAAGGTAATCTTCAGCACTTTTGACACTCAGAGGCATAGACCTCGTACTACTGTTACTATTACTTGATTGTTGTCTTTTTGCCCCTGACGAGCCTCCTGAAACAGCAACAAAATATACTTCACCCTCAGCATTTGTCACAATCTGCTCATTTTCAAATGAAAGAAATGCAGTTGCAGTGTCACTTGAAGCATTGTTGGAAGATGAAGGTGTAAGGCCTTTATAAATCCCTGGATCTTAAACCTGATCATATCCAGTCTCCTTCATCTTCATGTTGAGCTCATAAGCTCTCAATTTTCCAACACCCTCTTCTAAGTCTTTATTTTCATAGCCAGCTTCACCCTTTATCATCAAAGTATAAATATCCCACTTTGCAGGTAAAGCATCCAGCAACTTATCGTTTATCTCCACATTCGTGTATCCCTCTATGTCATAATTGTCCATTTCTGACATCAGATTATAGTATCTCGTGATAATATCTTCAATGGACTCACTCCATATGCCTTTTTAAACATAACAAATTGTTTCTTCAGCAGATCAACCTTGTTCTTCTTCACATCAGCATTGCCCTCATACCTCTTCTCTAGGGCATCCCACATCTCCTTCGATGTAGTATAACGCTTGAATGTATGTTTGATGCCATTCGGTAATGACATCTTTATAGCAGCTAAGGCTTTCTTCTCAGACTCATACATCCTTTTTTCAGCTTCTGACATGTTCACATATGCAGTAACGCGTTGTCTACCCTCAAAGTCATGCGTTGGGTTAGCGTTTCCATCTTGAATACAGATACACATCCGTGTGTCCTGGTATTCAATGAATGACCGAAACCTATCTTTCCAAGTAAGATAATTTTCTACTTTCAGCATTTTTGGAGGTTTATTAGTCATGCCAGCCTCGTGCTCCATTCTTAACAGTTCATTTAGGTTAGACATATTCGACATTTTTACTGAACTAGCTTGTTAAAAACGTTAAAACTTGTCAGAAATGAGTGTCACCAAATTATACCGTTAGACTCGTCTCGACGATACAAATCTAATGATGTATATTGTCCGATGTTTTTTTGTCCTAAAAACCACACGAGTCTAAATGTGGAACCGGTTTGTCAAAATTGTATATGGATCAAATTCTATGTCCGAAAACGTTTAACTCTGGTTACGTCGGCTGATTAACTTTCCACCTTTATGTATAGAACTCGGAACAGCACCTAATCCGGAACCGTAACTCAGATAATCAATCCGAGATGGAAACCTGGAACAGTAATCCGAATTGCTTATCCGAGATGGTGATTCGGAATAGTGATCCGAGATGGAATCCGGAATGTACTATTCTGATCTGAAATGGAATCCGGAATGTACTATTCTTATCCGAAATGGAATCTGGAATACACTGCTGATCCGAAATTCAATCCGAGATGAAATCCGAGATAGGCTTTTCTAATCCGAAATGCAACTCTAATGATCCGAATTGCACTTTTCTGATCCGAAATTCAAGTTTGGGGATCCGAATTGCAAGTCTGATGATCCGAAATGCAGGTTTCTGATCCGAAATTCAAATCTTTAATCCGAAATGATTTGCTGTTAATCCAAAATCACTGCAAAAACCCATGAACAGCCGTCGAAACCCTAGAACAGCCGTCATAACTTCAAACCAGTCTCCAAACATCCAAAACCCCAACTTTTTCTGCTGTGACGATTCTGAACCGAGCAAAATCAAGAGCCGAATGCTCTGATACCAATTGTAAGTCCCCTAATTCGTGTGGATATTCACAGAATCGTCTATCCAATCTAGAGTGCGGAATCCCCTAGATCAGATTTCATAGAATACTGAACAAGAACACAAACACTACCAAATACTTTCAAACTGTCTTATATTGATTATTTAACACAATGTGTTTACAATCAATTCAAGACTCTCTCTCAATCTCTTTGTATAATTCTCTGATCAACTGAATGAGCAACTAAACCAGCAACATAAACCCTAATGCAAACCTCCCTTTATATAGAGACAGGTTTATGCAACTGGGCTAGGGTTTCACCTTATGGACTACTAATGGGTTTAGGCTAATTCGCCTACCATATGCTATATGGTTCTGGATTAGCCCAATTACTTCTAAATTAACTATTACAAAACTAAACCCGCTAACATTTATCATTTTACTAATTACAAGATATCCAAAGACCAAATCTAAGCTGTTGTCACAAATATGCACCAACACATAGCCTCCTTCCAAGATTTCGGTTCAACTTGGCAGACATAGTAGGCAAAAGACCAATCATTATGTTCCCCAGATTCACTAATAACCGAATACAAACCAGCATTATGATTATTCCTGAGCTGATTACGAGTCTGCACAACACTTTGGACATCTCCTATAATATTCTGCTTAGGATGGGTATTATGAATTCGAGTTTCAGGAACATTAGGAACTCGAGAATTTATACCCAAATTGTTGATATTAAGATCAACAACTAACTCGTTTGTTGGATTTGATGAAGATGTAGATGCATGACCTTCAGTAGTTCCTAGATTCTGAATATTTGACGTGACATCTGAAATTCCAGGAACCGAGGTAGAAGTAGCTTCATTTGCATCATGATACTCATCATCTTCTGATGAAATATTGTAATCAGAAGCATCTTCGAATTCCTCATTCTGAACAAGATTGTTAACCGAAGTAGAAACTTGAGGGTTAACAATAATTGGTCGGACTAATGATGAGTCAACTGCAGTATCACTTTCCAGTAGCATTTGAGCTGCTGCAGAAGCATCATCAAAGGTTGGCAGATTAAAGGAGTTAAATAGCCCATCGTAGTCAAACATCCAAGGAGCACCCAGAGCTCTTACTGATTCAGTGTATCTTTGAACCTTGACTTCACCCCATTCTTCAATCTTCTTTGTTGACAAGTTCCACACTCTGAAATTAGGAGTAGCATATCGAAGAAAGAAACCTTCGATAGCTTTCGGACCAAATTTACCATGTAGATCAATCATTGTGCATGAAGCTCCAAAAAGGTTCTAAGAAAGAAACATCCGGTTTCGTTTTATGTAAGAATTCGAAACATGTCTCCCCATGCCTCTTCACCGTAAGAACTCTATTCATGGTATAACATGCAGTAGCAACAGCTTCTCCCTAAAATTTATCAGGAAGTTCTGATTCTACTAGCATAGTTCTTGCTATTTCAATCAGAGTTCTATTTTTCCTCTTAGCGTCACTATTTTGTTGTGTAGTGTATCAAGAACTGTACTCATGCAGAATGCCTTTAGAAGAACAGAACTCATCCATAACTTGATTCTTCAATTCGGTGTCTTTGTCGCTTCTCATTCTCCTTATCATCAAATTGTTTAAATTTTCGAGCAGTGTCAGGAGATTCTTGAGGATTTCAGGAACTTCACTCTTGTGAGCCAACATATTCAGCCATGAAAATCTTGAGTAGTCGTCAGTAACTACTAAATAATATGAATCACCAAAGGTAGTTTTATGTTTCATAGGTCCAAAGAGGTCCATATCAAGACGTTCAAGAGGCATATTCACAGTGTTAATCTTCTTCATAGGATGAGCTTTTCTTGCTTGCTTTCCCTTTTGGCATGATACACAGATGTCTTGTAGATGAAAGTTTTTCATTGGTACACCATTCGCAAGATTTTTTTCACCAAATAGTTCATTTTCCTCAAGTGAACATGTCCCATTCGTCTGTGCCAAGAGATTGATTCCTTTTTGGTGGCTTTTGAGACAAAACATGTGACTTGTGCAGACGTGGTAATAACTTGGCTCATGTCAAGAATATGCAAGTCATTAAATCTTGGAGCCGACAGGAGTATCCATTCTTTGGGAATCTTGAAACCAGATTTCAGCACATAACATTCGGCATCATCAAAATGAACCATTAACTTCTTGTTGCAGATTTGAGAAAGGCTTAGAAGATTGTGTTCAATTTGTCAAACATAATTGATCTTATCAAAGCTAACTAGACCATTGGATACCATTCCTTCTCAAGTTATGTATCCGCCCTTGTCTCCAACAAAAGCAACATAGCCTCCTCGAATTCTTTTCACATCATAAAGGAGCCTTAAGTCGCTTGTCATGTGCCTTGATGCTCCACTGTCAACACTCCAATGACTATTCGCAGTTCCTCCTAGAACACCCTGCACATTTCACAAACCTGATCAGTTTGAGATGGGGACCCAAGCCTTAGTGGTCTTGGGTCGACCCTTATCATCAAGATATGTGATTTCTATTTCTTGATGATTTGGAAATTTAGAACCTCCTCTTGAACCATCACTAGTCTTAGGTTTCCAAGATTTTTGAAATTTACCCGAATGACTATTATTTACATTTTTAACACCTTCTTGTTTTATTAAATTTGAAGAACTTGTTTTCCTTTAAAGGATCTGGTTTCAATGCTTTTTCAATTATTTTTACTTGTTTACGTCTCTGTTTTTCTTCTTGTTCTTTAACAATGTTTTTGTCTTGTTTTGGAGAAACATATCGACGTTGGCAAGTAGGTTCAGGAGGGGTTTTCTCAACAAATCTAGGCTTTGCTGGGTTTGTACAATTCTTGATAATGTGGCCAAACTCTCAACATTTGAAAAATGTTCTCCTTTCAACAAATTTAGGAGATTGTGTTTCATGACTTGATGTTGAACTTGTGGGTCTTGAGGTACTGGGTTCATTTTCATCACACCCATTTGTATCTTGGATGTAATTGTTTTCATTGTTACGTTTTAAAATCTTGACTTGTTCACAAAATCTATATTAGACATGCCTCCAAAAGTCTCGACCTTATCAGTACCTGTAGAACTACAAATTTAACATTCTTAAACTTTTTCTTGTACCAAGTGCCTTTTATCTCAACCTTTGGTTGTGGTACTTTAGGCTTTTTAACTCGCTTCTCTTGGTGTTTTTCTTTTGAACCTGATAATGGTTGTGACTTGATTGGGTTTTTCTTCTCCAAAAATTTGGTTGTTGAGTTTTCAAAAACTTGATCAATAGAGATAGGATTTACATTTTTGATCGGAAAGTCTTTGTTAGAATAGATTTTCTTATCTCCAACCAAAATTTACAACACATTATCATTTTCATCTATGGACACTTTTGTCTTGACATATTTCTTAGGATCATTCTCTTGATTTTCGAGAATTTTTACACTAGGGGTAGCAGACATTTCTATTCCCTTTTCTTCATCAAAAGTTTGATCCTGATCAATTTTTTCTGACTCATCATCTGATGAATCATCCTCCTCTACTGTAGAGGGGTTCTGATTAACAACTGATGATGAGTTCTCAGATTTTCTTGATTCAACCGAGGAATTGTCTAGCTTGAACCCTTGTTCTGCTAAAAATTCTTCAGGATTAAGAGGTACAGAGGGTTCAAAGTGTGGCATTTCCACTTCATCAAGCAATTTGGTATAGTTGTGTTTCATTGGGGGTGGACACGACTTATACCTAATGCATTTAACATCTCCTTTTAGCTTTTGAACGTCAATGATATGATCAAGCACATATCGGGAGTTAGAATAACTTTCAATTTTAGCTTGATCGCATCATGTTCGCATTTGGCGATGGCTAACTCTTTCTTTGTTTCTTCAAGGAGATTAATGTAATTATTAGTTCCTGTTTGTTTGTTCAAAACTGTCTTTGTTAATTTAGAAACGCTTTTCTTAAGGGTCTCTATTACATATTTGAATTCTTTTTCGTTTCGAGTTAAAGCCAAGTTCGCCTCTTTGCATTTTGACTGTTTAACAACTAAGTTTTTATTATGACTGTTAATTGTTTCAAATTTTGATTTTAATTCTGCACAGTCATTGCAAACTTTAGGAGAGTCAGAATTTACCTGACTTGTTTAACCGACAACGTTCGCCATGAAGGCAGTATGATGAGGGAAAGCTACATTATTTGTAAAGAATTTTTCTGTTTCCTTCGATGCAGCTTCTGCTTTCTTCATCGAACCCAGCTTTTCACTCTTCATCTTCTCTGCTTCTTTCAGCAACTTTCTAACCTCAGCATCACTTTCTTCTCTGATATCTGAATCAGATCTATAACCACCTGAACTTGAGCATTCTTCATCAGAACCACCATTATACCCCGAAGTATCATCATCATCTGAACTATCAATGATGTGAGCATGTTTGATCTGATTGATGATCTTGGCATAACATGCATTTCCTTCGTGATTCTCATTTCCCAATTGCACTGACCAATCGCATCCTTCATCTGCTTGAACTACTAAAGCTCTGTTCGTGTTGTTTGAAGGTCCTGACTGGTTGGTGTTGTTTGGGTTGTTAACAGCTACTATTCTTTGATCATTGTTATCTTGAGCTGTGTTGGATGGTTGTGATTGATTTCAGAAGGGGTTGTGATTTCCTTGTTTGATGGATCTCGTGCACTCACACTTGAAGTGACCTCTTTCTCCACAGTTGAAGCAAGTAATAGCATTTTTATCAAAACCATATTTTGTATCTTTCTTTTTTTCCAAACTTTTTCTTCTTGTTTTGCTCATATAATCCTTAGCTCTTCTCACCGCACTTACAAACGCCCACTTGATATCCATTAGCTCCATCTCATCTCTATCTATTTGTTTGTAGTCTTCATTGGTCAAATTGATGTTTCCAATTTGACCAACCACTAATCCACAAGAGGCACTAACCATGGTATTTAGAAGTTCCATGTGTTCCTGATCAACTTCTACGCTGACCTTGGAAAGATGTGATATTTCAAGTCGGATTGTGTTGGGGTTTGCAGGTTGAAAATTGTTTCTATAGAAAGCTTGTTGAGGAGCTTGTTGTGGAACTTGAGGTGTAAGATCTCGTGGTTGTGGCAAAAAGGCTTTAGGATCAGATACTGGTCCAAAGGTTTGAGTACTTGAACTTCCAGACTGATTTGATTGAACAGGTTGTGGTAGAAAGGGATTGACGTTTGAGACAAACTCGGTTTGAAGCTTTGGTTTCTGACTTGCACTAATACCTGTATTAATACCTCCAAAGTACATCTCAGAATTTTGTGGAACAGTAATTCTTTGTGCCTTTCGAAGTTCTTCTTCATTTTTGTTCTCCAATTTCTGCACAAATTCATTAATACTGATTGAATCCAAAAGACCTGTATGTTTTAATAAGTACATAAATTGACCCCATTTTGGTGGTAATGCGTCAGCAAAGCGCATCACGATTTCTTGTGGAGATGCTAACACTTTGTACGAGTACATTTCACTGAGCAAATGGTAGACACGTGTTGTCATATCATTCAGTGTTTCATTTTCCATGAACATGAAACCTTCAAACTCCTTCTTTAGCAGATCATGCCTAATTTTTATTGCTACAGCATTACCCTCTGTTCTTGCTTCCAGGGTATCCCACAGATTTGGTGGTCGTACAGTACACAAACTGATGATAGATATCTTTATGGAGTGCCTGTGTTAGGATAGCAAACGCCTTTTTATCTAGATCGTAAGCCTTTTTATTGCCTTCATCTAGATTGGCTAAGGAGGTTGGGTTTGATCCTGCCTCTTCGAGTGATTCTTTATAGGGTGTAGTAAAACATGTCCATAATTCTGTGTTTTGTCCGAGAACATATGTGTGGAAATGACTTTTCCATGACGGATAATCGTTCATATGTTCAGTTTAGGTGGACGGTTATTACTCCCAGTTTCACTTTCACTCATCAGAAGAATCTTGATTTGTGCTTGCACTACTACTCCAATTCCACGGATTAGTACTTGTTATGTTTTTCTTGATTATGAAAATTTAAAAGGTTTAAAGTTTAATTTTTGAAAATAAGGGTGTACCGTTTAAAAATTCACAATTTTAGAAATCACAAAGTTTGAGAAATCACAAGGTTGAAAAATTGAAACACGTAAAACAAACTGTGTTGTTCTTCGTACGAACCACTGTTTCGTACGAATGATATGTTCTTTGTACAAACTAATTGTTTCGTACGGAGAACACTTCGTGCGAACAACTGAGTCTTTTGTGCCAGTTAGATTCTTCGTGTGGATGACTGGTCTTTCGTACGAACAATCTAGTTCTTCGTGTGGATGGGTTATTCGCACAGATGTTTTTCGCAAAGGAATCTTTCTGTAGGGCTGGTTGGTGAAAAATTTCCTTTTGTGCACAGACTGGTTTTCGAAAGTGTTCTATTGTCTACACAATTTTAGTTAAAAAGACAAAAATTCCATCAGCTTTCCAGTTATAATAGTCAAGTCAAGAATGTCAGAGATTTGGTCAACCATACAAATAATATTCCAGTGAGTTTCTCCGGTGACTTTCTCCTGCAAATGTGTTCAACTTGAACTGATGAAAATTTTAAGAAAAACCAGATTTTAACATGTCTCCATGTGTTCTAACAAGGTTTTTATGAAAATTTTCCGGATACAATAAGTTTTAACTAAGTTTTAAGTTTGTTATCATTCAAAAACTTATGTTTCCTACTGAAAGTTCAAGAACACTTCAAGAAACCCTTAAAACTAGCTCAGACACAACACTAAGCTTGGTTTTTAAACAAGGAGGAGAGCCAGAGCTCTGATACCACTTGTAGGTCCACTTGGAGGATCAAGATTAACCTACTTCCCTATTTATACAACACAAATATGAGTGCGGAATCATCGTAAGTATGCAAACAAAAACAAAGTAAGAACACCGGATAACCAAAGATTCAATATCTTGATTATCTGAAGAGAATTGAAACAAACATATACAAACAATGTTCATACACTCTCATGCCACACACTCTGTGCTCTTGTGTCTCTTTCTCTAGTATAGCTCAAGTCTCTCTCGTCTCAACAACTGTTCACACTTGAAGTTCTAACAATACACTGAGAAGTGGATGTCTGCTTATATAGTGTCCACACCTAGCAATAGTACGAAGTATGTTGTTGGTCTTATGATACATCAAAAGACACGAAGGACATACTCAAAGGATACTCGTACGAACAAGCTGGTTCGTACGAGCATCAACTAGCTAGTACGAAACAAGCATGATGCTTGTTTAGAGGAACTCATTCGTACGAATGGTAGGTGGCTCGTACGAGCAATATCTTTCTCGTACGAAGTATTCCCACTCGCACATAATTCTTCTTTGGAGATCGTGCCACAGACACGACGTACACAAGACTTAACAGCATGCACACATGCAACCGTTTTACGCAGAAAATCTAATCGTTGTACTAAACCAAGATAGGAGGATATCTTGATTTAGTCGACATGACCAAACTATACAGACACAGTAAACAAAGACCGTACAATTACAGACGTAACTAAGAACAAGCGACAGACAGAAAAGTTTATCAACAAACTCCCCCTTGGATGTTGCTTGGTCTTTGGTCTTCGGTCTTCAGTCTTTGGTCTTCATACTGAATGGCCTGGAGTATCAACAAACTCCCCTGAAGATCTGCTATCCAGAAACATCAAATCTTTCTTGTTTCCTCTTGAGGAGCACTTGAGCTAAGTGGATCGGTCACGATCTGCTGTGCATTAGACTTTACCACTAGAGTTGAAGCAGAAACCTTTAATTGCGAGGATGAGGCCGAAGCATCAAGATTGCTAGTGTCTTCAATAACCTGATCATGTTTTCGCTTGATATCCCGGGCTTTGCATCTATCATTCCATAGAATGTTCACCCTCTTTCTGCTCATTTCAAATACATCTTTAATACCATTAAAGCCTTCAACCAGTGTAGTATTACGAGAATGATACCATTCTTTCAAGTGATTATGCTTAGCAGTTAATGTTTCCTTAGATCGTCGTACAGCCGCACTACGTTCTTTCAGTCTATTTATCTCAATCCCACGAGAGTTATCAGATGCCCTAATCTGTTGTAGCTGAGTTGCTCTTTCAGCACCTGTAGTCTTCAGTCGCTCATTTTCTTTTCTTAACTGCGTAATTTCATAATCCTGTTTTCTAAAAGTCTCTTTCAAAGAATTTATCTCCAATTTTTGTTTGACAACTATGTTCTGATTGGAACAGATAAACTCCGAATGCTTGTTAATCTGGATTGCCGCAGCTTGCAACTGAGAGAACAGAAAATCCACTTTCTCATCCTTTTCCATTTCAGAGAACAAACAACTGCTTTGTTTTGCATTTTGTTGATGAGATGAGACTGTGATTGTTGAACTGAAAAAGTAGTAGGTTGCGATCGGAGTGGAGAATCTTCAGCCGAAGGTGTTTCAGCTGCTGTGGTATTTGAAGGTTGTGGTTCAAAAGTTGTAGTGGGTTCCGTCATTACAGGTTGAGTCTCCTCCGTTGTAAAGGTAGGCTGGATTCCTGCAACTGGTTCACTTACACCATCATTACCAACATTATCACCGTCATCATCATTTCCCTTTCCCCTTTATGACCAAACTTATCTTCGATCATCTTTTTCAAAGTTGGTTCCTCATTATCTGAATCACTGTCATCATGGCGCCACTTGTCGTTTTCTGGTGCAATATATTGATCATTTGTCAGAAAACCGATCAACTTACGTGGAGGTGTGCTTTCCTTGTATGTTTTGTTGCTACACCTTTAAAGATCTTCAACGAATGTTCCATCATAATTTCAACTTTTAGAACATCGTTGACGTTCTTCGGAAGATTTGGATGTTGCACATTCAGGATCATTTGGAGAAAATGAGGATACAACCAGAACTTGTTTCCACCATAACCGGTTTTACTCAGGTTTTCCTTCATGTTAGCAAAAATATACTTTGAAATACTAAACAGTTTGTTCAATGTCAAAGCTATCATCAAATCAACCAAGTTGTATTTGCTATTTGATAACCACTTCGTCTGTTGCTCAAACACTGAATTAAAACATGTAGAAAGAACTTGTATCGGAGTGGAAACCATGCTTTGTTTAGTTGTCCCACGACGAAATCTCCAACATATTTCATTCTAAGCAAACATCGATGTTGACACTTCAACGACAGTGAGAATGGAGCTTCCAGATCAACACCAAGCTATAATACTGAGTTAATGATTTGAACAGAGACATCTACGTTCAAGTCATTTACTTTCCCACGGATAAGTTCCTGCCCATTCACTTCAATAACTTTAGCTAAATCCCAAAATTCCTTGATCAACGTCTTGTATACTGTAGTCTTGTGCGTGATAGCATAATGTATCCTTGAGTCACGCAAAAACTTCATTATACCGTTGTACTTAGCAAATTTGACTTCCAGATCCAAGTAAGCTACCATGTTATGTCTTGGTTCAGACATAATTTCCACTTCTGACTTGCCAGCTCTCTTTATTGCCGGTTTTCTTTTATGTTCCTTTTGTTCCATTTTGTACACATACAACAACTAGGATAAGAACAAAAATTCATTAGGGAATATACGCAAAAAAGTTATATTCCAAACTTTTTGTATGTATATATTCCCTGAACAAAGAACTACTACTCATACGAATAACAATTTATTCGTACGAAGAACAACTTATTTTCCCGAACTCTTAATTAAGTCATAACAAATGTTTCATTCATACGAATAGCAGACTCGTACGAACAAAGTTTCATTCATGCGAATAGTGTTTCATTTGTATGAATTTAGTTCGTTCAAACAACTTCAAGAGATGTTACTTGTTTTTCGGTTAAAAATGATTCTCGCTTAAATTTTGTTGTTCAAGTCAGCCAAAGTTACATGGTTAGATAATGTTTAAGTTGTTCAACTTCAAAGTATGCCATTATAGTCAAGTATACCTTAAAGAAATCAAAAACAACTTAAGGAGAGGTGTAAAGATGACGTGAGCAAGGTGAAAGTGAAGTTCTACCAAAGAACTTCATCACCTTATTTACCACATCAAGACACCTCGTGCGAATTACTAGGCTCGTACGAAGAACTCCAAAACATACAAGACCAAATGGTCATTCGCACGAAGCACAATGGTTCGTACGAATGATATGATTCGTACGAGTCCAGATTTTTCAAAACTGGACTTTCAGTTCTTCGAGGACCTTAGGTTTTTCGCTGACCTGTTTAGAACTTTGCACAAATCCACACTAATCATAAGTTAAGTTAGGAAAAATGCTTGTTAAAACAGATTTTGTTCTTGTGATGAGTTTACCTGTTGTAAGAAAGTACTTTTATGAAGTTATGATATCAAAGTGAATGGTTTTTAGGGCGTATCTTGGTAGAAAACTTTTGAGCTTCAATTTTGGCTAATTCAAAAAGTACTTAATTAAACAACAAAGTAAACTAAACTAAACTAAACTAAAATAACCTGTAACAGATAAGAGTAAACTATGTATTTACTAGATAATCATTTTCAGAGTCTCAAGGTAAGAGAATCATACCAGCTTTTAATCTTGTAAAAAAAAGTTTTGTTTAAAACATCAAATTAAATAAATAAATATTCTACTATCATTATCGGTATTGTTGTCCACGTAAGCTCAGCTTATTAGATGTAATCATGATTAGGAGATATGATTAAGGTATGAATTTTACATACTAGCCGGTGTTCAACCACTTCACGACACATTCTCGTATCAAGATATGCACGAGAGAAAATCTTACCGGTGAGTATATTGCTTATCATTTGTTTTGACGTATATGATGTGAGATACTTACTTATTTTGATTGAAAACAAGCCCTATGTGATTAAATTACTTATTGATGAGGAACTTGATTTTCAGATGCATGCATGGCACAGGAGTAAGTCCGTGAATAGGTTAGCACCATCGTACCGACAAAGAGACAAACTTAGCTCCTGCCTAAAGTTGTGATATTGTATCACTTATTTTTGGGTGGATGTGATATGATTATCACTTATTGAAGGTCGTATGCAGTATTTACACGTATGTATGGTATCAGCAATTTGATCTATCCAATATTGATTGTCTCGGAGCTGATTTAGGTGTTGGTTATTTGGGTGTAGTTTGAGTTTGTGGAGATGTTTGATGTTGTGGAGATATTGGTTGTGGTCGAGTTTGATGTGAGGGTGTGATACGTTGTGGTGATGGCTATGGTGGTGGATGGTGGTTGTTGTAGTGAGGAAATGTAAATAGGTGATGTATATGGTTAATACTTTCAATCTCTGTTGTCTTTTCTTCATAAATTTCCTTCTGGCTTTGTTTATAGCGGGAGACCCAGTAGTCCTTTTTTGAACATTAGGCTTGCTTTTAACTCTTCGTGCCTTCTTAATTGGCCTTTCAGCTTCTGAATCATTATCCACGGAATATACACATCATCGTCATCTCCAACCATTTTCTTCTTCTTGATTTCAGCCAACCTTTCAGCTTTTTCAACTCTATCAAATGTATCCTCAGAATCTTCATCGTTATGACCACCTGCTCCTTCCTTTTCTTTATCTGAGGTAGCAGAAAATACCTCGTCCTCAACATTATTTCAGCTTCAACATGTTGCTCAATGATTTGCTTAATCTTTACTTCGTCATCAGTAGTTTCATCTCTAAGGACTGTTTCTCTCTTTCCTTTATGAGCTTTGGCTTTTGGAGTACTCTGTGTCGTAGTATCTTCTTTTTCGTACCACACACCTCTCTTAGGCTCATAACCATCCATCTTAGCAGCCTCATCATTAGAACAACTTCCTTCATTTCTCCATTTATTCTTCAGAGGTGCTTTGTATCTCTTGCCTATAAATCTCCCAAAAAACTTTCTGGCCACCGCTCTGTAGTCTTATTTAGATACTAATTTAATCTTACCAAAATAACCATGTCTTGTGATCTAGCGGTAGCACATCATTCTTGTCTTTGACTAAGTTGGGAAATTGGTCATTCAACATCATCTACACAAATCTGGGGTATTGCAAGAACTTTTCTTTGTGATGTTTAACTTCATCTGCTCGAATATCATTTTGGTTAAGTTGTAAGGCTTGTTAAGTGCAAGTGAAACAATCATGCACATCTGATAATCGACTATAGAATCACCTCCCTCTTTCCCGTCTCTTAATGTAGATATCACAGAATGTACAAAAAACTTGTATGGCCTTCCGAGATAAGCTTTATTGAACTGAGTGTTGGCATGCCCTTTAAACGACGAAGTGTTGCAAAAATTTTAGCTCGTAGTGGTTGATTAACACACCACTAACAATGCCTAATGCAAAGAAATCGAACTTCGACAAGAAACACAACATCTGTTGTGTTCTTGATGAGAGTATTCCAGAACTCGCTCCTCTAAAGTCAATTTTGAAGTTTATGAGCGAGTTACCACTTGTTAAAGCGCTTACAGATCTTCACAAGCCCTATCACTCACACATAGAGAGGTTCTAAGAGCACGTGAAGTTTAACCAGAGTAGAAAGCTATATGATCTTTCGTGTGGATTGGTAATGAAGATAAAGAGGTGTACTTACTGAAGCACTGATTCGCAGAGTGTTAGATTTCAAAGACAAAGATGAAGATCTAATGATGTATACTGAACGTATCTACAAAGGATGCTTCTACATAATTTATCTTTGCTCAGAGCAAATGTACAGTGAACATATGTATCATCTTCGTGCGAAGATAACTCCTTTGAGCGAGGTAAATCTTACTTTCACCATTTCGTTCATTTTAACCAGTTTTAATGACCCACTCAGTTGACCAAGTCCAAGTTAATGACCCCGGATAATTGATTTTATACATCCCGAATAATCTGGATCCAACAACAATATCAAAAAATCAGCAAGGATGGGTGGAATCCAAACTTGATGATATTCAAGAAAACCGAAAATAAGATAAACGAGATGAACGAGAATAACACGCGAATCACTTTCAAACTTGCATATGATTCTATTACTACGAATAGCAAATTCTTCACACCTCTTGGCCTCTCTCTCTAGAATGGTGAAGGCTACCAAAGTTCTCTTTGAAAGCTTAACCCTAATTATGACATAATGTTCCTTATATTCCTAGGGTTTGCCTATGCCCCTCATGGGCTTCCCTTGGGCTTTCCTTGCCCACAAGGCCTATGGCATGCCCAAGTGACCTAAAAAGGTCCAAACCTAATACTAACTAACCCATTTAATCGCAGTTAGCTACCATAGACCGTTGTGTATATTTGATGCGTTAGTTCACAATTCTAGGACCTAACAATCTCCCCTAGACTGATGCATCAAATTGTCTTCATAGAATAAATTCAGCAACGTCTTCAACATAATCTATGGTTGTCACTATGCTGCAAGTGTTGTGGAAGTCAGTCTCACACTACTAGGACCTCACACTTAAACGCACTCTCAGCACCGGGTCTCTTTCTTCTTTGCTTGTTGAAACATCTTTGTCAAAAAGAGCGCGAGAGGAGGAATCTAAGCAACTCTTTTCTTCTTCAATCTTTCTCTTTCAAGCAAGCAGGCTCACAAGTATTTCTTCAAATGTACTATCACTGTCAGACGATGAGTGGTATCTTGTTCTTCTGACTCAGTACACTTTGCTGTTGTGATGCTTCATGCTTTGTTGGAAACTAAAAGCATCTAAATTTTCAGCAACCCCTTTTTCTTGATCTAAATCAAGATCTGTACAATTCTCAGAAACTTATAAGCAAATATTTTTATGCAATAGGGAGATTACCGCATGAACACTTGGTACATCCAAGTACTTGTACTTGGATCAAAATTCAATTTTCTTTCATCTTTTAATGATTAGTCAAATCTTCAAGAACGGTTAATAATTTTTAATAAAGAAAAGAAAGCACTCAATCTACTATATATATATATATACATACATATATGGATTTTTTTGATTTAGTAAAAACAAGACACTATTTTTGGAGTTTTGAATTTTTATTTTTTTATATAAAGGAATATAAACAGAAACACAAATAAACGAAGAAACTAACTTAGTAGTTATAACTATACAATTGCAATGGGATCAAGATCGTTTTCAGGCGGACCAAAGAACACTTTCCAGTGCGAACTTATTCAGACTAGTCTAAGTGATTGCCAATATGTTTGTCCACTTAAACTTTAACGCTCAACTTTCATTTTTCAACTTCGTTATTTACTTAAGGTAGTATTCTACTATAATACCCATGCGTCCCATACCATGACATACCCCCGCGATCAAGGTAAACACAACAGTTCATCGTAATAGGTGAATATACCGAGATCAGCCTTTATCTTTTACAACGTCTGACTTGTTGGTCAGCAGGTCAGTTAACGTACTACAAAGTGACCAAACAACATCAGACAAAGGTTAGGCTTAATACCTTATATGATATTTTGACTATTAAGTACGTGGAATTTTCTCATGATGAGATTTCCTATCTTTTAAGGTTTTGGCCCCTTCTATTTTGGCTCTTTTAAGGATATCCAGATGCAACAGAAGGGCAACCCTAATATCCTGGATGACTCATCAACATAAAGACCCGAAACTTCAGACGTTGGCTATCTATCAACGTAGGATTTAAGGCCATGAAATCATACGCCGATGGTATGTTACGCACAAGATACATATTTTGTTATGTTTATATCACTTAGTATCTTTTAATCACTTTGAGCATTAAGACTACCGACATATCACATTAGATCCTAGTTTTTTCAGCTACGACACCTTACATGTGTCAGTCACGCCCTTTATCATGAATATTTATTTCATTTCCCATTTGATGCAAAAAGTATTTTTGGATTTTTCTGTTTTTCAAATGTTTTTGTATTTTTCTCATTTTCTCCCTCTCAAACAATGCATATGTACATATATCTCCCTATCCCCCTCTAAATCTATGCATCTCACTTTATGCACAAATTTACCTAATAAAGAAACGTATTTACAAAGTTTTAAACCAAAGAAAAGGAAAATATTTTTGTTATTTTTCTTAAACGTTCCTTGATTATATTAAAGACCAACCAATTTTAAAATTAAAGAATGAAATTTACATTTTTTACCTTTTCGCTGACTTTTCTTACCTCATCTTCTCCAAAGGATACATCGCACTCGTAACAAAATTGAACTTTTTGCAACAGTGAAATGTTATCTGTTATGTCCCTAGAACAACCGCTTTCAACATTCCAGAGATTGTCAACAACTTATCCTCGGTTGTTCCTGAAAAATATGGAGATTAGTAAGATAGTGGGACCCAGGCCATCGTGTCCTAGGTTTCACTGAAGCATCAAAATAAGACACTTCTTTCAGACACAAGTCCCCTTTTATTTCGAGGATTAGTGATGTTGCTGCCGCTTTGGATTTGGGTTTCCAAATCTGTTTCATTTTAACAAACGTGTTTGTTGCCTTTGATTGAGCAACTTTGGCTGTTTCAGGTTTATTCGTTTTAGAAACAGATTTTTGTTTCTGAACAACCTTGTGTTTGTTTTTGGCAACGTTCGAATCCCCATCAGAAGGTTTAAGTTTGAGATTCACATTCTTCATTGCCTTAGGTGATGATACCTTCGTCGGCTTGGATTGATTCTTATTCTTTTGTGTGACCCTATGATTTTTAGCATGATCGGAAACATGGGGACTATGTGTGCAGTTCCGAGCAATGTGACTAGGAATGCCACAATTGAGGCATGTTTGTCTCTTCACGTATAAGGCATTCTGATCAGCATGTGTAGCTCTTGTTGGCCCTGAAGGATGAACTGATCCCTTCTGTGCTTGATTTCCTTGCATGTTTCTTGTAGACAAAGATGATTTGAATGTTTGTACTTGTCGTTTGCAAGGGCCTTGTATGGTGGAGATTTCTTTTGATTCTTCTTGTTTGGCTTAGACTACAAGTTTTACTTAGAAATCTCATCAGACTTTCAAAAAGCTTTGTTAGCAAAGTCAAATGTATATTTCTCACATTTTCCATTACTGACTAGCTTAACAAAGGCATTCTTTACATCCAAGCCTTTTTTGGACAATTGCTGCTCATTGATGATCCCAGAGAGCGAGATTATGTTCGACGTTTAGACCTTTTCTTTCCTCATCTCTAATCTGCTCGTTTCGGCTCTTGTTGCATGATCTGAACCTTTTCATCACAAGTAGAAAGTTCAGATTGTTCAGTTTGTGCACTTGGAGCCTTGTTCACGACAGCTCTCTCTTCATCATCTTTGATAGAATCGGAGAGTCTTGGTTTATCAGATGAAAGACCAGACGCTCCAGCTAAATGATTAGAAGAGTCAACAGCACCCGATGGTTCCCATGTGTCTGATGTATAATCATTGGGTTTGTCGTACACCATATGTTGTGCTCTCTCAATTTCTTCGTTGTATTTAGCCATTGTCGTGTAGTTGTGATATACCGTGGGGCGACCTGATTGAATCCCAAACCTTCCCTTTGTTCTCCTTATATGCAAGCTGCAAATTGCACACGTCTTGAACGAGCTTGCTGGATGAATCAAACTTCTTTATATTAACTTTGTTTTGTTGATATTTTCCAGCAAGAAGTCCTAGCTCAACTCTTACCAAGTCGCATTCCACGGTTTTTGAATGTAATCTGGTTTTGTACTAGTGGACGCAACATTTCTATTGATTTAAGTCAGGTGGAACTGAGGTATGTCTTTCTTTTGTGCTTCAACCTTTTCTATGAGTAAGTTGTTACTTTGTTGAAGGCCGATGCACTGAGCCACTACGTTGTTGTAATCATTAGACATTTTCAAATTAAGTGCCCTGAGTTGAGCAACCTTATTCCTGCAAGGTTAAGCGCACAAAAGGTAGTTGATTGTGTCAATTAGTGATCTTGGTTTGTCAGCTTGAGTTTAGGCTTGAGGTAGAGCTTGGGTGCTGGGCTGCTGATTGCTGCTTGCTAGGCTTGAGGTTTCTGTTCGGCCACTTCTCAGGATGAGATTCATTTGATTGTGCGTATAGTTCCCACAACCAAGATAAAAAGGAGCCTTTGTCATCACCCAAAAAGGAATTCATCTCATTCCATACTACCTCTTTTCACCTCCCACGTTCAAGCAAGTGCATCACATATTCCACGACAGGATCAACATTATAGTTTCTGATAAACTCATTCTGATTTTCCTTCACTTGATCCCGCAAGTTCGGGTTTTGTTTTTGTGACTGGAGTGAAGTGCTTATAACGGATGCTTTAATCAGTGAGCTAAAGACAAGACTCGGATTTGAATTCGGTTTTGGATTACATAGAAGGCTGAAAACAATGTTCGAGTACTGAACTTAGGCTATAAACATCTTTGATTAATGGAAACCATACTAGTAAAAACATTAAAAATGTCTGAAAACTGTTTTTTACCAAAATTGACTGTTAGACTCGTCTCGAAATAGACCCTTAGACGTTAAAAATGTCAAAGACCTTTTTCGGAACTTTCGTCCCCCCCTTTTTTTTTGCCGCCTGTTTTCAAAGACACTTTACGGATAATTTTCTATGCACGAAAACATTTACTATCGAGAATGTCAGCTAGTTAAATTCACTCAGCAATTCGGATAGTAATCGAATTCGAATAGTATCTCGAACTCGAAACACTAAGTCGATTCGAGATACAATCCGAGATGCCTGAAGATGATCGATATAGAAGCAATCTTCAACAACTATGACCAAGATGATCGAGATGTTTGAAGATTATCGAGATACTATGATGTTGATCCGAGATAGATTCGAGATGAGTTCGAGATGCAAGAAGTCAATCTGAGATGGTCCGAAATGCAAGCTGATATGATCCGAAATGGTACGAATTCTATCTGAGATGCATAAATATCATACAATATTCAACAGTTCTTATCCGAAACTTGTCAGAGATGCAAAGGATTATCCGAAATTCAGTCTGAAATGCAAGTAAAGGTCCGAACACGAGTAGAACTTGAAGCAACACCGAAACAACAATTTTCTTGAATGTTGATATCAAATCCGAGCCTGAAAACAGGTTCTGATGGCTCTGATACCAATTGTAAGTCTTGAATAATCCAGATCCAACAATGATATCAAACACTCACTAAGGTTAGGTGGAATCCAAACTTGATGATATTCAAGATAACCGAAAATAAGAGAAACGAGATGAACGAGAATAACACGTGAATCACTTTCAAACTTGCATACGATTCTATTACTACGAATAGCAAAACCGTCTAATACAAGTTCTTCACACCTCTTGGTCTCTCTCTCTAGAATGGTGGAGGCTACCAAAGTTCTCTCTAAAAGCTTAACCCTAATCATGACATAATGTTCCTTAAATACCTAGGGTTTGCCTATTCCCCTCAGGGCTTCCCTTGGATTTGCCTGGCCCACATGACCTATGGCATGCCCAAGTGAGCTAAAAAGGTCTAAACCTAATACAAACTAACATAGTTAATCCTAGTTATCTACCATAGAACGTTGCAAATATTTAATTTGTCGGTCTCACACTTCTAGGACCTAGCAGATTTGTCTACCAAGTCAAGTTAATGACCTTGGTTGAACACTTTGTGATCAAACTGATGTTTTAGGCAATGTAAAGTTTCAAGTTACTGAATTTTTAAACTTTTCAAAACTTTTTAGCAGTACAAATAAGCTCCCAACCCATTGTCCTTCGGTATTCTTAGCATTCGGCATCTCTGGATTTTGAAGATTTGCTTTGCATCATCGGTAGTCAAAAGTAAGATAGAAATAAAAATTTTTTGGTTTTTCCAAAGTAAGATGTAATAAACTATGTACAAACATATTTAAAGACATATTTTTTGGCTTTGTGTTAGAGGATCATATCAGTGTATGAGACATATCACTAGTACCATTGACCTTTATAAGACTTTAAGTACTAAACAAATTTCACGATTGTCATTATACTTGTCCACATAAACCTCTACACATTTTTCAATTGATCCGAGATACATTTAGGTAATTTTAGGAACTTGACTTAACCGTGTTTCCTACCTTAGAATATACTCCCGTATCAAGATTCCCTGGATTTCATCTTACAGGTGAATATATTTAACTGGTATATGTATTAGGGTAATGCGAGACCTTAAGAGCTTAGTTTAGTTCCACTGTACCGACAAAGAGATGAAGCCTCGTCTTGAAAGTAGTGTTCCAATTTGGAATCTTTTACTACAATTGTTGGATCTTTCGATACTTACAATTTACTACAGTTTTTGCGCATTAAAAGCTAAAGTATTCTACAAGTTCTTGTCCATTGCCGATGCAAAATCATAAAACTTGTATAATACCCCAGATATCAATTACATATAAAGTCCTAGTATCTTAGAATCCGACATTCTCTCAAACAAAATTTCAATGTACTAAGACCATATAACTGAGAGATGTTAAGTCACTAAGTTAAGTAGTTTTTTCTTTTAAGTTTATATCTCAGAAACAATCTACTAAATGTGCGAAGCCTACTGGCACATCCTCAGTGAGACATGTTTAAACTTTTGAACACTATAAATCATTAGAATACCGTGATAGACTACTGATGTACTATTAAATTTTCTCTTTTCACACGAAAACTCTTTTTGTCTTTTTTATGTTTTTGAAGTTTCTACAACATTTCTACCCTTAAAATCGAAAACATATTTTTGGATTTTGTTTTTAAAGAAAGAAATTCGAAAAAAAAACTACATAAAATGTGAGAAACCTATGAGGATCACGAAAACTCGTCATCCGATCCGTATTCAACCTCTAATTCCCCATCTGAGTTAGATTTCTCATACTATTAATTCTTAAAAGATATTTAAATCTGGTTCTATCAAATGGTTCGTCAAAAAATATGCCTTTTGTTTATCAGTGTGGATCTTTTCTATTCAAATCAACTTTCTCGTGACAATCACGGATAAAGTGATGTCGAATTTCAATGTGTTTAGTTTTAGAGTGATGAACCGGGTTTTTAGTTATATCGATAGCAGCCTTGTTATCTACAAATATGGGCGTATCATGAAATTACAATCCAAAGTCTCTCAACTATTGTTGTATCTACAAAATTTGGAAACAACAACTGGAAGCCGAAACATATTCAGCCTCGCAAGTAGAGAGAGCGACCATTGTTTGCTTCTTGCATTGCCACGTTACAAAGCGTGTTCTGAAGAACTGACAACCAGCTGTTGTAGATTTGGCATTAAGTTTGCAACATCCGAAATCTAAGTCTGAATATCCTGCAGGTCAAAGTTGTCATTTCACGGATACCACAAGCCGGTGCTTGGACAACCTTTCAAATATCTGAAAATCCGCTTGACTTATCATCAGGTGTGAAACTCGAGGATTCGGTTGATATTGGGCTCAAAGACATGTTGGATACATGATGTCTAGTCTTGATGTTGTAAGATACATCAGTGATTCAATCATCGATCGATGTAAGGTTTCATCTATCTTGACTCCATGTTCGTCTAGACTGATGCCATGATTAATTGCAATGGGGTACATAATGGAGACGTTCCCTCATATCGAATTTCTCCAAGATATTATGGACGTACTTTGTCTGATGAATGAAGATACCATCAGGCAACTGATTGACCTGAAGCCCTAAGAAGAACTTCATTTCTCCCATTGAACTCATTTAAAATTTCTTTTTCATGACTTCCTCAAATTCTTTAAACAACGCATCGTTAGTAGAGCCAAAGATGATGTCATCCACATAAGTTTGTACGATCGGCAGATGACCTTTCACTTCCCATGTGAAGAGTGTGCTATCAATAGTGTCTCTGGTAAATTCGTTGTTTAACAGGTGCTGAGAGAGTGTCTCATACCACACTATCGGGGCCTGATGCAACCTGTATAATGCCTAATTAGTAAGTAAACCTGGTCTTTATGCACTGAATCGACAAACCCTGGTGGTTGTCTAACATACACTTCCTCTTTCACTTTTCGATAAAGGAAAGCTGGTTTAACATCTAACTGGTACACTTTAAAACATTTCCATGACGCAAACGCCAGGAATATGTGGATTGCTTCTAGTTTTGCGACCGAAGCATAAACCTCTATATAATCAATGCCTTCTTACTGAAGAAAACCTTTGACAACCAGTTGAGCTTTATTGCGCACAATTACCCCTCGATCATCTCTTTTACACTTGAAGACCCATTTAGTAGCAATAGCTTTTGTTGGGCTTATACTAGTAAAGGGATTTACACATTAGTGCTACATTTGGACATTTAGACGGTTTTGGGCTTCCTAGTGCCATATGGGCCTAGAGTTGTAATTGTTGGGCTAGATGATTAGTATAAATATATGTATTAGGTTAATGTTTTGGGGTTTGAGAGTTATAACTGAAAACTTGTATCAGACACTATTTTGGTGTATGCAAGTTGGTTTTGATTCAAGAGTCGTTCTTCTTCCTAATCTATATTTCCGCAATTGATTAGGTTTACGATACCTATTAATCCGATTTCGAGACATACAATTAGTATTAAAGCCTGCTGTACAATACAGGCTCCAGGTATCGCAGATTGAACAGCTGACGGAATTGGAATTGTTGCTGTTCAACCCGGGTTACTTTCAGAATTAAAGATTGCTGTGATTTGATCGAATTGCTACTATTCCGAACAACTTGAAGAAGGCCGAAGATTTTGGATTCGATACTGTTGCGGATTTCAAAGAACACGAAGAAGTTTCAAGGATTTTGGATTAGCCACTGTTGAAGATCCCGAAGAACACGAAGGAGATCATACATTTCGGATTGATCCCGGACTACTGTTCCTGAAAGATTTCAACAATTTAATCTGGATTGCTACTATTTCGGATACGGAACACTGTTGGTGGTTATTTGTTGCAGGGAATTCAGACTACTGTTACAGGGAATTCGGACTACTGTTGCATTTGGATACGGACTATATTCTTGACTGGTTTCACTTCGGACCAAAGTTCCTTTTGGATCAAGCCTCATTCCGGATTCTTTCTCATTCCGGACTAAGATTCATTCCGGATTCATTTCGGACCAGTTTCCATTCCGGATTTTCTTTCATTCCAGACCAAAGTTCATTCTAGATTTCTTTATTTTGGATATACACTACATTCCGGATTATCATTTCGAACTCTTCTATTTCGGATTGTTTTCGGATCTGGCCATCTCGGATTCAACCATCTTGGACTGACTTCGGATCTGCCTATCATGGAGTTGTCTATTTGGACTCATTTCAGATACATTAATATTGGGCACATATTCTGATCACTGTTCATTATAAAATTCAAAATTATGTTTAATTTAATTTATTTGGTAATCTTAATAAAGTTAACCATGATGAATAGTTACATGACCACTCAAGATTTGACCAATGCCACTTTGGCTGCACTATAATCATAGACTCTGGCCCTCCATCAGGAATTGGATCAAGTGATTAGCACTTCACTAAGGCGCCCCGTCTATTGTATGGAGATTAGTACTATGAGTGGAAGTTCAGATTCGAGCAATATTGCAAGGCCAAAGAGCCTGGGGTGTAGAGGTGACATTATGAATGGTCGTCGAACGATTGTTTACAGTACAGATCAAGATCCGGATACAAAGATTCCAAAGCCCAGTCACTTGTGGACTCCAGAAGATGTGAAAATTATTGAAGAAGATGAAAAGGCTTCAGCTGTGTTAACAATGGCTCTTGGACCTGACATTTCGATCACAGTCAGAAATTGCAAGACCGCTAAAGAAGTGTGGAGTAAATTGCAAAATCTTTATGAGGGAAATGCTGATATGAAGGCCAGCAGAGTAAATCAGCTAAATCAACAATTCAGCTCATTTAATCACATTTATGGGGAAATCATTGAGAACCAGATCCGAAGATATGTGAAGCTTGTTTTTCAGATGATATCAGCTGAAATTACTCTAACCAACAGTGCTATGAACAGACATCTGTTAAATTCATTACCAAAGAGTTGGGATGCTAATGTTGGAATGATAAGAAGACGAAAAATCTTAATGATGTCACTCTCACAGAAATGATAGCAACTATTAAATCTTATGAGATCGATAATAAGCAGAGAGACATCAATCATCAGAGTAGTTTGATGGTAGCGGTATTACAGGGCAAAATGCAGAATTAATGTCACAAAATCTGGTTTATAGCCCTTTACAAGGAAGTTCTCACACACCAGGTAGCTCAAACGTGGTGTACAGTCCTCTTGTCACACCACAGAAAACTTAGTACGTCCACGGTCTTCAGTCTCAGACCCCTACTATGATTTCTACTGCCCAAGTTCAGACACAGTACCATGCTCAGTATTCTAACATGGTGTTAAATCCCGCCATTCCAGCTGCAGTTCAACAAGGCAGCATTCCTCAATCAGCTGCTCCAGCACCGGCTCCTGCTCAATCTGTGTCAAATTCTGCCTTTCTTACTAAGGAAAATGAGGAGAAATTGGCCATAGCTGCTTGAATGATTAACAACTTAAATTCCTTTTTGGCAGGTGACCTGACTCCCCCATCTATTCTTCCAACTGAAGTAGATCAAATAATGGAGGAGGATTGGACGAGATTGACGTGTCTTGGAATCTTGCAATGGCTGCTTTCTGTGTCAACAAGTTTCAAAAGAAGTATCGGCGGCAACCATTGTCAAATCTGAAGACTGGGAACACAAAAGATAAACTCAGGTGTATAGATGTCATGAGCCAGGACATTTTACAAGAGAGTGCAAGAAGCCGCCATCTGGATATCTGTCATCCAGAGTGGCAGACATACAGAGCAGTGACAGATAGCTGGTGCCAGTCTCTCCTTCAAAGTTACTACAAGTCCCTCAAGCAACTCTGGCGGGAAATCAACTGCTTTGGTGGCACAACAACACGAAGGATTCAACTGGGCAAATGCTGCAGCTCAGATGGAGACGTTGAATCTATCTAAGAGCAACAACCACTGCTTGATGGCTCAGACAACTGAGACACCTGGTCTTTCGGAAACAGTAAATTGAATTCTCTGTTCTGATAGTTGTCGTTTTAAATTATCACAAATGTGCGCCCATAATTCAACTCTTGTGGCTGAATATCAGCAAGCTGCATCACAGAACATCGCCCTTAAACATAAGAACAAACTTCTTATGGAAAAGGTCGAAGCTCAAAAACAGGATATAGCTTAGCTAAAGCTTGACTTGAACCAACAACAATGTTGGGTATACCACTATGAGCTAAAATTAGCTGAAAAGGACATAGAACTTCAAGCAGCCTTAACAAAGCTAAATTCCTTGACAGGTAAGTTTCAAGAAAATGAAATAAATATTAAAAAAATTGAAACTTCCAGCAAGCTGGTCAAGGACTTGTGTGATGTACAACTTAACTATCAAAAAAATTATACAAAAGGTCTTGGGTACAATAGGGCTCCTCCACCATATAATCATAACTATACAAGAATGCCTGAATCTTAGGCTGATCTAGAAAATGCAGAAAATATGATGTATGGTAAACCTTCAGATTATCTTTCTAAACCGTGGAAGCCCTATTACCCAAAGTTCTCAAAGCCAACTGAACTCAAGAGGGATGATGTTTTCGTTACTTTCCACACCATTTTCACATGAATCTGGTGAGATCTTGTAGTTCAGCTGATTTAGAGAAAATGACACCCAAGGCAGAGACAGCAACCTCACCCACAGAATCAAAAGGATAAAATTCTTCTGAAAATGCAACTGACTCAGTGAACGATACTAACATTTCTACCTCATGTGCAGAAGGCAGAGACAGCAACCTCACCCACATAATCAAAAGGAGAAAATTCTTCTAAAACTGCAACTGACTCAGTGAATGATACTAACATTTCTACCTCATGTGCATAAGAAATATTAGTTGAGGATATTACAGATGGTGATAAAGAAAAATGTCTGAATTCGAACTCAGACAATTCCCTGCTGACTATGGTTTTTATAAACCTGTTTTATTTTGAATCAATTTCTTGCTGAACAATTTAAAGACAGTGTTGGTTGTGTTGATAACACAGACAATTTTAATTCTAGTTTTTCATCTAATGCTGATGTTTTGAATGCTAATAACAAATGTGATAACTCGTGTGATGAAAACATGAATTTTGCTACAGGTATAGCATTGGCAGTTGATTCGGTTTCCTCAGTTCCAACTGAAGAGACTAAAAGCTCTTCTCCAAAGGGTCCGTCTGTTGATGCTAATCCAGGGTTAGCAGTGAGGAATTCAACCAACCAACTAACCCTGTGAAGAATGACGTTGGCATAGTACTAGAGGAATCGGGCGAATCAGCATCTTCAAACAAAGAACAATGGACTAATTCTGAAATGATAGAAAATGAGCATTCTCGCTCTACTGACTCAGAACAAAAATCTCGAAACTGAATCTGAAAACTTTTCAAAATGTAGAGATTCCTCCCGTTTTTGATGATTCAAGCTCATTTTCTTGCAGTTCAGAAAAGAATGTCCCTGTTGAGTCACCCGTCTCCTCTGCAGAATCTGCCATCAAAATGATTTGAAAACTAATAATAAGAAACGGAGAATGCGTAGATCCAAAAAGAAGAAAACCAAACAGGCATCTCAGACAAATGAACAGGCGACTGCTAAGTCACTTCCTCATTTCGAGAAATCGACTCAGCAGCCCCAAACTGAATCTGTTAAGCTACCAGCTGAACAGAATTCAGTTAAATTTGTGCCTAAGTCTACTCCTCCAAATTGTTTAATTCAAATCACAAAATTAACAACTGTACTGATGGTTGTGCACAGGTAACAGCCAAGACCAAAACCTTGCACCAGCCTAGTATACAGCTAAGAATTGACAACAAAATGCCAATCCCAAGCGGAACGGAGTGTTTTCTTCTAGAAGAGGCAGACCTGTTTCAAATGTGGATTTCCCGGGCATATTTCATGAAACTTTCAAAGCGCTTTTATACCTTTTAAAGAATTATATTCAAAATATCAGAAAGCTATGCCTAATTGCCTATATCAGGCTCGATTTACTACGGCTAAGCCTTCTGACAAGACTGGAACATGGCCAAGAAACAAACTTAGAAATCTATAAGACCTTCAGGTTTTCTGAATCCTTCTAGCACTCCAAGGACTGTGTAGAAGTCTTAATCACTAACCTGGAAGCCTAAGATCTTGACCAAGATTCCATCTCCTTCCGCAAAATCAGACAAATCAAAAGCATCATCGACCTCATCCTCAACTAATTTAATTTTCCGTGAGGTTACCTATGTTGATGCACATGGCATTCCAAGATCGTCAATGGCCTGGGTTGCAGCTTCTAACTAAAACCTGTTGAAATGTGCAAGAATAGCTCTGGCGAACTCTCGTCAGACTGTGGTATATTGACAGTGGATGTTCCAGGCACATGACTGGGGACACCTCGTAGTTGAACGACATTCACTTTTTCGATGGGGGTTTGTCTCCTTCGGGTGGTGAGAAGGAAAAATCACTATGAGAGGAACATCATGCAACGGAGCTCTCAGCTTCAAGAATGTGAATTATGTACCAGAGTTGAAGCCTAGTCTTTTGAGTGTGTCACAGCTCTGTGACAATCACTTGATGTTCTCTTTACCAAGAAAGGGTGTTATGTACCGAAACCAGGCCTCATCATTCTGGATGATTGGATTCTTCTAAAAGTCGCGCGAAAAAGAAATGTTATATCATCGACATGAACAAAGCTCCCTCTAACAAGCTCACTTGCTTATTCTCTTCGACAGCTGAGCATGATGCAATGCTATGGTTAAGTCGACTCGAACATATCAACATGAAGAACTTGAATCGACTTGCAAAAGGTGGTTTAGTCAGAGATCAACCAGTTCGCGACTTTATGCAGGTTGAAAAGTTTGAATCATGTGCACGTGGGAAACAACATCGACAACTGCACAAATCTAAAATCGCCCCTTCCATGTCTCAAGTCTTAGAATTTCTTCATATGGATCTTTTTGGTCCGACAGCTGTTCTGACCCTTGGCGGAAGGCATACTGTCTAGTCATTATTGATGACTACTCACGATTACTTGGGTTTTCTTTCTGTCACCAAAAAGTTAAACTGCTGAGTTAGTTAAACAGTTCATCACACTTATGGAGAACCAGACAGACACCACCGTGAAGGCTATTCATTGTGATAATGGAGCAGAGTTTAAGAATGTTACCTTAAATTCTTTCTGCTCCTCTAAGGGTATTGATCGACAGTTCAGTGTAGCCTAAACTCCACAACAAAATAGGGTTGCTGAACGGCGAAATCGAACACTGATTGAAGCTGTATTTACTATGTTGGTTGAATCCGAACTACCTCTTATTTTCCGGGCAGAAGCAATTAATACCGCCTGTTATATTCAGAACACTGATTGAAGCTACACGTACTATGTTGGTTGAATCCGAACTACTTCTTATTTTCTGGCAGAAGCAATTGATACCGCCTGTTATATTCAGAATCATGCCCTGGTCAACAAAAGACACATGAAAACACCGTACAAAGTGGTTGAAGGTCGCAAACGAATAGTCATCAGCATAGTTACATCTCCCTGCAGCTGTTCGATAGTTTGATCTTGAACATCCAAACGAATCTGCAGGGAGGCAATCTGTGCATCCTTTAACATGGCCTCTTGTTCCAGTACGACAACCCGTTTCTTTAACTCAACAACATCCACTTCAGTATCATCATCATCACTGTATAATCCCCCAAACTCAAAAGCCTGCTCTCAGATCTGCGTATATAATCATCAGCAATATCATCAGAATAACCAGCACCACTACCACCAGCTTCTGAACCTCCTGCACCCGATGAACTGCCTCCAAATTCCATCATTTGTAATGCTGCGGCAGCAGGAATCGATACCACTGTAGACTGTGTAATGACAGGAACTGTGGGCTATGTAGACACAATAGGCGTATCAACCATGAAAGTACAAGCAACCGATTCTGTAACAATAACCTCAGCAGCAGTGCTCTCGACAGCAGTAGATGTAATCAACTCAGGAGTAGCAACCGTAACAACAACTAGAGCCTCAAATGTACTCGCTGAAATGCTCGGCTCAGTTCTGCATCTCTTGATCAATGGAACTTCATCTTCTTCGTCTTCGTCATCTTCATCAGGCTGAACGGTAGAAGCAACAACAAACGGAATGTCAAGCGGGGATCACCTTGTTTCTCTTGAATGTCCTTCAGTTGAGCAATCAGAGCAGCTAGATTCTCAGATGATAACTCTGGTAGAACAGGAGTTAATGTAGCATTGAATGCATCCAGATCCTCCAGAAGAGCTTGTCCAACATCATCCTCATCATCTGTAACCAAATCCTCGACTTCTATCTCTTTTTCCTTCACCGGTATATCGTGTTCCTCGGCTACAATCGCATTTACCGGAGTAGGAGGAAGAGGAGGAGCATGCAGACCTACAACTTCAACAAACTTGCCAAACTTCTTCACAGGGAACCTACCTACAAATACCGTCTTTGAAGTAGACCGGTTCTTCTTCATAGTTGCAAAAATGGTAGGCCCCATTGGCTTCAAATTCAATAAATTCCAGTCTGCAGCATCCTTAGCTAAGTCGGGGTAACGAGCATCGAGAATCAGTTGGATTCAATAAATTCGAGTCTACAACAGAAACATCCGTTTCTTGGACTGCTCTAATATCTTCCTCATGTTTTCTAAAATATAACCAGAGTATTTATATTTCCCGGCCATAAACAATAAACAATCGCCGAAGTCTGAGCCTGATTAAGCTGATCCAGTCCTCCTTTATTCTCCGAACACACATTGCATAAACATGTGTATAAGTAATCTCCAATATGTCGGAAACATCTTCTTTCGAAATGGCGGATAGAACCTTCATAGCTCATCTCCATCAGTACCGGTAACAACTTTACCTTGACATACGTGGTTGGATCACCGTAAGTATCTGTTAGCTGCAACACTTCCCTCACACAAGCCTCATTAACTACAATCTCCTTCCCCTGAATCTGTGATCGTAGAACGGTCTGCCATCTTCACCTCTTGGCTGTATCCGCGGTCTCTTCCAAAACGAAGGAACCAAATCTCTATAGATCACAGGATTTGCACGAAGAGCGTAGGCAATCCGACAACTGTTAAGCCCCACAATGATTGACTGAAACTCCTGAAAATACTCAGCTGGTGGATCTGAAAGGTATCCAGCCTGATTGTGGAACTGTTCTTCTACCAGCATCACAGCATCGAAAGCTTCCTCCACCATGTCTGTAAAAAATTAACCGAGTTAAAAAATCAACTAACAGAAGCAAACTGGGTAAACTGATATAACTGAGTTAACCAAGTTAATTGAGTTAACTGAATTAACAGAGTTAACAGAATTAACAGAGTTAACACTAACTGGACAGGTCAACAGAGGTCAAGGTTCAAATTAAAGCCAGTTCTTCAACAATTCAAAAAGTCAAACTCTTAAGGGTTCAACAATCCAAAAGGTCCAAACTCAGTTAAGGGGTTCAACAATTCAAAAGGTCCAAACTCAGTTAAGGGGTTCAACAATTCAAAAGGTCCAAACTTAGAATGAATCCGGAACACTCTTATCAATCCGGATTATGTATTCCGGATAAATATGCATCCCGGATGAAGATTAATCCGAAATGAGATCCGAGTTCATCATTTCGGATGAATATCCATCCGGAATGAGCACAATTATCAATCCGAAATGCTAATTCTTTGAAGACCAATCCGGAATGCATATGTACCTGATCCATAATGGGTAGTCCAAAATATGCAGTTCGAGAGAGAATCAGAGAGAATAACAGTAACTCGGATTTTGAATAATCCGAAATGAGAACAGAGATGACAAGATAGTTTTCTGAAATGGGCTTGGGCCTGATATTTGAGTCCGGATTGGGCTTGTAACAGGCCAATCTGGAATATTAACACATTTGGACTTGTTCAAAATGACTTAAATGGGCCATTCCGGACAGGTCCAATCCGGAACAGTAATCCTTGGCCTAATTGAGCCCAATTCAGAACAGTAACCTTAATTTTGATTTTTAGACTTAAGACAAATTTCATCAGGCTGGCTCAAATCCCAAAGCACACTGGGCGAGTCCAATATCTCTTGACAGAAAACCATCCCACCAAAATTCATCAAGTAAACTAACCAAGCATCCAACCATCACAAGGACAAGTTATTAAAACATACATAAATAATTAACACGGCATTGCTAAGGGATCAAATCGTTTCAAACACTGACCAAAGAACATTTCTCGATATGAGGAGGTTCAGTTGGTCTAAGCGACTGTCAGTATACTTGTCCACTTAAATCTAAAACTCAACCCTTGTAGATTAGACTTTATGATATGCTTAGGGTAATTTTATACTAAGATACTCGTGTGTCCCATACCATGACATACCCCTGCGATCAAGGTAAGCACAACGGTTCATCGTACCAGGTGAGTATACCGAGGTCATCCTTTGTTATGCAACATAGGCTAGTGGTGAACAGGTCAGTACTTCCGTACAACAGAGGGACCAATAGTGACTGATGAGGGTTAGGCAAATACCTTATGAGGTACGTAAGAACTTCGAAAGAAACTTTTGTTCTTTTGGGTTTTGGCCTTTCCATTTTGGCTCTTTTATAAAGATATCCTGACTATGCCTAGGTCTGCATATAATCTGGATGCAACAGAAGGGCAGTCAAGATATCCCCGGATGACTCAGCAGTAGAAAGACCCGAAACCTCAGATATTGGCTATCTATCAATGCAAGATTTAAGACCATAAAATCATATGCCTATAGTAAGTGACCCACTGAATACAAAGTTTGTTATGTTTATATCATTTGGCTTTTCCATCCGGTTGAGTTTTAGACCAACCGACACATCACTTTCGATCCAAATCTTTTCCGCTTCTATACCTTACATGTGTTAGTCAAGCATTTTATCACGAATATTCATTTCATTTCCCTATCATTGCAAATATAATTTTTTAATTTGAACTTTTTCTCCCCCTAAATTTGTGTATGAACAAATTTATGACACAACGAAAGAAAACAACAAACAGTAAATCACGTATAAAATGAACTTTAATGTTAATGTGCTTGGTTTTGGAGTGGAAAATAGGGTTTTTAACTATTTGGATTGCGGCATCATTATCACAATAAATCGTGGTGTTTAGATAAGTCAAACCATAATCTGCAAGCTGATGTTGCATCCATAAAACCTGGGAGCATCAAGCAGATGCTGCGACATATTCTGCCTCTGCAGTGGAAAGCGAAACCTTCTGCTACTTCTTGCATTGCCAAGAAATAAGGCGATCTCCCAGATATTGGCAACCAGCCGACGTTGAGCGCATGTCCCTATCTGTACCTCCTAGGTTACTGTCAGAGAAAGCAAACAGTTCAAATTCAGAATTTTTAGAATACAAGAGGCCCAGGATGGAGCCCCTTTGAGGTACCTAAAAATTCGTTTAACAGCATGTAAATGTGAGAGTTTAGGAGTAGCCTGATAACTAGCACACTGGCAGACAGCAAACATGATATCTGGCCGACTAGAAGTAAGATACATGAGTGAGCCAATCATAGAGTGATACATGGTAGGGTTAACAGGCGTTCCTTCAGCATCTTCATTTAACAGAGGCCGTTCCACTATAAGTGAAGCCATTAGCTTGGAATCTGTAAGCTTGAATTTGGCAAGAACGTCGTGTACTTATTTTCCTTGATGAATTAGTATACCCTGAGGGCTCTGATGAACTTGAAGTCCTAAAAACATGGTCATCTCTCCCAATGAACTCATCTCAAATTTCTTCTTCATGATTTCTTCGAACTCGCGGCACAAACCATCATTGGTGGAACTAAAAATAATATCGTCAATGTAGATTTGGACGAGAATAATGTCCTTATCAACGCGTTTGATAAACAAATCCACGTGTGTAGTCATGAGCAAGCAAATGCTCCGTAAGAGTAGCGTACCATGCGCGAGGTGCTTGATGCAGCCCGTACAACGCTTTGTCTAATTTATAAGCATAATCTGGCTTGTCAGGATCAGTAACCCCCGGTGGTTATGCCATGTAAATTTCCTCTTTCACCTTGCCGTATAGAAAAGAAGTCTTGACATCCGTTTGATAGACAGTAAAGTCCATATAAGATCTGTATGCCAAGATGATACGAATAGCTTCCAAATGCGCGATAGGTGCATAAACCTCATCATAATCCAGTCCTTCAATCTGTCAAAACCCTTGGACCACCAATCTAGCCTTATTTCGAACAATAACTCAAGTGTCATCCTGCTTGTTGCGGAAGACCTAGCGAGTTCCAAGAGTGCACTTTCCTTGAGGTAGTTTCACCAGTTGCTAGCATCCACCCAGCCTGGCTCCTGCAAGACGTCGATACTTTTAGGTTCAATTTGGGAAATAAAGCAAGAATAAAGACATGTATTGATATCCCCAGATTGACTGCGTGAGCGAACAGCAGCGTTTATAGGACCAATGATATTCTTAATGGGATGATCACGCTGTAAACATTGTGGTATTGGTGTAGCAGGAACCAAAACATCGGTTGGCAAGTTGGTGACACTAGCTGAGGCAACGCCAGATGCCTCCCCCTCAACCGAGGCACCTGTAGAGGTGTGAGATAGAGAATCCATGCACAATCAAGGGGAGTAGGCTTGGGAAACAAGGAGGAGCCCAAAACATCAGGCGAAAGTCCTTTATCTGCCGTAGGTGGCTCTGGAGGAGAAACCACATCCTTAGTAAGATTAGGCTGAATAGGCAAAGAGATGGATGGGGCATGAGATGGTGAAGCTGTGGAGGATGGTGAGACAGTGTTATTGAATCCAGGAGGATCTACACTTAGCTGCTTTAGTGGGTCATTTAGTGCCACAGCGTCAGCGTCATCGTCGGAAGGAATGGGCACCGTTGGAGGGAAAGATTTCGAACTATCTCCTGTAGACATATTAGAAGACACATCAAAATGATTAAATAAGGTAGAGTAGTCATACAACCAATCAGGACCAATGCGTTTGTCCTTGGGATTTTCCTCCAGCCAACCCACATTGTAGGTTTCAACCACCATCTCTTGATCTTGTTATAAATGCGATATGTCGTATTTTTAGAATAACCAACGAAAATACAAGGATCTCCGTGTGCTTCAAACTTTCCTTTAGCATCCATGAGCAAGAGTACACAAGGACATCCAAATTTGCGGAAATGCTTGACCGAAGGTTTGCGACCTTCAACCACTTCGTATGGAGTCTTCATGTGGCGTTTGTTGATCAGGGCATGATTCTGAATGTAGCATGCAGTGTTGATTGCTTCGGCCCAGAAGATGAGAGGTAGCTCAGATTCAACAAGCATAGTTCGTGCCGCCTCAACGATTGTGCGATTTTTACGTTCGGCAACCCCGTTTTGCTGTGGGGTTCTGGCTGCACTGAACTGTCTGTCAATTCCCTTGGAGTAGCAGAAAGAGTTTAAGGTAAGATTCTTAAACTCTGTCCCATTGTGATACCGAATAGCCTTTACCTTCGAATCTGTCTTGTTTTCCATAAGCGTGACAAATTGTTTCACTATCTCGGCGGTTTCACTTTTATGTGTAAGAAAGAAAAACCAGGTGAATCGAGAGTAGCCATCAATAATAACCAGACAGTAAGCCTTCCCTCCAATGCTGCGAATGTCTGTTGGACCGAAGTGATCCATGTGGAGCAGTTCTAAGACCTGAGAAGTGGAGGGTATGGCTTTGGTTTTATGCGGCTAACGATGATGCTTCCCATGAGCACATGATTCACATTTTTCGACCTGCATGAAGTTACGAACTGGTAGATCTCTGACCAAACCACCTTTAGCAAGACGATTTAAATTCTTCATGTTGATGTGACCCAGTCTGCAATGCCATAGCATGGCGATCGTGTTCGGATGTCGAAGAAAAAAGGCATGTGAGCTTGTCAGAAGGAGCCTTGTTCATATCAATGACGTTGGCGTTTCCTTTTCTTGCAGCTTTCAGTAGAATCCAATCATCTGGAATATTAAGCCTGGTTTGAGCACATAGCATCCTTTCTTTCTGAAGAGAACATCCAGATGATTGTCACATAGTTGAGAGACACCAACAGACTGTGCTTCAATCTGTTACATAGTTGACATTTTTAAAACTCAGGGCTCCATTGCAAGCAGTTCCTCTCATCGTGATTTTCCCGGTTTCTCCACCTGCGGAGGAAACAAACCCGCCATCGATGAAACTGAATGTCATTCAACTGCGAGATGTCTCCTGTCATGTGCCTGGAACAACCGCTATCAATATACCATAAGCGAACAAGAGCGCGCCTGAGCTGTTCCTTCACATTTCAACAGGTTTAGTTAGAAACGGGAATCCAGGACATAGAAGATCTGGGTTTGCCTTTTGCATCAACATAAGTAACCTCACGAAAGATCAAGTTAGTTGAGGATGAGGTTGATAATGCTTTTGCTTTATTAGACAAGGGGTTAGTAGACTGATTTTTGGCCACTGACTTAGGCCTCCAGGTCACCGAGTCAGACCTCTGCACATTCCTGGGAAATGCTAGAGGGATTCTTGGAAACCGAAGGTCTCAAGGGGTTAACATTTTATTTCTTGGCCAAGTTCCAATCTTGATCAGAAGACTTAGCCACAAATCGAGCCTTATATTGGCGATTAGCATAGCCTTCTGATGTCTGGAGTACAAAGTATGGAAAGAGGTAAAGGTCCTTTGACAGTTTCGAGCAATGTACCCGGGAGATCCACAGTTGAAACAGGTCTGCCTCTTCTGGAAGAAAACAGTCCGTTCAGCTTGGGAAATTCTGGGCAATTTGTCGGTCAATTTCTTGCTGGTGTTTACTGACGGCTGTTGCACGGTCTTTGGCTTGGCGATGTCCTGCGCACAACCATCAGCACACTTGTTAGATTTTAATTTGAATTACAGGATTTTGAACATGAAGATTGTTTCAAAACAGATGAAACGGGCGACTGCTGAGTTAATTCCTCAGTTTGACAAGAGGACTCAGCGGTTGCCTTTGCATTGTTTGAAGACGTTTCTTTGGTTTTCTTCATTTTAGATCTACGTGTTCTTTTCTTTCTCAGCTTATTCTTCAAATCACACTTTGAGACAGATTCTGTAGAGGACACGAGTGACTCAACAGGAACATCATGTTCAGAAATTTTGGCAGATGATGATGGAACCTCGCAATTTAGAGAAATTTTAGATTTCGATTCACTATCAGATTTAAAGGTTGCATTTGAATAAAATTTAGATTTGTGTTCATCTGCTTTCATTTCCGAATCAGTCCTTGTATTGGGTCGCCAATTCTTCTAGAATAATGTCACCAACAACATTGACAGAAACAGTTGGTTGGTCATCGTTGACACTGTCATTCCTATGAAATGCATCAAAAGATGCAGCCTCTGAAGGTGAACATTTGATATCCTCTACTGAAGATGAACTTTCGGCATCCTCAGCTAAAATGAACATTCGGTATCCTCAGCTGAAGCTGATGAGGCCGAGTCATCTGTTGATGTAGATTCTGCAGCTAAATTCATTTTCTCATCACACAAATTGTCACAGCTATTATCATCATTCAAAACATCAGTATCAGAATTTAACTATCTAAATGTTCAACACAACCAACACTGTTTGAGCATGTAAATTGTTCAGCAAGAAAGTGAAAATGTCAAAGGCAGGTTTATAAAAAGCATAATCATCAGCTGAATTGTCTAAATGTATATTCATACATTCTTCCTCATCATCCTGTGTGATGTCCTCAACTAAAATTTCTTCTGCAGATGAATTAGACACATTAGTATCATTCACAAATTTAGTTTGAGCATCAGAAAATTCCTTTTCATTAGGTGTTGTAGAGGATGTGGAGGGTTCTGCCTCAGGTACTTATGTCTCCATCTCCACCGTACTTTAGATGGATGATTACTAGTTTCACTAGGAGGTGATGTAGAAGCCACAAACACATCATCCTTCTTGAGTTCAGTGGGTTTGGAGAAATTAGGATAATAGGCGTCCATGATTTAGATAAATAATCTAACGGTTTACAATACATCATTTTTTTAGCATTTTCAATTTCTTCCTCAGTTTCAGGCATTCTAGTGTAATTATGATTATATGGTGGAGGTGCCCTATTGTACCCAAGACCCTTAGTGAAATTCTTATGATAATTAAGCTGGAGGTCACATAAGTCCTTGACTAATTTGCTGGAAGTTTCAAATTTCTTAATATTTATTTCATTTTCATGAAGCTTCCTTGTCAAGGAATTCAGCTTGGCTAAGCCTGCTTGAAGTTCTACGTCCTTTCGGCTAATTTTAGCTTGTAATCGTAGACCCAACATTGCTGTTGGTTCAAGTCTAGCTTTAGCTGAGCCACATCTTGTTTCTTCGCTTCGACCTTCTCCATAAGAAGCTTATTCTTATGTGTAAGGGCGATGTTCTGTGACGCAACTTGTTGATACTCAGCCACAAGAGTAAATTTGTGGGCGCGCATTTGGGATAATTTAAAACGACAACTATCAGAACAAAGTATTCGATTTTCCGTTTCCGAAAGATCAGGTGTCTCAGTTGTCTGCGCCATCATGCAGTGGTTGCTGCTCTTGGATAAATTCGAAGTTTCCATTTGAGCTGCAGCATCTGCCCAGTTGAATCCCTCATGCTGTTGGGCCACAAGTGTTGTGGACTTCCCGCCTGAGCTGCCAGATGGACTAGTAGTTGACTTGGAAGGAGAGATGGGAACTAACTGTCAGTCACTGCTCTGTATGTCGGGAACCTGGATGATACATACCCTGATGGTGGCTTATTGCATTCCCTAGCGAAATGGCCTGGTTCATGATATCGGTAGCACCTGAGTTTGTCCTTTGTGAGACAAGTCTTCAGGTTGGACATAGGTTGCCTTCCATATTTTTCTTAAATTTGTTGACCCGAAAAGCAGCCATTGCTAAGTTCCACGAGACATCGATCTCATCCAGGTCTTACTCCATGATATGATTAACTTCTGTTGGCAGAATAGATGGAGGGGTCAGGTCGCCTGCCAGGAAGGCGTTCAAGCTCTTGATCATTGATGCAGCAATTGTCAGCTTCTCTTCATTCTCCTTAGTGAGAAAAGCAGAGTTGGGCGTGGGTTGTGAAGAGCCATGGACAGGGTCGCCTGCTTGAGGAGTAACGCCTTGTTGCACGGTTTGAGGAGTTGCAGGACTGAAAACACATTAGGATACTGAGCATGGAACTGTGTATGGACTTGAGCCGCTGAGATCGTCGTAGGATTTGGAGATTGAAATCCATACACATACTGAGTGTTTTGAGGCGTGACAACAGGACTGTACACCTACACTTGACCACCTGGTGCTTGTGCAGTTCCTTGCAGAGGACTATAGACAAGATTCTGTGACATTAACGCTGCATTCTGACCTTTCATCCATGCGGCCATCAAACTACTCTGATGATTGATCTCCCTTTGTTTGTTATCAATTTCACATGATTTGATAGTAGCTATCATCTCAGTGAGAGTGACGTCGTTCAGGTTCTTTGTCTTTTTTATCATGCCCACGTCTGCATACTAGCTTTTGGGTATGAATTCAACAACTATCGGTTCATGGCGCTGTTGGTGAGGGTGATCTCAGCTGGAATCATCTGGGAAACTAGTTTGACATAGCGGCGTATCATATTCTCGATGGTTTCCCCATATATGTGATTGAACGAGCTGAATTACTGATTCAACTGGTTCATCCTACTTGCTTTCATGTCAGAGTTCCCTTCGTAGAGGTTTTGCAACTCACTCCAAACCTCTTTAGCATTTTTACATTCCTGACCACGATAGAGATATCGGGTCCTAGAGCCATGGTTAGTGTTGCAGAAGCCTTCTTATCTTCCTCTATGATTTTGACGTCCTCTGGGGTCCATAAGTGCATAGGCTTGGAATTTTTGTTTCGGGATCTTGCTCTGTGCTACACACTATGGTTCTTGGACCATTCATGATGCATCTCCACACAATAGGTTCCTTGCCTTGCAATGCTATTTAAAGCGAAACTTCCACTCGTAATATTCATCACCGTATAACAAACGGGCACTTTGGTGGAAGTGCCAATCACCTGATCCAGTTCTTGGTAGAGGGCTAAAGTTTGCGATTGCAGGGCTGCCAGTGTGGCATTGGTCATGTCCTGTGCGGTCATGAATCCAGCCATTAAATTAATTAAAATTTACCAAATTTGATTTAAAGATTAATTAATTTAAGTGATTTTAGTGAACAACGCCCAATCTGAAACAGTCAACTCTGTAGTTAGTATGGTCAACTCGGAAGGTTTAGCAATCCGGAAGTCAACGACGGTCAAACTGGATGAACTATCCAAATAAGCAATCCGGAATTATGAATCCGAAATGAAGAGTCCGGATTTAAGAATCCGATTTGAAGATCCGAAATGACAAAACCGATAAGAAATCCGAGAAGGATCCGAAATAGAATTCGAAAAGCAGATCCAGAATAAAATCCGAAAAGCCGATCCAAGAATGAACACCTCTGAAATGAAATCCGAAATCAAGAATCCGGAAATAAGAATCCGAAATGCCTCACTTATCTTCTAAAAATCTAGAACAGTAACCAATCCGTAACAGTGTCTCCATCTTTTATGTAACAGAATTCCAGAATTCAAGGAAATCAAAATCAGCAATAGTAACTCGTATCACAATCCGGAATAAAGCAACAGTCCTGGATTAATCCGGAATAGACGATCTCCTTCATGTTCTTCAGAATTCGGAACAGTATCAAATCCGAATTGTGAAGACCTTCTTCGTGTTCTTCGGGATCTGGAACAGTGTCAAATCCGAAATCTGCAGAGCTTCATCGAGTTCTTTGGAACAGTACCCTTTGTCGATGAACAGTGATCCGGAATGTTAGAAATCTATCCAAACAGCAGCAATAAAATTCAAAAACTTCTTCAAACACAATACCCGGAGTCTGTATTAGAACAGCAGGCTCTGATACCAATTGTAAGTCACGTGAAACGGGTCAAACAAGTATCGCTATCCTAATCAATTGCGGAAACAATGATCAGGATGAAGAACAACTTGAATAACTTGAATATAATAACTTGTATACACCAAATGATGTCAGATACAAGTTTTTGGAATCAACTCTCTAACCCCTAACAAGTCCCCTAAACCCTCTGTTTATGGACATGGCAAAGCCCAAATTTACAACCCTAGGCCCACTTGGCACTAGGAAGCCCAAACTAACCCAAAAGCCCAAAAAGCAATATAAATGAATAAACCTTTAAGCTCCAAGCCCAACAGAAATCATGAAGAAGAAATTTG